>JAHQIW010007294.1:0-334343 GCA_019055375.1 Parelaphostrongylus tenuis
CACTCGAATACGGGTGTGGGTGGTGATTGACATTTCCTTTTGTTGTTTATTACCATGTTGTCAGTTTTCTCATTTCATATAGATTTCACACTTACCAGTGTGATATTTACCTAGGAGTCAAACAGCAGGTCCTTTCTCGAATTTTTGAGTAATTGAGCACAGCAGAGACATCGCTCTAAGCCCGCCTCGCTGCACGACTGGGGCAGTCCGTAGTGCAGAGTGGTTAGTGATGCCGCCCATTGGGAAGAGAAGGTTGGCAGTTTGACCCTTAACCATGGCGCTTCGCAATGGATTTTTTTGGTGTCGATCAGTATTGAAGGTTCTTCTATAGGACGTAAATATCACATCAGAAAGAAAGCTTAGTGAATAACAATTAGTTTTTGATACGAAACGTCGATCCATATGATAACAACACATACCTAATTTCTTTCGACAGATTTGTCGAAGTCAGGATTGGAAATATACTTTCTATAGTGTGCGACCTTTTAGAAGAACTTGAATGGAAGTGGATGAAGTCAGTTGCGCGCGAAACCTGTACGTTGGCTCGTTGTTACCCCGTGAATCTACTTATCGTTTCAGGAAGTAGTGATTTATTTGTCAACTAACCTCTTTTTTGCTAAAATCACATCTATACAGCAACTTTCAATACTGATCATCTCTGAAAATAACGCTAATAGATATGCTGTGAAGTGTCGTGGCAGGGTATCGAACCAGCGACCTACTCCGAAATGCCCAGATGCAACATTAATCACTCAGCACTACGGAGTGATTACCGCACCCGGCGACGCGGCGCTAGCGTCGTGTCCCTGTCGTACCTCAAAGGTCGAAGAAATTTCAGAAAAAGTTCAAGAAAGATTTCTCGTGTTTTTTTGTGCTCCTCCGCAGTGTTATGATATTAAAAATACACCTGAGAGATTTAAGTAATAAGCAAAAAATTCGATTTCAGACGAGAGTTGAACCCGCGTTTTAGCCTTAGCTGGGGCGCGTGCTATCCCTATACCACCGAGGCCATCGCTTTACCACCACTTATTCTTCTATTTCTCTTACCATAGCTATCAGCCGCCAACCTTTAACAGGTTGTCTCGAGTAAGCATATTAGCATTTAGACCCAGTTAAGCTGACAGCCATTATGTATAGAATTCTTAGGATCTCCTATGTTTTTACTGCTTCTTCGCACTGTTATGATGTTATGAATGCACTTAAGAAAAAAAAGTAATAAAAACATAAGAATCTTGAGTACTACATGTGCACAATGTCTGTCAGCTTAACTGGGTCTAGATACTATATATGCTTATTCGACGAAACTTGTTAGAGGTTTGTGGCTAATAGCTAGGATTGAGGGATATTGAAGAATGAGTGGTGGTCAAGCGGTTACTTCGATGGTGTATGGTATCAGGCGTCCCGCTATGGATGAAACGCGGTTTCAACCTCCATCTGAGGTCGTATTTTTGCTTTCCATCCAATTCGCTTAGAAGTTTCAATATAATCCTAGTCGTAAGACCGTCATAGCGTTCATACACGATTGGACGGTCCTCCGAATACGTTGTTTGGTAGGCCCATTTTGCTCCAACAATTCTTTGGTTTTTCATTCTTTTCCTGCTTTTCGGAAACCAGTGGGACGATAGTGCCAAAGGGCTCAATAAATTTTTAATGGGTTTCTAGGGCTATATGGACTGAAACAGGTACACATAGATGACGGCGATCAGAAACTTTTTTAATTGACGATTTGTTACTGTTTCAATATATCCTTTCATTATTATTTGAGCCAACTTGTCATGTGGTCTGGTAAGGGCTCTTGTACAGCCCGATACACGTGTTTCGCCTTACACACTCGTCAGCCGGGCAGAACCCGTCGTCTTTCGATCTTTTTATAGTCAGTTCTCTCGGGAGCCTTACACTCCTTATAGAGAGTCCATCGAAGACGAACGTTTTACACTCTATGTCAAGTGAAATTTTCACCTAACACAGAGTGTTCCGCAATCGTTCTGCCCGGCTGACGAGTCTGTAAGGACGAAACACGTGTATCGGGCTGTACAAGAGCCCTTACCAGACCACATGACAAGTTGGCTCAAATAATAATAATAAAAGGATCTATCGAAATTTGAGCGTGGTCTGAAAAAAGCACTCGAAATCAAGGTATTACTGTTTCAATATCTTTTCCTTTATTTTTTTTTCAGGAGGAAATGAGGCTTTATTACGTATGTATGGAAGCTACTTGTAGCCATCGATGGACCGAGTGATATTGTTTTTGGCATTGTTTTCCCTTTCTGTTCAACTTGTTGAATGTGATTCATGTGGTTCTGGAACGTTGTTATTGTAAATAAATATCTGTTTTTGACAAATGAAATGATCTATGTTCAGTTCGTATGACGTGGTATCTGTGTCCTTTACGATTTTCGTGAAATTTTCATCTCTCATTTTCAGGTTACCTAATTTAAGTAATATCTTTTCGTTTGAGCAATTTTTCCAAATTTCGCAAATCGTTAGCTCAATGTTGCGACAAAAGGCCTTGGTAGAAGTTCTCGGTCAAGTTAATACTGCCGAAGTCTCTGGCTCTCTGTTATTCAATCGTGAAGGTACGCATAGCATTCGATGGTACGGATTGCACACTCATAGATCTTTGACTTAACATTTTCTTATTCCCTAGCATTAAGCTTCAAATACTAAATGTTGCGGCTTCTTTCATCTTTAGTTCCTGGTGATTTCAAATTTTATTGGGTTGACAAGAAACTCTCGAGTTTTCTTCGTTTTTTCTAGTTATCTTTTATACATTTAAGTTTGTCTCTACTACGTTTAGAGCAGCTTGCGGTTATTCTGATGCATAACACTTATATACCTTTGTATTAAGATAGATCTTTCCTGAAAGCAAGATCGATTGTTAATGCTACGCGAGTATCTTTTCGATTCAAGTGCTGCTTTAGCACGCAACGTTGCTCGTATAACATCAACAATCGTTTTTACTTTCGGTACAAATCCATCTCAAACAAAGGTATAGGTGTTTTTTTATAAAAATAACCGCAACAGGCTACTTTGAATGGTAGAGAAAACAAAAACTTAAATCCCAGGGCCGGCTATCTATTAACCTCGGCATAGTTTGAATAAATGAGTATCTTCTTCTGTTTAGCTGCTCCGAGGTTTTATTGATAATATTTATTGAATATCAGCGAAGCATATAACAATACAGTTAATAATGCAGCACGAATATTACAACAGTCGTGGTAGCTTACGTTTAGGCAAGGTTCGCCATCTTCAGAGCCTGGAAAGGTCAAATTGATTCGCAAATTATTGAATCAAAGGCCTTTGTTGCCCCTGCAGAAAACGTAAGAAATACATTTTTGGGTCGCATAGGAAAAACTTCATTTCAAAAACACTCACCACTTAGATGTTTAGGTCTTAATTAATCATTGAAGACCTGCCACTTTGAGTCTGTGCTTAAGTGAGACTGTGCCACGCTCAGGTCGGGTATATTAGCCTGAGGTATGGTGCGAGGTCACGCGTTATTGCGAGGCATTCCCCTTTGCGGTTAAATGCATGGAAAATAACCAACAGAAACGAAAAAGTCTAGAAAATTTCTTACCATCCTAATAAATCTGTTTTATTTTCTTACAGAACTTGGACGCAACCTCGAATCAAATGTAACTTAACTAAATACAATGGGAGGACTTTGAGTTCAGATTCGCGATTAAAAAATTTTAGGATTACTAATAGCGTATAGTGGCTATCGAGATAGTAAGGATCATGCTAATGTGTCCGCTGCGTTAATCTCAAGCATATGGGAGTCATTTGATAGAAAAGGTAACTACTTCATCTTCAACTTCTTTGTAAGAGATTTGTAGGAGTTGTCTTCAACGTAGATGTTGTAGATGAACATACCTTAAAGGGGGATTTTGTTTCAGGTGGGCGTGAAGATTTGAGGAAACAATGATCATATGCGAAGACGGAGTAATAGCAGCAACCCGAGTATCCAATATGTTACTAGCACTCAAGGTTGTTCTAATGCAGTTTTTCACTTGGTATTCTATCCTACTTTTCTTCCCAAAAATTCATCCCATTTTTTGGCCCACTTACGCTGCTTTCCTTGTTGTTCACGTCCTATTTTTCTCATTAATTCTCCAGTTGTATTCCAAATTAGTGTGCGGGGCTTACAAGGAAGGAACATGTTCTGGTGCAAGACACGTGTTTCGGCCCTGCGGCTTCGTCAGTTGCTCGGTGAAGTTTCGTTTGGTAGTTACTTACGGATGTATCCCTATATAGAGGAATCGATGACGGACATTCAAACTTGACGTGCGGTGAACAAATGACTGTGGCGTCCTTTGAGAATGATTGGTTGTCGACTGCATGACGTATGGTAGTTACGTGGACATATGTAACAAACCTTTCAACCGACTATTTCGAGACCTCGCTTTAAGAAATCTGGTAACATAGCCGCCGTGCACTGTGAAAAAGCACCATGCAACTGACGAGGCTGTTATGATGAAACGTATGTCTTGCGTAATAGAAGTGTCATGAGAGACCTCATTGAAGACCCAAAATATATTATCAGATCAAATTGTTCTCAAGCGAGGTTTCAAAATACGCGACTGAAAATTTCGGTATACATGTGCCTACATGAAGAAATGAATGCTTCCTTTTTTACCTTCACTTCCGACTATTTGTATAGTTCTTGCTCAATAACAGTAGTAATCTGATATGCCTAGCAATCATTTTTGAGCCACGCATGCCAGTGGTCTGTCAATGAGAGCTGACTTATAGAGCCCGATACACGTGATTCGATCTTGCGATCTCGTCAATCGAGCAGTTACCCTTTCTCGTCTTTTGCCAATCCTGTGTGCGTGCTCCAGTCCCCATACTAAGAGTTAGCGATGACGAACATTTTACACTCTGTGTCCAGTGAAAATCTCACCAAATACAGAGTGTTGCACACTCGATTGCTCTTGGCTAGTATATATAAATATATCATAGCTTTCGTTTCGAGTGTTTTCTTAAGACTACAGCTCAAATTTCAATATGCCTAATCATCACAGGGTTGGCAAAAGACGAGAAAGGGTAACTGCCCGACTGACGAGATCGCAAGATCGAAACACGTGTATCGGGCTGTATAAGTCAGCCCTCCTTTGACAGACCACTGGCATACGTGGCTCAAAAATGATTGCTAGGCATATTGAAATTTGAGCTGTGGTCTTAAGAAAACTCTCGAAACGAAAGTATTCTGATAATCTGATCACATGTTTTGAGCCTTTTGTGAGATCTGATTTGGCACTTATACAGATTAGACAGTTGTTTTGCCTTTACAGGCTTATGATTAGCACAGTGGCCTTCGAATCAGCCAATCCATTGTTAGCGGTGTTAATAGGTTTTAAGATTATTACTGTTTTTTTAGCGAGATCTGTATTAACTGTTGAAACTAAGGTATAATCCATTCTGCTAGCCATGGGCGCTCGACTGTGGTTACTGCAATGTCGGGGATTTTGTCACTCGACATGCGGTGATGGCAAAACAGTTCTTTTTTTTTTCTAGTTGGCAAAATAAATCCGTGTTTGTGTTTTATGACCTCTTGAGAAAATCTGATCGTTGAAGGCTTCGAAGAATTGCCATTTGGGATTGGTTAGAGCTAAACTCCATGCGCTTGCTAAATACCTTGAGGATCCGATTTCTGCGGTCTCTCATAATGCCTGAAGGTTTGCCATCGTTGTTTTACTGTTTTTTTTTCGTTACTGCTAAAGGATGATGTATTGCTCTAATGGATATATTAGGTCGCCAACTAAATTTCCGACCCTTGATCAAAAATTTAAAAATTTGTTTTTTCAAGTAATTAGAAGTATCAAATAACATTAACTGAGGTAGTCTCTGTCTGATTTTTGAAATTTTTGTATCAAGTTCTGAAACTTAGGGGGACCTAATAACACTACTGATAAGGAAAAAATTCAGACATCTCTCTGTTCACTAACACATAACGTTCTGGAAATTCAAAGATAACAAATATTTGTTTCGCTTATTGTATCATACGATTTCTAGAGAGTGCTCGACGAAAAGGTGCCATATCTCACTTAAACTGGAAGGTATCTGTATCAATCATGTTTCTCGTGTCATCATTATTTGGAAGTTTATTGATTTCCACCTTAATTCTGATGTATTTGACAAATTGATCAATATTTGCTATGGGTAAATAATTTTTGGATTTTCTTCAGTCGTACAGATTATAGGTGTTAGGTTTTAGCTACTGTTAAGAGTGGTGTTTAGTGCCTATTGTAGTAATCATATGTAACAAATTTTTTCTATAAGTCTTGTTGTTTGTGAGCTCATTAAGACTACCTAGTAGGTACCAACAAGTACCTCCTTTATTCACATAAGTTGTGTATATCTGTCTATCTATATCTGTTTATTTCGCATGGTCAATCGTCACATTTTACTATGCGGATCGCGTACTTCTTGCATTCGATTCGTTTTCTCGCATTTATCGTCTCGAAGATCGAGCATTTTGCTTTCGTCACAACTACTGACTGAGGATATCGTATTCCTTAATAATGTCGTAGAATACTAATTGCGTCAGACTGCTTGTAATCTTGAGGGTAGTCGACCTTAGGCGATCCTAGTGATTGCAGGAGATATTGGGAAAGGTTCGACAGTGCGTGTTTCCTGATAACCATCACAAGCCACTCGGGCATCTCTCGCCCATATATATAGATATATATATATATATACATATATATATATATACATATGTGTATATTATGTTCGTAAATAAACATCCGTGTATATGTGCATGCGTATGTACATGTACATATGTATATATATATACAATATATATATATATATATACATATATATATATATAAATAAATATATATATTTATATATATTTTATGTATATATATATTATTATAAAGGATAAAGATAAGGATAAAGCTCTCGCTGATCAATCCCTTAGGGTGCGCCATGCATTCGACTTCTCTAACTCGTTTGAGTGATTGAATGCATATGGCCTACAATGACTCGCTGACCTCCGACATCACTGCCTCCATAGACTGTCAGGTGCTGGTCCTGACCCGAGTGAGCTGACCTCGTTGGTAATAAGAATTCGGACACGTGGCGAGTGGTTGTGCTGCCAGCGCCCCTAACATTGTCCAGCAGTTGTCCACGAATGTCCTGTGGAATGTCACAGACAGGCAGACTCCTCGAGGTTGCAAGGAGACGCTCTCAACCAGTATTCTACGACGTTCAAGGAGACGAAAAGACGAATTTAATGGTAGAAATAGCAGCCGCAAGAGAGAAAAAAACTGGGAAGACACACATTAAAGTGTCTAAAAAGACCGTATAATACATAGGACGATAAAGCTCTTGGCGTGCTCATCCGTGAAGTTCGCAAATGCATCCGAAATAGAAACTTTAACTTCGATTGAGGTATTTAAATAGCATATCTGGCCCTTACAATGAGCCGGGGGCCCCCATACAGTGGTATGGGTACTATTCAAATTCTATCGCCTTTTTCAGTGTGTCAGGTTATCGGGCCTTCAGGTTTCCTGGGTGCACAACCTGAGAGCTCTGTCACCTGCTAAAAGGTGACAGATGAAAGGGGGCCGAACCGAACGTAAGCGGGCGACGGAGGGGCCAGAGGCGCAGGGGGGAGCTCAACCGCGCCTGTGGCGCGGGGAGGGGCAGCGCCCGATAACCGGGAAAATTGTGCTCTTGGCGATGGGTAGGAGACCGGCACACTGGGCCAGTGTGACTTAGCCGAGAAGACACACACATGGTGTAATAGATCGGTGTGCGGCCACGGAGCACAAAGTGGGGCGACGGGGGCGACAGGGCTGGCAGGTCGGTCCTGCGACGGCGCGGCGGAGTGCGCGTGCAGGTGGGGGGTACAGAAGAGCAGTGGGTGGGGGCCGCAACGCAGCGACGCGGGCCGGGGCGGCGAGCGAAGCACGAAAGAGGGCGAGGCGAGACAAGGGGGACGGAAGGGAGGAGGGGAGTGCGGGGGCGACAAGGGTGCACAACCCAGGGGGAGGGAGATAGAGCTTCTCTTACGTAGGCTACGTGCGAATGCGTATCGTCAGTGGGAAAGGAATGGGACACGGGTGTGCGAGCATGGTAGGAAGAAGGCACAACGAGCCACGACCACCTGGAGAAGAAGCCTCGTCCATATCGACGGGCATTACCCTGTGGGGATGGCACGAAAAAAAGGAGAGGATCGGGGGACGCCGAGACGTGAAAGAGAAGGGCATGCGATGGCTGTGTCGTGAGTTACTTTCACGCAGCCATGCACTAAAAACGAAAGGGGGGGAACAGAGAGAAAAGAAGAGGAACGGGTGGCGCGGTGGACTTGTCGCCCGCCCGTCGCGACGAAGAACAGCGAGAGCTACCCCGTCGCGGACTGCAGAATGAAGCCAGGCGAACGCGGAGAGGCCACGACATTTGTCGCGTGAGAGGGAAAGAGCAAGTAGCAAGGGTCAAGCGGGCCGAATTGCAGGGGGGCAAGGGAGCAAGACAACGAACTAGGCCACACGCGAACTGGGCGCCCAAACGGGGCGGCGAGACTGGGAGGGCAACGAAACGAAAGCGCGAGAGGCAGCTAGGGACGGCACGGGGGCGGGCCTAGAGACGGACAGGAAAAGGTTGGTAACATTCGCGCGCGCCGTGCGCTTTGCTTGTGAATGACTGTAGAATTGATTTCCACGTCGCACTAACCGGGCCGACCGCGCGAGTGTGTGGATGTCTCGTGAATACACAATATATCTGTTTCCCTATACTTTGGGCGGATGTCGCAGAAAGTTAGACAATGTGAGCGAAGTGGGTAGTCGAAAGATCTTCATAGAGCGCTGGAAGAGTAAGAAGAAAATTATGTTTCGCCTTCCTAGGTCTAGGCTATCCCTTTGCGTACGAAGATGGTCAATGTGTCCCTCAGCTGTGCTCCAATGGAATTCGGATTAATAAAGTTTTCAGAGGAACATTGTCATCAAAAACGATGAAATATCACTGATAAGACTCATGTATGATTTATTTTGGCAAGATTGACGCTAATGCTGCCCAAAATCTTTCCTTCAAAAGAAAAAAACCATGTATTTGCGAGAAGGATTATATTGGCACCTGTTGTTAGGCATTTTCTCATATCTTTCTGATGTTTTTGTAGTTGACTGATAGCTTGAGGACTTCTGATTCTAATACTAAGCTTGTTGCTTGTGAATAATCCCCAGTAGGTTCTAGTGAAAATGAAAGATGACGTTTTGCAATCGCAATCCAATTTTTCTAACTGAAAGCGGATTTCTTGGGATTTGTAGTCATATTTCGATTTTTTTTGAAACTTCGTTGCTAAAAAGAACTTGAAAGTCGTTAATAGAACTTTTGTAAACGTCTTTCTTAGAATAGTAGCGCTCAATGTCTTGAAAATCCTTACTTTGGAAACGATTACTGTCACATGCAATCGCATTTTAAGAATTGCAATCGTGAGACTTTGATTTATTCTGAAAGAGACCTATTTCTTTAGATTGCTAGTATTCATTCGGTAGCTGAAGTCAAGTGAACCTGAATGGTGTATTTTGTTTCTTAAACCACTTGTTTTTGCGCTGTCACCGTCAAACTGAGATTTTGTTTTACATCTAAGAATTTCTCGCCGAATAAAGTTTTTCTATGAACAATTGATAACCATTCGATAGTGCAAATCTCGACGATTTCAAGGATATAGTTTCTTTTTAGAGAGGACTCCTTAGTAAACTGTGATAATCAAAGGAAAACAGGTGGGTTTCGCACTCCAAAGGGTGGAATTTTGCGGAAATTGGCCTCAAGTCACCGTGCCTCTAGCAACACATCACTTAACTGCGAAACGTAATCTTTTTTTCACTGCGTAGTGCAATAAAAAGTTTTTTTCAAAAACAAAGTTAAGGTGAAATTTGTCGCGATTTAAGCTATCGAAGAATTATTAGAAGTCCAGCGGAAAAGCTGGCTTCAATGGGAATGTTTGAGTGTGAAAGATATTTTGGTTTTTACTGTTAGATCGTATTAGAATTCTCAATATTTAAACTATCGAATGGCCAATATAACTCTAACAAAAATCAGAAAACACGTTTCTCCTATGAGGTGGTGAAGACAGGATGCGGACATCGAAAATCATCCAAATACGCGGGATCTAATTCTCTCTTGACCGTTACAACACTCTGATGATTCCTTTGTCAAAATCAAGTACACTGTTGAAATTGCTAAGATTTTTACAATCTAATGATGATCAGTTGCTTATGGAAAAGCTTAATCCGGCTAGAAATGCTTGAGTGTGAAGCGAAAATTTTTCTGACTGTTATCGAAAAACCATTCAAGGAATAAAGCACATCGTTTCAAATTCATTGATTTTGGCTATTGAATAGTAATAGAAACGTTTTATATGTTTCTACAAAAGAGCTCGAATGGCGGAGAGAACGGGAAAGAAGCGCTGCACCTCCATCTCTTGTTCGCATACGATAGCTGTAAATAGAGAATTCGAACGAAATAAGGATTGATCTGAGAAATGGGAATCTGAACTGCACTAATATTCAAAAAATATCAAGAATTAGCGATAAGTGGGATCACATGCAACAAGCAGCACTATTTTTGGCGAAATAATTTTTTCCAAATTTCAGCCAGTATAATTTATGCACTTTATGCAATAAAGTATACGGAAAGATGAAATAAACAGAAGATAAATTTGAAATGAATCGTAGGTAAATATAAACAAAATATCGTAGGAATGTTCGATAAAGCTTAAAAATGTAGCTTTTTCATGAATACTTGGTTCTTTTCTTTGAAAGTGTGGATTATGAATGGAACAATTACGTTATTACTAATAAAATTAACCTTATTGAGGCCGTTCTATCATATCTGACATTTATTGACACAAAATTCCCACATGTTGACATAGAAAGTACAATTTTCATCAGAAAACTACCACATTAGCCTTGGATTAGGCGCCGGCAGGCTCTCTTCGTAGCCGTCCGAACCGTCCGTCAGCCGAAAATGGCGCTGTCCGCAAAGGACTATTTAGGCTCAGGATTAGTAGTGGATTTATGTGGCAGTATAAAATGAAATGAAGTTGACACCCATAAAATGATAGAACATTGTTTGTTCCACAATTCTAATGCAGAAGTGCTAATAACTGCCTCAAAAGGGGGACAAATTATCAAATAATTGACAAAATTGTGACCCTCTGAGGGCGGCTTTGAAATCACTGCGTGCAGCACCATTCGCGAGACGCGCCATAATGCCTGACTGCTATTCCGCGCTGAGAAAGCTTTTTTGATTACAAGGTTCAGTATCAAATCGCGAAGATTTTAACATTTCATTGATGTGCTGAAAGTTTAGAAAAGAAGCTCTTTTAAGCAGAGAAACGCGCCGAATGTGACTATTCCTGTAGCGCAAAGGCCTTCTCAGAGAAAAGGTACAACGTTAAAATGTTTGAAATCTAACTATCGAATGAGTGTTGAAACTGTAATAAAAAGAGTAAAAGCGTTGTAAACAAATGGTGGAAATGAGTATTAACAACGGAAAAGTATCCGAAAACAGTGGTATACCTAACCGGAACGGAAAGACATCTTTGAAATCATATTTGAAAAGGTTGAAGTACAAAATCCACATCTCTCAAGATATGTGGTGATGGACAATTAGGCAAAACGGAGAGAACGTTTTGTGGCCGCGTTAAGGAACACCTAGGTGGAAATTCGAAAAGTCGAAGAAGTATCCCTGTAGGTGCACATAGGGCAGAAAGGTACAATGTAGACAACTTCAGGTATGAGAGCCGTGCTACTGATGAGATGAACGGCCTAAAATAAAAATGAATAAAAATCAGCACATGTACTTACATACGTATATATGTACATATGTATATGTATATGTTTATGTACATACTGCGCATGTTTTACATGTGTGTATATACACGTGTATATATATATACACATATATATCACCTGTCCTGTATCACCTGTCGTCCCGTTGATCGTCGAGTGACTCGAGGGGTACCAGCAACTCTTCCATTTTTCCCTATCGCGTGCAAGAGTAGCCCAGTGGGTCCTCCTTCGCTCTAGGATTCGCTGAGCATCATATCTTTCTTCCATCGCTTTCGTGAAGAAATCGGACCAACGGTTCAGTGGTCTTCCTTTAGAGCGCTTGACGTCCCGAGGAATCCAGTCGGTAACGGCTCTCGTCCATCGGTTGTCGTTGAAGCGCATCACGTGTCCGGCCCACCTTATTTTCGATATCCTGGCGTGTAGAACGGCGTCTCTGATTTTCGATCGTTGACGTAGGTCGGAACTTCGGATCCTTTCTCTCATTTGCGAAATACGGGATACTCCTAGCATCGACCTTTCGACTGCGCGTTCGATAACGGCAAGTGATCTTTCATCCTGCTTACGTAGCGACCAGGTTTCTGCTGCATACGTTAGGGCAGGGATACTTGTCGAGTCGAAAAGGTGGGCACGGAGTCGGATGTTCTTTGTCCTCTTCACTACATCTTCGATGCTCTTAAACGTTCCCCAAGCCGCTCGTTTCCTCCTGCTCAACTCTGGAGCTAGGTCGTTCATCATGTTGATTTCACGACCTAGATAGACGTAACTGGAGCATTCGGAGATTGTCGTTCCGTTGAGCGTGAATGGGGCATTAGAAACCCATCCGTTCCTCATGAACATTGTTTTCGTTAGATTCAGTTGAAGACCAATCTTTCCACAGGCGTTATCGAAATCAGTCAACATTCGTTCCGCTTGGCTGATGTTTGGTGTTATGAGAACGATATCGTCAGCAAAGCGAAGATGGTTTAATTGTCGACCGTCAATTTTCACTCCCATTTCGTCCCATTCTAATGTTCGCATGACGTTTTGTAGGGTGTCAGTGAATAGTTTTGGCGATATTGTATCGCCTTGTCGAAACCCTCTTCTTACGTCAATGGTGATATTGTTGTAGAATGGAGATATTTTGGTCGTGAAATCTTCATAAAGCTCACGAAGGATCATTATGTACCGAGTAGGGACGCCCTGGTCATCCAGAGCCTCTATAACCGCTTCTGTTTCCACTGAATCAAAGGCTTTCTTCAGATCGATGAAAGTGAGACAGAGTGGTTGTTTGTACTCTCGTGAAACTTCAGTGAGTCTTGTAATCGTGTGGATGTGGTCTATGGTACTAAATCCTTTTCGGAACCCTGCTTGTTCGCATGGCTGTCCTTCGTCCAGTGTTCTGTCAATCCTGTTTAGGATGACTCGAGTAAAGAGTTTATAGACAACGGACAGCAAGCAGATTGGACGATAATTGCCTATGTCGTGAAGGTCTCCCTTTTTGAACAACAATACGGTCTTGCTGGTTTTCCATTGAATAGGGACCTTGCATTCTGACAGGTAGCGAGTGATGAGCCGAGCCAGGGTGTTCATGAGAACTGGCGGCAGATTCTTCAGATGTTCTGGTCTAATCCTGTCTGGACCGGGTGTTGTTCTGTTCTTCACCGACGATATAGCATGTCGGATTTCGGAAGGAAGAACCGGTGGACGACATATTCGTCCTCTTTCAATTTATATGACGGTAAGAGGACATGGCTAGCGAAGAGATCCGAGTAGTATTAGTGGATGATTTTCTCCATAGCCCTTCTCGAAGCTGTAAGTGTCCCGTCAGAGTATCGGAGTGCAATCATCTTGGTCTTATAGTTGGCGAAGCCTCGCTGGGCTTTGCGAATGCTCTTCCCAGCTTCTGCAGCTTCTGCCATAACTGCTGCTCTTCTCTCTTTGAGGTCTTCTTTTATCGCTTCTCTGCAGCGTTTCGCAAGTTCCGACGTAAGGATTCGGTTGCCTGTAGCTCGTGCGATTTCACGTTGACGTATCAGCTCGAGTGTCTGCGGAGACAAGCGTCTCTTCGTGACCTTAGGACTCTCGGCTTTTATAGCGCTAACGTGAAGATATTCAACGAGTCGATCGTATTCTTCGTCGATGTTGTCGACAACGGTATCTTCCCAAGAGCCGACTAAAGATTTGAATACATCCCAGTTTATTGTAGTTCTGGGACTTTGTTGTTTGAATTTAGCGGCTTTCTCTCCTCTCCTCGAAAATCGGAACGTTGCGCGAAGGAGGCGATGGTCTGATCCCGTGTAGAACTTAGGAACAACAGCGACGTCGGTTAGGCAAAACTTTCGATTTACTAAGATGTGATCTATTTCGTTATGGTACTCTCCATTGGGAGACTCCCACGTCCATCGCTGAGAAAGAGGCTTTTTGGAATTGCGAGTTACCATGGATGGTTTGGGTCGTCATGATAAACTCAGATAGCCTCTCACCCTGTTCATTCCATTCTAGTCCGTGGGTCCCTATGTGTCGTTCTTCAGACGTTCTTCTAGGTCCAATTTTTGCGTTAAAATCTCCGACAATGACCTTGAAGAATGTATGATCTTCTCTGAAGAATTTTTCGAGGTCCATATAGAACGCTTCGACTTCGTCTTCGTCATAGCTTGATGTTGGTGCGTAAGCAACGAAGATGGTCAAAGCCGGCACAGAACCACATCGTTCCAACCGTAATTTAAAATTGAGTGGTTCCAAACCAGCAAGCGTCTACAGAGCCGTGAAACAATTGAAAGAGACTGGAGGAACTGAGGACTGTCCTCAAAAAGGCCGTTCAACCACCTCGTCTATTCCGAAGACTTTCAGAAGATTCGTTGGTAAGTCCAAGGAAATGCGGAGCGTTCAATGCCCAAAATGGCTCGCAAAGCTACTAAACAGCGAGTGGAGCGTCCAAAACTTTGTTGAAAATAGGCTGCTGTTGCGTAGTAACAGATCGCTAATGTTCACTTTCTGAACAAAAAGAAGAAAGAAAAACGGCTTTCAAAGGCTTGCTGAATGATTCGTTTGTTAGCTGGTGCTCGTTTGTCCAAGTCACTTTTACGCTTGAGAAGATATTCACGGTTGAACCACCAACAAGCGCCGGAATCGACGCCAACTTTTCAAGAAAGGTCAGCAGAAGTCCTAGTAGCAAACGATCATAGGCCGCACATTCCCGGCCTGTGTAATGGTTTGGGCCGGCATTTGCGCCACCGGAAAGGCGACGTTGATCTGCGCATCAGCAGAACTATTACAGTCAAGGCTGCCGGCTATCAACAGGAAGTTTCACTGGGTGTACTAGAGCCTTGGACTACTCATCACTCCAGTACCGGCAGATTTTGACGCTACGACAGAACTGAGCTCCTGCACATTCTACTCGCTCAACGATTACCATCTGTCAAAAGCAGTTTTCAGGCTTCTGAGGCAAGAACATTCAAACTCGCTGGTTCTCAAGCTGATGATTGTTCTGTATGGTCATTACCGGAGGAAAAAGTCTCAGCTACTCGTTACACTAGCTTAAACGCGCATAAAACCGCTTTGACACGCGCTTGGGTCGAAATTTAGGTGAGAACGTGTGCGAGCAACGTTAGAAATTTTTGCAAGCGACTTCGTAAACGTATAGAGGCCAAAGAAGGTAATTTGAAATTTTTTTATTGAACTGTTTTGTTTATTGTTGTGATTTGATCCAGTGAACATATTTATTTCTTCAATTTAATGCATTTATTTGTTTCTATGCAGTGTTTTTCTACTGTTGAAATATGTGGAAATATCAGCAGAACTTTTCTCGCACCCTTATATTATGCATTATAAAGTGTTACCCACTAAATCATCTTGAGAACAAATACCAACATATATTTTATGGTTATGGTCAAAAGACTTCTTAATTGCTACAACTGTTCCAAGAGATCGTGAGATCTATGATATTTCGCATTTTTCGCGGTGGTATATTATATTGCGGAGGAATTCCTAGACTTTTCATGAATAGATAGTTTATTGGACGCTAGTGTGTAATGGTGCAAAAATATGTATTTTGTTAGTGGTTTAATCAAATATTTACAGTAATCTTCTCTAGAACAAACAAGAAAGGACAAGAAGAAAGTAACAAGTATCTCTTCAATTGGCCGCTTTTATAGAGCTAGCTCAAACAGTAATAATTGAACGAGTTAGAAAAGCGTTTAAATGAAGAGGTATGATTCACATTAAAAGCCATAAGCTAGACTGCCGGTCACTGCAATGTCAGGTAATTCCATCATGTGACTTGTCATGTGGTCTGGTAAAGGCTCTTGTACAGCCCGATACACGCGTTTCGTCCTTAAAAACTCGTCAGTCGGGCAGAACCCGTCGTCTTTCGATCTTTTTGTTAGTCAGTTCTTTCGGGATCCTGCTCTCCCTACAGAGAGTTAGCGAAGACGAACGTTTTACACTGTGTGTTAAGTGAAATTTATCTCATTCAAATAATAATAAATGTTTCTAATGAAATTTGAGCGTGTTTTCAAAAAAGCACTCGAAATAAAGGTATAATATGACAAAAATATCAGCCAGTGGCCCAAAATTGTGGAAAATTTCATAAGCTTTTTCAAAGCAGTTGGTTTTTTCTGTTATCAGGCTGAGATATTTTCAAAAGAGAAGAACTCTTTCTAGCGAGAAACATTCGTGTGAAAGACATATCTATTTTCTCTGCTACAGAGCTATAAAAAGTCTTCAGAAAACGGAACATTTTTGAAATTTTCGAAATTCACGCTATCGAAGGGTTGTCAGTAATCTAAGGAAAGGCTACCCTGCGAAATACAAAAGCGATAATGAGCGATAACGCGCAACGCGTGTCAAACATTTTATCTCTAGTACTACGTTACTACAAGCAGGCTTTTCAGAAAACAAATACATCCTTGGATTTTACGAAATTGAAGCTTGTGGAAGATTACTGAAAATTGATTGGAAAGTCTATGTTCAGCGAAAATTCCCCTTCGAACATCTTTGTCGGGCAATTGAAAGCAGCAAGCTGTTTTGGTGGATTTATTTATATCAAAACAGATCATTTCATTGTTATTTGAGCCAACATGTCATGTGGTCTGGTGAGGGCTCTTGTACAGCCCGATACACGCGTTTCGTCCTAACAAACTAATCAGTCGGGCAAAACCCGTCGTCTTTCGATCTTTTATTAGTCAGTTCTTTCGGTAGCCTGCTCTCCCTGCAGAGAGATATCGAAGACGAACGTTTTACACATTATATCAAGTGAATTTTCCACTCAATTCAGAGTGTTGTACACTCGATTGCTCTTCGGCTGGTATTTTTATCATATTATACCTTTGTTTCGAGTGTTTTATTAAGAACACGCTCAGATTTCAATAGATCCTTTCACTATTATTTGAGCCAGTATGTCATGTGGTCTGGTAACGAAGTGTAAAACGTTCGTCTTCTGTATCTCTCTGCAGGGAGAGCAGGCTACCGAGAGAACCGACTAATAAAAAGGTCGAAAGACGATGGGTTATGCCCGAATGACGAGTCTGTAAGGGCGAAACACGTGTATCGCGCTGTGCAAGAGCCTTTACCAAACCACATGATATGTTGGCTAAAATAATAATAAGAGGATCTCGAGAAAGTTGAGCGTGGTCTTAATAAAACACTCGAAACTAGGGTATAGTATGACTTGGAATGATTTATTACTTCGTCGATTCCTTCATAGAGGAGTGAAATCTCAAGGGATCAGCTGAACGGAGCGACGGTGCTACTGATGAGTCCCGGTAGGCCGAAACAGGCGCCTGTGTAGTACTTAGATATGGCTCAAAACATGTCATATCCTTACCAAAGTAAATCTTCTTGAGGCGCTTTTGTGGTAGTACTTGAATGATCACCGAAATATCCGGTAGTTCGTAGGATTCTATGCTTTTATCAAGGATGCTTATCGCTTGCCTTGTTGACTTTCCAATGAATGATTATTCTGCGACCCTAACCACTCAGAACAGGTCTCCTCAGTGGTCGTAGTTATTATATTGTATTAGCGAAAAAAAAAAACGTTCGCATGTGTCGCATTCACTTCCATTCAGAGGCATTTCTGCGCCTATCACAGCAATGGTCATTCGCCTATGGAATGAACTCGTCTGAAAACACTGGTCTTTGTTTGTGAATATTTAAGTGAGATTTTTCTAAGCAAACATTTTTCCATGCACGATGCCTAGCTCAGCATCTGCATGAATTTAACTACCGATCGATTGCAAGAAGCCCATGAAAGACCTTTTGTTCATCAAAGCAGGCCATCACGGATCAAATAAAATCTATAGATTTCACGTCGTTTCCAGCGTGTTGAACGCTAACATTCAATCGCTTTTATAATAAGATTAATATATGTAAATTCTAAGGACATCCTGTTGAGTCGAGTTGAGGATGATGATAGGAGTAGAAGTCGGTTAGAACGTTCAAAGCCTTACGGAGGTTGTTACGTTAAAGCCATGCGTGTTTTGAAGGCATCGCCCTCTTCACATGTGGCCTACGTCCCACAAAGCCCTACTTTTTGGCAATGAGGGGAGATGTATGTGGCAGTAGCACAACGTACAATGAATTTGTGCTACCAGCACTTTTTCAGTCGATGGATTGCGGCTGACAGATAGAAACCGATTCATCTCATAGATGTTTTCAAACCTCGCTATAAACATTCAATATGACCTGCTAGAATGAGTAGTAGAAGTGATAGCATTGGATAACTGACGTTTCGGCAAGTGCGCCTTCTTCAGACAGTGGGCGTATGTTACAATATAATGATTATATTGTAGCACTAATGATAATATACGTCCGGCTTTGGAGAAAACGGAGTCGCTGGAACTTCAGCCGTCGAACTACTACTATTACTATCACGACCATTACCAATCTCACGTGCTTTGAATAGGATAAAGTCTCCACGATTTACATATCTAAATTATTAGTGGCGAGGTTTATGGAAAGTTGATCTCTCGAGTTACATTAAGGCTAATAAATGGTATGAGTCCTGTTTTCTCACACGAGTAAACATTACCCCCAGTCGTCACTATCCACTCTAACAAATTCTATAATTAGTGACAACAGCGTTCCATTTCTACGCTATTGTTCAAATATCAACAAAAAACTCAATGATCGATATTTCCGGTGCATATCGTCATATTTTTATCCAAAAAAAAAAACTGATTGCACTTTTGTTACATGTTCATTTTTAGCTTGCATAGTTTTCAACCATATTCGTAAAAGTTTTGAAAACTAGCTTTAATCATGCACATCACAGTATTAGTGCAAAAATAATAACAAAAGTCGTCATCACAACTCACTGTGCGGGTGCCAGCAGTTTTTACTTCCGATTCGTTTTCTTATATTCTTCCTCCAGAAGGGTCTTTGAAAAATTTGTTCTGCTTCAATTGCTGCTTGAGTATTTTGTCTTCTTTATGAATGCCGTAGAATAGTAACCAAGACAATTCTTCTTGCAATCTTGAAGTTAGTTTAGTCAAAATGTTCTCATGGAAATGCAGGAGAGTGCGAGAGAAGGGTCGAACCAAGGCCTTGCTTATCATCTTGCTTCTCTATACGCTCACGGCTGCTAAGGATAATAATGAATAGAAATGGCAGTTATAACAATGACAGAACAGGCTTAAAATGAAGGCACGTAGTTTCTTGGTCCGCAAAATATTCTTAGTCGCGCACTAAGTAGAGTACAGAAACTTTTCAGTGAGTCAGTTGTGATCTTTGGTTCGATCTTTCGCTAAAGTCTCACCAAGTTCTCTATCACACGGGGGCAAGTAGATCGTTACATGTCTCGAAAAATAGCAGCACTGACTCAATAAGAACTATTTTATAAGCCAGATATGCATTCAATCAAGTGCTTGGTGTAGTCAAATTCGCTACGCATCCCTCAGTGACCAAACAGCGCAGAGAGCCGTATCTTATTTTTCTTCTAACTGGAAAAAGGTGAAGTGAAAATCTGCAGTAATGGCCTCGTGCTTGTCAGTTAAAAAAACAGCGAGTTCTGCAAGGAATCTCAAGCGCGCAGATCACAGGCAAGGGGTTGAACAACTCGATGGCATTGGACGACAAAAGCGTTTTAATTGCCTTAGTTTGTCGATTTAACGAATTTATACTGGCTATCGTCTTCATCACACACAGTGAAATGTTATACGAAAATGGTATGATTCTTATGAAATTCAACGGCTAACATTTCGGCAATTTTGCCTTCGTCAGAGCCTCGACAATCTATCATACGATATTTGATTATTCGGTTGATTTTTGGTCTTTTCATAAGTTCTGACAATGGAGCAACAAACAACGGTTTTATTGACCAGAAGTCAATAAAAATGCATGATATTGAAATTATCAGATGCGAATTTTTGCGAACATTTTGGCACACAAGTTGGCTATACTTGCTTTAGGTGAGGCTGTATTGCGAACAAATTCACTTGCTACTCATGGACGAATGGCGCATAGGCTTCCATATGATTGTTGTAGACGGTGGGAATCTGTACAATGCGGAGTGTCGAACTGATTTGTTATCCGATTTATAATACATAAGCGAATTATTAATCAAATAATTATACATGGTATGACATATTATAGTAATACGTCCAACATTTGACGAAGGCAAAATCGCCAAAATGTTGATCATTTAATTTCAAGGGTAGATATCAACCCCGTGCTAGTTATATTCAAAAAAAAAACGGTTTATAAGACATTTCTCTTTACTCATACTGATGGCTTGGTTTTCAAAATCACATCTTTTGGTCAATAAATGAGCCTTCGTTGTCGGAAAAGACTGGAGGAGACTTCAATAAAATCATTATCAGCAAAAACAACGTTAATGCTTCCCTTATAACCTGAATTTCAAAGGAAGAAGCGAATTTTAACAAGCAAATTCTAACAGGAGATATTTTGAAATTTCTATCGAAAATTCTGAGCTATTTCATTCAAATCTATTTACATTTAAATCATGTTTATCTTTATATCAACTTCTTATGCCAACAACGAATCATCATCGTTGTAGCCGCAAATAACAAATAGTCGTAAAACCCCGCTCGTTTCGAGTGTTTTCTCAAAACCATGCTGAAATTTCAATGTATCTCACAATTTTTATCTGAGCGACATGTCATGTGATCTGTTTAGGGGCTCTTCTACAGTCAGTCGGGTTGGCCCTTCGTCTTTAGCCAATCCTCTCGGGTTGCTCCAGTAAGCGACAACGTACGATTTGCACGTGCCATAAAGTAAAATAATTCACTGTATCGGCAGTGTTGTACACTCGATTGCTCTTGGTTGGTACTTTTGAAACATTATACCGTTTTTGTTTTTTTATTGTTTTCATATAAATTGAAAGAGGACGAATATGTCGTTCCACCGGTCCTTCCTTCCGAAATCCGACATGCTATATCGTCGGTGAAAAACAGAACAACACCCGGTCCAGACAGGATTAGACCAGAACACCTGAAGAACCTGCCGCCAGTTCTCATCAACACCCTGGCTCGGCTCTTCTCTCGCTTCCTGTCTGATTGCAAGGTCCCTTTTATATGGTAAACCAGCAAGACCGTATTGTTGTTCAAAAAGGGAGACCTTCACGACATAGGCAATTATCGCCCAATCTGCTTGCTGTCCGTTGTCTATAAACTCTTTACTCGAGTCATCCTGAACAGGATTGACAGAACACTGGACGAAGGACAGCCATGCGAACAAGCAGGGTTCAGAAAAGGATTTAGTTCCATGGACCACATCCACACGATCACAAGACTCATTGAAGTTTCGCGAGAGTACAAACAACCACTCTGTCTCACTTTTATCGATCTGAAGAAAGCCTTTGATTCAGTGGAAACAGAAGCGGTTATAGAGGCTCTGGATAACCAGGGCGTCCCTACTCGGTACATAATGATCCTTCGTGAGCTTTATAAAGATTTCACGACCAGAATATCTCCATTTTACAACAATATCACCATTGACGTAAGAAGAGGGGTTCGACAAGGCGATACAATATCGCCAAAACTATTCACTGCCACCCTACAAAACGTCATGCGAACATTAGAATGGGACGAAATGGGAGTGAAAATTGACGGTCGACAATTAAACCATCTTCGCTTTGCTGACGATATCGTTCTCATAACACCAAACATCAGCCAAGCGGAACGAATGTTGACTGATTTCGACAACGCCTGTGGAAAGATCGGTCTTCAACTGAATCTAACGAAAACAATGTTCATGAGGAACGGATGGGTTTCTAATGCCCCATTCACGCTCAACGGAACGACAATTTCCGAATGCTCCAGTTACATCTATCTGGTCGTGAAATCAACATGATGAACGACCTAGCCCCAGAGTTGAGCAGGAGGAAACGAGCGGCTTGGGGAACGTTTAAGAGCATCGAAGATGTAGTGAAGAGGACAAAGAACATCCGACTCCGTGCCCACCTTTTCGACTCGACAATTATCCCTGCCCTAACGTATGCAGCAGAAACCTGGTCGCTACGTAAGCAGGATGAAAGATCACTTGCCGTTATCGAACGCGCAGTCGAAAGGTCGATGCTAGGAGTATCTCGTATTTCGCAAATGAGACAAAGGATCCGAACTTCCGACCTACGTCAACGATCGAAAATCAGAGACGCCGTTCTACACGCCAGGATATCGAAAATAAGGTGGGCCGGACACGTGATGCGCTTCAACGACAACCGATGGACGAGAGCCGTTACCGACTGGATTCCTCGGGACGTCAAGCGCTCTAAAGGAAGACCACTGACCCGTTGGTCCGATTTCTTCACGAAAGCGATGGAAGAAAGATATGATGCTCAGCGAATTCCTAGAGCAAGGAGGACCCACTGGGCTACTCTTGCACGCGATAGGGAAAAATGGAAGAGTTGCTGGTACCCGCTCGAGTCACTCGACGATCAACGGGACGACAGGTGATATCACCACCAGGTGGTGGTGATACTGTTTGTTCCGAGTGTCTTCTTAATACCACGCTCAAATATCATTATATCTTATAATTAATATAAGAGGGGATGGAGCATCTCCGAGAGGATTGGCTAAGGACGAAGGGCTTGCCCGACTGACGAGACTGCCAAGGCCGAAACACTTGTATCGGGCTCTACAAGAGCCCATAAACAGGCCACATGACATGTTGGCTCAAATAATAATCAAGAGTCCAATAATCAATGACATTATGATTTCCTACTTCTGAAATGGAATCCCGAGCAGAAGCTAGTGACCTATCAAAAATGGTACTGTAGTTGCATGTGACACGACTTTATCGATAATTCTCGATAATCTTTCGATTTATCATAACTTTCGTTTTGAGTGTTAAGACCACAGCTCAAATTTCAATATGCCTAGCAATCATTTTGCAAAGGACATAGAGTGTAAAACGTTCGTCGTCGCTAACTCTTAGTGTGGGGGCTGGAGCTCCCACACAGGATTGGCAAAAGACGAGAAACAGTAACTGCCCGACTGATGAGATCGCATGATCGAAACACATGTATCGGGCTCTAAAAATCTTTCGATTATTAGTGTACTTCTGAAGTTGGGCTATCACTTAATGGGTACTAACTTCTTGTACTACATCTTTCTGTACCATGAGCGTATTTCATCGTGGCTGCTTGGACACCGTACATGACTCCCGATCCTACATACTCTACGCACTTTTGAGTCAAATGTCAGCGTTGTGGTTTCCTGTGCCTCGTTCAGTTCCTACTTTTCAGAAAACAGTAAGACCATCTTCAGCTACTTGCAGCCTTCCATCGGTACACCGGCGTCCTGGTTAGCCACCTGTCTGTGATGCATTTTCCCCTCTACTGAGACCATCTTGAGTAAATCTTTCCTGCGCCGCGTATATCAAAGCATGCTTGTGAGAATAGTCGCTTAGGCAGTCAGGTATAAGAAGATTCGCTAATATCGCTGCAATGGTTACGATGGATAGCGGATCGAGAATTGTGGTGCTACAATACCTTTCAATCGACTAATTGAGACCTCGCTTAAAAATTCCTTTATTTTGGTAGAATGTTTCAAGCCTTTCAAAGATTTGATAAAGGCATCTTTAGTGGTACACGTACGTTTCGGCGTTCTCGCAAGCCTCATTACTACCACATGCCTCTCGGCTCAACCCTACTATCACTAGTTGTCGCCGATGAGTATGTATCTACGTCAAGTGAGAAGATTGTACTGATTTTCTAAACAGGGTATTAAAACAGTCCATTGAAATGTATTGTTACATATGCTCCGTAGCAGCCGTAAGCCATGCAATTGACAATTAATCACTTTGAAAGAGCCTACATTAAGTGATCTTCCACTTGACGTAAAGTGATACATCTTCGGCAGCGGCTAATAGTAATAGTAGGGGTGAGGTAACGTATGTCATACCGCCGAGACGTGCGAGAACGCCGAAACGTACGTATGCCACTAAAGACGCCTTTACCAGACCTCTGAAAGGCTTTAAACATTTTATCAGATTGTACTATCGTCCAATATTCCCCTCTCCCTCCCACATCAGCGAGCGAGGCGCAGGTGTCCAAAACGACATCCTGCGCTACTGCAGCGAGCCAATCGATGGGATGATAAAAAGACATGTGTCAGGCTTGTGCTTTTAGATACTTCAGATAGTGCTATTGCCTGAAGTGAAAGATCACTGGAGCGGAGCAGACAACCTTATATTCATAACGCAATTTGGAACCAGGTATCATACGAAGGGTTAGAATTCTGAAAGTCGCAAATCACATCTAGCAGATGATGATGAATGATGCGTTGCAGAAGACTCCTTGAACAGCGTGTACAGGATGTGTCTCAATGGTGTAGCTTTCGTATTGAAAAAGTATTGAAAAATAGGACAACTGAGCGCTCTATTTACTAGAATTATCTATATAGAAGTCCCTCTTATAATCTACCAACCTTTTGATGTAATGAGGATTACTTATAATCAAAATCTACTATGTAACTACCACTAAGTCCTCTGTGAAGTCGAAAAGATGGGCTGACTGTTGGGCAAACAAAATGCTATCCTCTTTTTTTGCAAGTTGCACAAGCAAAAGGTGTCCTTTCCAATAGCTGAGCTCGGTACTGGGATTTTCATTTTTCGAGCCTATTGAAGAACTACTGGTAGTCTAGTGGAAAAGGAAATCAACAATTCACCAGAATAGTCCACAAAATGACACTGCACGTGACAGAAATTATTTGAAAGCAGGGGTTTTCAAGATAATTGGGCACCCTTATTGAAAATACAGTTATAAGTGTCTTTGAAAGATGATCTAATTTTTTAGCAATAGCATTTTTTAAAAATAAAAATCTCAATTCATAATGCCAAATAATTCGCTGTGAAGCCGAAAACGATTGCAAAACATTATTCTTTAGAAATCTTTTCACAAAACCATCTAAGTATCAAATCAGAATTTTTAAGGCTGTCGACTGACTCAAAACCATGAAAAAAGTGTAGTAGAACACATCATATAACTTTTTTGAAAAAAAACTCTGTTTGTTAATGAGGACGCTTTTGAAAACCACTGCATCAATGATTTATCACCTCATGTACTCCTTTTTAGTCTGTTCCTTGCAACGTAACAATTGAGATTTTTGAGAGAACACTTATATTAATAATGCTAATATGAACGTCTACTTCATATAGCCGAACAAATAATCTGTCAATCAGAAATGCGGAAAACCACCACAAAGGGATCCATTTTGAATGAGATCGGACGAAATGAACGAGCAACAAATTCAACATTGTGAAAAAAAAAACATAATGTCGGTCGAATCATTCGCATTTTTCCATTGTAGTTTGACTTTTTGGAACAAAGTATAATAAAGAAAAAGAATAAAATTGCGCAGTTTCTTTTGCCGAGTTTTTACTGGCCATCGTCTTTTGATTGTTCCTAGTTGAGAAAATAATCAATGAGAACTGATTGGCGACGGCGAGGATTCAATGTGGTTCAAAGATCTAAGGAGGTTTTTGATTTACCTTCGAGGGATGCACCGTGTATTCGACTTCATCAAGCATCGTGAGAGGTGATTGTATGCATATCTGACCTTTACAATGTCTCGCGATACCCTGCCGATGTGTTAACCCTTCAATGACCATGATAGTCATTTTGATGCTCATCAAGTCACCTCAAATCTCGTTTAGCTAATGTGATCGCGGTGTCGGATCTCGTTGAAAAGCCGGCAGACAACCAGACACGCATGCACAAACATATATAGCTGCTTGTTTGGCTGCCGCGCAAACGATGGCGCGACGCCGCCCACCTATCAACACTGGTCCTCAAAGGGTCAAATCTGTGTTGTTATCCTCCCAAACACGTCTGTTGCAAATTTCACGACACTGGAGGGATGGAAGATTTGGTGGACTTTAAGCATGGATCGAAACATTGATCACTTGTGCGTCACAGAGCATCTCTAGCTACTGCGCCACACGTGGCTCACAATGTTGAGTTGTCTCATAATTTTTTTTTTGCATTTCGGCACTTGTTAATTCACTTGTTACTTATCTAAAAAATTCAATTAATCAACGGTGTAATCACTATGATAATCTCTGATATGCAGCCATTGCAGGGCAAAGATTGGATGCTTTCCCCCCCCCCCCTCCCCCCCAACGAATGAGGCTGGCAGTTAGAGAACTTAGCGAGTCCGCTTTTGAGCTGGTTATAGCTTTTGAAATTTCTTTCCGCAGTTACTTCTTCGGGGTGCGGAAGAGATGGTAATCCGATGGAACAATATCTCAGAGCTATGCGGTGAATGTGGTGCTGTGGACCAGTCCATTTTCTCCAAAATGTGACGAGTCGACTTTGCAATGTTTAATCGAGCGTTATTCCGGAGAATGGCGGCACCGAATCGCTTCGGATGTTTCTCTCGCACTGCTGCGGCCAATTTCCGGGAATTGGCATTGATTGTTTGCTTGTTGTCGCACAGTTTTTAGAGCAGCAGCCCCTACCAATCGAAATGAGGGCATAATATTCCGAGCATGGAATTTTGGCCCTGGTTGAGATGGCATATCATTACCGCGGTGCAGTAAATGGGCGTGGCGCGTGTTGTTCTCGTAGTACACCTAGGACACATCTCCATAACCCAGGAACATTCATCAACATACCACACTGTTTAGCAATAACCGGATTTGAAATGGAGGAAAGCAACCGAATTTCAGAAGCTATTTTCTTCAATTTCGGCATTATCAATGAAATATACATTCTTTGATGATGAGGCTAATAGCAAGAATTTGATAAAAATGAACCTTATTTGGCTAACGTTTCGAAGTTTTCGTATTCTTCAGATGCGAGTCGATTGCCCACAGTCTTTCGTACTCGAGATGATCTTCATCTTCGTTGTCGCTCGAGTCGAACCTTATTTGGTGAGCTCCGTTTGAATGAGGAACCCACCTTCTACCGACTTCGCAAACAGAATATATAGTAATACTATAAAAATAGTAGATATAATACAGTATAATGTAAGATAATATGCAATACAATGCGGAAATGTACATATATGTATATTTCAGTAAACTACTCCAGTGTGAAAAAATCCATATAAATGCAAATCTAAATATCTTTGTGAAATTCATTAGACGTTGTCCAACCTGAGTCGTGTAAATAAATAAGATAGACTTCAACATAAATGTTTTTGAAAATCTTGCACCTAGAAATAAGTAAACTCTTTTGCATAAAAAGAAAAGAAGGAATATTCAACATATATATTATAGATACCGCGATGGTTATAGCAGGTAAAGATTTTATGCGAGTCGGAATATCAGCAAGAATTTCTTGTTTAACCGCTTTAGCATAGTTTTGATGTTGTCACTACATATCCAAGAATGTCGAGTGGTGTGCCAAACTTTGCGTTTAAAACAAGAGTTAAATCCTTGTCTCACTCTTTAGAACACACCCTCCGAATGGTAAGACGCAAGTTCAATTCCCAATCGAGGTCCAAAGTTTTGCATATCATTCAACATGCTGCATATGTCGAAATAACGTCAACAATAATGAAACTAATGATAATAAATTTAATAGTTGTTTTAAATTGGCGCTAATACTCGGTAATGTTGACAAATAGTAAACAATGTCAATAAATGTGATATTTTGATTAATGAAATGCGAATGATTTCATGGATTTGAATTTTTGTTTTTGATCCACACGATCCGTTATTACATCCTGCTGTGTGGCTTCCAGCAATTCTTGCATTCGATTAGTTTCCTTGCGTTATTTCCTTCATGGATGTCGCGGAAAGCTGATCGAAACGATTCCTTCTACAGTCATGAGGATAACTGAGCTAAGGCGTTCCAGGTGATTGCAGGAGAGTGTAAAGGGAGGGGGTCGACTCAGTATTTTACTTCCTGACAACCTGCGTCACTAATCACTTAATCACTCGCCCACAACCTTTCTCCCCTCCCAAAAGAAACTGCAGTACTTCACAAAAAGATTTCCATTTGATTTTAGATTGAATTCCGATTCGCTAGCCAAATCGGATCACATGACAGGTTGTTATTTGTTATTCTGGATCTATTTTTAACTTGCGTGATACGAATCGGAAATGATTCATCATTCATTCGGAAGGTGTGTTCATTCGAAAATGATTAATGTGGAAAGTGAATGTGTTCAATAGTGTTGTGAACTCAAATGAGTGAACTCATCAATGAGATAAACATTTTAATAATGCCGTTTGAATAGAGAAAAGAGAGAGAGAAGAGAAAAAAATGTATATATAGGAAGTTGATGGCGATCCTCTATAACGTGAAATCATCGCAAAAGATCTACAGGAACGGGTTTCTTCCATTTTTTTATTTTGCGATTTGTTTTTCCAATTTCGACCTATAGAATTTCACTGTTATACTTTTATTAAGTTGTTTGTTACCATGACCCACCATCATATATGCTGCACTGGTTCTACCACTTCATCTCACTTGATTGCTCCGCATCTATCATCCGTGAAAATCCTTGGATAAGCGAATGTGTTCGAGTTTTGCGTGAGAAATTCATATCCTCTTTATGGATGCCGTGAAATACTAGTAGTAGATTCTTTGTAGATTGATGAGACAGTTTCATTGGGCTCTTCCAAGTCAATGGTACAGGACTGCGAGCGATCTGTGTGAACCGCAGGGTGCTTTCAGCAGGCAACTTTGATAGCAACTTTTCAATCACGAATGGATATCAAACTTGGCTGGTTGGATTTTGAGTCAAACTTTGTGCATATTACTGAATTGCATCCCTGACCACTTTTCTTTTCGATGCTCTGAACATTTTAATATTTCAGAATACTAATTATAGATGTCGTCTTTGAGTAGTGCCTGTCACATGATATAATGGTTAAACCACAGATGTGAATTTAACTAAATTCCACACACTATTGTTTTGTAGAGCTCTCCGTATTCTTTCCAAAAGTATGCCTCGAATTTGTTATAATTTAAGCTGTATTCAAGAAATAACTTAGCTCTAACCTGTCAGCGACCAACACAACGAGCTACTTTTAGAACACCATGTGTCTCACGTTCTATTCCTAGTTCTATGCCGCACCACCACAAATACCTACAAAAATGTAACAGAAAGTGTTTTCCTAGATCAGGAAAGTCGGGACTACTACGTTTTGTTAGAATAGGAGAGCGTATCAAATTTTGTAAAAAAGACCTATGAATTTTTTCAATGGTTCTTATTCAGAGAAAATTTGGTTGTATACAGGCTGATAGTCGTGGATTGCAAATGAAAGTGTAATAAGCCTGATAATCATTTTCAGCCATGCATTGGTCTGTTATGGGCACATATACAAAGCAATACACGTGTTTCGGCCTTGCACCCTCGTCAGTTGCACAGTGCCTTTCGTTTGAGCCATTCCCTTTGAGGAGATTTTGCTCACATATAGGAGTCGCAGACGTACCATCACCTTGCCATCAAATGAAAGAAATCACTAGATTATAATTATCTAGCATATTGAAATTTGAGCATGGTTTCAAAAAAACACTCGAAATGAAAAGTATGATATTTCATAAATACCAGCCAAGAACAATCGAATATACAACACTGCCTATTTAGTAGTTTTTTCACTTGATGGCACGTGTAAAGAGTATGTCTGCATTTCCTATATGTAAGAAAATTCTCCCCATAAGGGACTAGCTCAGACGAAAGGCAGTGTGTAACTGACGAGAGTGCAAGGCCGAAACACGTGTACAGCGCCGTAAGTGCTTATAATAAATAAATCACGTATATGCCTCAAAAATAATTACCAGGCATATTGAAATTTGAACGTGATCTCACGAAAAGACTAAAACGGAAAGTGTAATGTTCAGTCTCGTATGAGATTATTGACGCCTGTAGCGATGTGGTGATTTGTAGCTTGCAATGCACATGGTGTCATTCGTACGAGCGCATTAGGCTAACCATATCTTCCAACCTTCGCAGTAAGTGGATTGATAGCAAATTTCTCTGAATGCGTAGAAGAATTGATTTTATATCATGAAAAGTCAATGGAAGATTAGACGTGCATTCATTCTTTTTCCCGAGCTATGAATAGAATCGAATCCATTGCACTTCGCCAAAAAATTAGCAAACGCTGTTTTTCCTTTTTGAAAGCAAATCCTCTTACAATAATCTTTACTTATAGGTTTCGATATAACGTACAAGTAAATAAGAAAAATATTTGCAGCTGTGAAACTTTACATACTGTCAAAAAGCAAATTCTTCTGTGTTTCTAACTATTCAGCCGTTTCTTTCTTGTTTTCGTTTCGGTTAACGTTAATACCTCCATTAGATGATAGTTCTATTTTCAAAAAAAGAAAGAAAATCAGTGTTTTTCATCAAAGCTAGTGTGCTTGTGCTGCATCATTTATCATTTATAAAATGGACATTGTTTGGAAAATTGAGCACCATACCGCCAACATTTTGTGGAAGGACCTCTACCATAACAGAATAGAATCTATCGAAAAATTCTATGTATATGTATCATATTGTGCATATGTATATGTATATATATATATATGCACAAATGCACATGTATGTACTCGTACGTATATTATATACATCATGTATATATATATATATATATATATTTATAACAGGTGATATATAAACTCTCGGCAGGTGATCTCGGCTTAGTATAGGTGACAAGTGATATATAAACTCTCGGCTTCGATGAATCCTAGAGGGATGCGCTACGCAATCGTCTTCAATTTCTAGCTTGGCCTGAGGTGATGAATGCACATCTGGCTCTCACAATGACTTGCGGTTTACTACATCAAGTCAATGTACCTTATCCTACCAGGTATGTCTTTTACCAATTATACTTACCTCGGAGGCATGGAAGCTTTGGTGAACCATGAGCACGAGATCTAATCATTGACCGTGAGTGAGACTCAGAGCACCTGTGATCACTGCGCCACATGCGCTCTTGTATATATGTATATATATATATATATATATATATATATATATATACATATATATACATACATATAAATACAGATATATATATATATATATATATATACGTATACGTACACACATACATGTACATGTAATGTATGTGCGCAAATGTATATGTAAATATATGATTATATATATTATATATATATATATATATATATATATATATATATATATATATAAATCAGACCTTTTTGCGCTGAAGATTTGAGTAGACACGACTACGACGAATCACCGCGAAGACAAATGACACGGGCCATCGGCTCAAATTAATGGGATGAGATGAAGACGTCGGAAAGTTAGCAGTATAAAAAGTGTTATCAATCTCCTGTAAACTGAGAAGTCTTCGGCGTAAAATTTATGTGTATATCTGTATATATATATATATATATATATATATATATATACGTATATATATGTACTTATGCGTATACATGTATGTACATACATACGTACGTATATATATACACATATATATATTATACGTATACATGTGTGTACATACATACGTACGTATATTATATATATATATATATATATATATATATATATATATACGGCAGGGTCGAGTAGGACGAGTACGGAGAGGCTGCTAAAATCTCGGGGCCAAACTAGCTACCAAAATCTGAACAGCCTAAAGTGCCAGCAAAAGAGGTCGTTTCTTCATTTGTTTTCGTTCAACAGAAAAGAAGCTAGTCATCAATTGGACTTCACTTTGTAGGTTGTTCCTGTTGCGAGATGTTTTCGCTGATCAAAGGGTTGACTGGAACCTAACAAATTCGCGCTAAGAGTATCATTCAACAAAGGATTTTGAGAATGTCACAGTTATAAAAGCCTAGATGTATCGCTTTGCTTTTTGAAATTACTTTGCTAAAATTTCGACTTTTGCCAATAATCTCCTATCAACTTATACAGAATTTGCACTTTTCTCTTATAGGGTAGGGATTTCCGAAGGGACCACTTTTATTGTACAAAGACTTCACTAGACCGTGAGTAGTCATTCTAAAACTTAATCGTATAATTCAAAAATGTACATGTTTTTTTAGAAGTACCTTCTTACAGCGCTGTAGTTGGGAAAATGAAACTATGTTTCACACGCCTTGCTCATTAGCGCGCACATTTTTCGCAGGACACAGCTGAAAACTTCTTCTCCACCAAATGAGCTCGGTTTTTCATTTGTTCCCTTAGCAGAAAGAACCGTTATTTACTTTTATTAGTTCTGCTAGTATCTGTCGTTAATATTTATTTAGCATGAACGCAATATTTACATTGATTAATAGTGTGCTCTTTCTATACAATTTCATTTCACATGAGATGAACAACATATTAAAATACATGTCGTAACAAGTGGCACTTCCTACAACGTTTGAACAATTGCTAGTAGAACCCGCTGTAATGAAAAGAGATAGAGAGAGAGGAAGAGGAAGAGAAAATGACAGAGACAGAGGAAGAGAGAGAGAGAAGGAAAATGAGAAGAAAGGTCATAAAAAATAATACAGATCACTGTAGATCAGTGCAAATGATCTGCGTAGACCTAGATCAATCTCCTCCCCATTTGACTTAGCCCTTTAAGGACCATGAAGAGCATTTCGCTTATCACCGCACGACGTCAAGTCTCACTCAGCAACTATAACAGCGGCGTCACGCTCATGGGAATGCAGGCAGCCATCCAGACAAAGCCAGGCAGATATCCATGCACAGAGAAAGTCGCGTCTAGTGGGAAAGCGACGACGCAACGCTGTCTGTCTATCAACGCTGGTCCTCAAAAGGTTAGTCAGTCAGAACCCGAAACATACATGTAAAACATCCATAACATCTTCACCAAGTGCTGGCAGTGAATTTCAACTCAACAACTTAAGATTAGAGGATTACATGGTCGAATTTCTATACAGTACAGCCCACTGCAAGCTTGAACATTCTAGTCGGGCTAGGATGTGACAACTTATCCACCCAGGAGTTACGTGCGAGAGCACTCGTTATAACCATTGAGGGATGATTCGTCTTCTTCAAAAATTGTTGGCATTGGTTCTCTAGGCGATAGATGTGAAGAGAGTGAAGATCTAAAGTAGTAAAAATAAGAATTAAGCGTTTGTTACTTTCTGTCCCAAGAAAATACTTTGAAAAATTGATCGTAAAGCTAGCACTACTCAGATATGGTTTTTATCGCGGTATTATTCAGCATGGAGTCACCAAACTGAGCTAAGCTAAGCTCAAGACTTTGAGAATAGAATTAGATAAAGTACTCAAAAGTGCATGAGATTCATAGTGAGTGCACGGATCATTCTTAAAATCTATGGTAGCCATATTTGCATAGTTATGATAGTTTTTATATGAGCTTCGGCAAACACAACCCATTATTCTTCTGATTGATCGCTTATTTCCGTACGGTACTCGAACCGACAAAGCACGGAGATGATTTCTCAACACTTTACGACAAATTCTTGACCAGTAATGTTTCTTATGAGCTTAGAGCTGTATAGTTTTATACAGATTTTTCTCCGATGTTACTAGTCTACATTATTGAGTCTTCTCATACATTTTAACACTATAGCTATTGACACCAATTATACTAAACAGATGTAATAGAAATTGCTAAATGCAAGAACATCGCTCAGAAAACTATACCGTCGTCATCTTCGCTCTCCATTTCTGGCCAAGATCATCACCGCGGACGAAAAGTAGGTTTTTCCAAAATCGACTGACGAAAAGTGAGTCTTTTCAAAGTCGACGTCGTCCCAATCATTACTTGTCACAAGGCCAACGATGAACTCCTTAATCGATTCGCGCTAGAGGCCATGCATACATCTTTCTGGACCAGACCAGACCGATTACTAGGAAATGCTGCCAGCCGGAAAGATGATCAACGTCAAGCGCTGCTGTAAGAACCTAAACCGCTGCAGTCGGGACCTGTCACGTTGACGTTGCCCCAATCTCATTCTGCTTCAAGCCAACACAAGGCTGCATGTCGTTAAATTGACAAATAAGAAATTCACCGGACGGACTAGGAGTTGCTGGATCATCCGCTGTACAGTCCTGACTTGTCACCGTATGACTATAACCTCATTCACCTCATTCGGTCGCGGGGGTACTTCCTGAGCAAGAAGGAGTTTTGAGACATCAACCATTTGCTTCACGGACGGTCAACTTTCTTTGATCCAAGGATGACGAGCTCTATGAGCGCGGTGTTGATTTGTTATTTGAGAGATAATGGAAATGTGTTCAGATTGATGGCGCATGCTTTAAATAGTGTTGTTAAGCAAATTTAATTACTTCTGATTACTGAGAATACTGTTTGTTGCTCGAGCGCCAAAACTAATGAGCGGACCTAATATTTCTACAAAATGGATTGAAAACCTCGGGAAAATAAGTACAAAGTTCAAGTTTTTGGAATTTGAAACGCATTTACGACATCTAGCAGCAATAAAGACGTATTCGCGAACATCTTCCATTACCTGCTAGGCAACATTTCTCCTGTTCAGTTGTTTTTGAGTCCAAAATAGAAACCTCGACGCAAGAAAAATATAGAACCCCTTTTTTAGTGACATTAATTCATTTTGATATAGTGAAGAAGCTGTATATTTTCTACGAAGATTTGTAGCATTTTATAGATTTCAATTAATTCATGAAGTCCATTGTAGGCTGCGATATGCTTATGTGACGTTGAAAGTACTGCTTTCGAACCGAATGCGTCGTAGTCTTTGTTTGCTGGACCTTTCGAATATGTTGAACACAATGGTGTGCTGTTGTCCAAGGTAGTAAGAACAACCAGAAACGCTCATTTTGTGAAAAGAATGAAAAAATTCGCAGCTTGAGAGTGTTCATTAACACCTAATAAGAGAAACTTATCAGTATGACATTCACCACATTGAAACTGATTTTTTTAATAACTGACAAAAAATACCAATTGAAAACAATTTGGAAAAATTGGAAAAAACAACGAAAAAAAAATTATTCTTAATGTTCATTATGAGGTTTTAAAAACAGTCGATGTTATGGATTAATTGAAAACAGTTTATACTCCATTAATCTAGGTGGAGAAATCTCCATTCAAGACTGAATGAAAATTGTAATTAGGCCAGACTCGTACCTTTGATTTCCTAAGATACGACTCGTTGAATAAGTAAATCTCAGACTCACAAAACAAAACTTGTTCTTAGAAGTTACAAAATCCACAACCATTTTGATGAGATTGAGAATCAATAATGAGACTACTCTACACTTTTCATTGACTGATTCAAGATCGTCGCTTAGAATTCAATTTAATCTGATGGAATTTTAAAAGCCTTTCAGAGGTGTGATATGGCACCCTGAGTGTTATTACGTTTCGGCTCTCTCGTAAGGCTCATCAGTAGCTTATGCCATTCGGTTGGTCGTCCCCCCTATTACAGGCAATCACCGCTGAAGAAGTTACACTTTGCGTCAAGTGAAAAGACGTGGCTTTCTTTCAGAATGATTGATTGTCCACTGCTGTTATCTTGAAACTATTCTGTGGAAAACTAATCTTTCATTTTTCAATATGCATGCAATACAACGTCATATATATGGGAGCCAGTTGACACGGAGCAGAAATCCAACCATGGTCTCGCCCTCTACAGTACGGTCTCTCTACCAATTAACCACTGTTATTTTCTCTTTAAGGTCCTTCCATAAGTTTCGACACAAGAGCAATAATCACCAAATTTATGAACCAGGAGTGAGTAAAACTTGCATAATTTTGGTATCGTTCAACTGCGAAGTTTTTAGGAATATTTTGGTATACAACTTGTTTACACTTTTTTTTTATGATATAGAGCTGGCGTGGGAATAGATACGCCTGCAATGTAGAATGGCTCGTAGGTGAAAATGCTAGGGAAGCGGCGCGGAATACTAACTGAGCTTGGCGCGATAATGCGGTTGCAGAAAGGACGGCTAGAAAATGGTTTGCAAAGTTTAAAGCTGAAGAAAACAGTGTGGACAATCAGGTGCGCTCGAGCCGTACATGGGAAGCTCCATTAACCTTTCGAGTTCGCTTCACTAGCATTTCCCCTACGCGCTTCTTCGTGCGTGATTAGCAAGCGAATATCCACGATAGCTCCATCTTAAGCAACTATAGACAAGTGTTAATTCCAGCTTTTTAGTTGTCTGACATCAATGAAATGGAAACTGAGAGGCATTCATTTTGCAATTTTTTGCTTTGGAAATTAGAGGCTTTTGGTAATTTTGTTTTCGATATCAAAAACATCATCAACTCAATAATTGTGGATGTCCTTATCGAAAGAAAAAAGAAGAGAAAAACGAAATTTTGGATCCGATTGATGTGCCCAAGTCACATTCGTCATTGAATCAAAATATCTCAGCTGAAGGCGGATATTATTCATCTAGTGAAAACCATTTGTTATTTATGTGTATATTTACATGATCCGCCATCACATCTACTTCTCTGATCTTGGCACTTGCATTCGGGTCTGTTTCCCGCATTCTTTGCCCCAAAAGTCCTCCTACATTTCGTACATTTCGTATAATGTCTGGACTGCTGCTTGATAAATCGTCTATTTCTTGAGTATCGTGAATGCTCATGAGTCGATTCTCAGAGCATTCTTTGGAATAGCCAACCTAGGATGTTCCCCACCTTGATTGCAAGATCTCCATCACTAACCACTCCACTGTCTCCCTCACCTCAGCAAAAACAATCATATTATATAAATCTTTGCCTACACTAATGAATTTTCTTGTTCTGTTATCAATGGTCCGTATAGTCTGACGTACACAAAATATAATCTTCCGTTTTTAACTAAAGACATGTAGTTAGACCACAAAAGCACTTGGGAAAATGAAATTTTGTGTCAACAAGAACATGATGATGTTTTCAAATTATTATAAGTGTTACTTCCCAAAGTGCCGTTGTTGTTTGAGATGAGTTAATTCTCTTGGGTACAAAAATTTTAAAAATTTGAGCCTCGCCTTCAACTTTTTAAAGACATCAATTGTAAGCAATATTAGTAGATCAAAGCTTTTTCTGGTAGACCGTAAAATTCTCCACTCTTCACTGTTCTTCTAATGAAGTTATTGCTAACTGTTGAAAACCAGATTCATCGCATATGTAGTGAACTATTGCCTTAATATCGTGAACCATACCTTTACATTCGACTGTTTTTTGAAGACCTTGCTCGAGACACTGTATAATTTGATCACATGTTAAGCCTAACAGTCTGTTATGGCACTTATACAGTGCTAGACAGACATAACAGACCCCATGGTAGGCTGGCTCAAGATATGTTATCAGATTTTAAATCGTGAGTTATTCAAAAAAGTAAACATTTCTTTTAGAAAAACGTCACACTCAATAGAATTCCAGAATTTTGTGCGAAAGAAATATAACATGTTTTGAGTCGTTTGTTCAGTAGCACAGTCCCTCAGTTCAGTCGATCCCTTGAGACTATACTCCTCTATGAAGGAATCGAAGCCGAGTAATAAATCACCAAAGTCAGGTGATATCATCCCTCCATTGTAGAGGCTAGCAGCCGAGCTCATAGTTGTTAAAATAAAATCATACTCTCCATTCGGCCGCTTTTTTATAGACCCTGCTCAAAATGAGGGCCTCAAAACTAAACAGGCGCTAGTACCATTTAGACCTGACAAACGGCTCAAAACATGTTGTATCATCATCAGAGTATTGTCATATAAATGAAAAGGCGTAATGCTGTATATTACCAGCATATGACGGTTTGGTAAAGAAATAGTCGGTAACTCAACTTTTTAATTAAATTTAATTAATTAACTTTTTAATTAATTTGATTTTGATCAAAGGACAACATTATTCTTCACAATTTAGCCCTTCCATTCAAATAAATCTTCAAATGAGGGCTTGATTTCAAATTGAAGTGCATGCTAATTTTTTTGTTGATATATATATATATATATATATATATATATATATATATAATGTGTTGTATATATTTTTTTCTTCATTTACATCGCCATCTTCATGCACATTCTTCTTCAGATTATATATATATATATATATATATATATATATATGCATATAAATATTTTACTTACATGCACATATATACATATATGTATATATATGTACATATATATAAATATATACATGGAGAAAAATATATGTTGCTGCTAAAGCTTCTTTTTTGCTGTTTTTACAGAAAGATCTAAATTTTTTCATACCCTTGCCGCTGCTTCTTCCTCTCCTCGTATATTTGTGCCAGACAATTCTTTGATGACTGAACTTGGTCTGAAACAATAAATGCCTCGAACCTAAATAAAAATTTCCAGGTCAAGCCAACAGTTTGGCTGTAAATTGAATAGTTTCAATCTTATTTTTTGAGAATAATTCATAAAATATGGTGTAGATCGTTGGTATCACTTTAATTTCGTTCCTTCAACGGCACTTATATGGAAAAAAAAAACGTTTTAGAGGAACAAATCTGTCACAAAAATCTTATAGGCGGTGTTAACACTTTGGGTACGTCAGGCTCATTGCACTAGCCTCGTCCGCCGCCTGGCATGGAAGCGCATGTCAAGAGGTAAATGTTGCCAATCACCGAAGACAAGCTTCTAATCCGATCTACTCCCACGACGCTTCAATCCAGTTTTTTTGTGTTATTTTCTGGTGTGCATCAGTACTGAGTGTTCTTCTACAGGCGCAATAATAGGAAAAGAAGGCTGATTGTTTCACAACTCACCACTTTTTGATACGATTCACGTAGATTATGGGATAACAACAAAACCAGTGCACAGGTTCCCCAAAAGTAACTGTATCCACTTCTTTGTAAGTTTATTCTTAAAAGTCATACACCGTAAAAAACATGTTTTCGAATCCAGATTAGCAACTTCATATGAAGAAGAACGAGAAAAAATGGATACCTTATTGCCCCCATTGATCTACTTTCTTGACAGTTGCACATTATTTTTGCTACAATTCGTTTTAGAAGAACATTCAAAACTAATCGACACTAAAAAGAAACTGCCATGGAGCTGCATGGGTGAGGATCGAACCAGCAACCTTTTTCCCGACGGCGCGTCGCTGTACACTCGGCACTCTGGACTGCTCGTCGCGCGCGGCGAGGCGGGGCTAGCGCCGTTGACCTATCGTACCCAGCGTGTCAGTTTGATAGACTGAGACGTTTGACGACGACCTTCCCATTAGTGACGGGCCATGCAGCTGATTTTCTTCGTGGCGCAGAACATGTGATTGAATTGCGTATTTGACGTGGAAACAAAAGTACAGGAAACCCCCGATCTAATTAAAGTACACTTTACATCCTCCTAGACAAGTCTGACTGCAATTCGCTTAGCAAGATCAAACTAAGACATCCCAAGGCACCTGTGAGCACTAATCTACAAGTGTCCCACGGTATCTGCTATCAAAAAATGATAGTTTATCATATAAAAAAGAAATTTCTACCATTAATTATTCACTTAATAATTGTAATTCAAGAATATCAAACATGCGCTCAGCTTTGAAGTATCGAATAAAGCGATAACTGGTGCCTTAGATAATGAATCTTAATTCAAAATTAGGTAAACACATGCTTATTTGGGCCAATTAAAGCAACAAATAAAATCTGTCGTAGATTAGTCAACATCATTCTTAACTAATGCCAGATAGTGTAAAGTAGCCGAGTGATCAGCGCTCAAGATATTTGAGTGTCTCGAGAAAATATGAGATGTGGAAAACCCTTGGAAGATAAATTGCGAAACAACTTTCCTCAAATTTCGGCATTACTAGTTAGTGACATTTCTACTTTGTGCTGGCCTCCTAATCAACAAAGATTGAATCTAGAAAAAAGTCAAAAAGGACCCCTCCATCTATGAATTCTACAGAATTTATTCAGATTTCAAACGCTATCAAAATATAATTTTCATACGTGTGTTTTAGCAGTAGAACGAGGACAATGGAGCCCACGAGCGTTGAAAAAAGCGAATCGCTCCCTCTCCCACCGTAAATATTATTTATTGTTTAGAATTACATGACACTGAGAAATGTGATAGATTTTTATTGAAGTATAGAAAAGACGTAAACTTTACGGCCGGGGAGTGTTGTAAAGTTCAGATGAGTCTATTTAACGAACCAACACTGCGGAGTTTTACACTACGGCTCTCTTGACGATGATTAGAAAAATCATGCCAAAATTCCCAAGCAAAGTGCCAAACATAATCAATGAAATCGATTTCTTATTCTAGTAATTACGATCCGCCGTCACATGTTACTGTGCTGATACCAACAATCTTCTATTTGATCTGTTCCCTCTCAATCATCCTCCACTTTCGTCTTCTCTATGAATGTCGTAGAATAGGTTGAGACTATTCTTCTTGCAATCACAGAGGTAACCGAGCTAAGGCGTTCGTTGACTGATTGTAGGCAAATGTTAAGAAAAGGATTGGAACAGCGTCTTCCTTATCACCTTGATCCTGATAAACCGCACTTGCCTAACACCTATCCTGCCCATATGAGTTTAATCACTTTTAGCACTTGATTTGATCCTTCATCACATTGTTTTTTCACTGTGCGGATCCCAATACTTCTAGCATTCAAACCGTTTTTCGTTGGACGATCCTTGCAGTCTCGAGGGTAGCCTTGCTGTAGGCGTTCCATAGGACGTTGTTGTTGACTGCCGGAGAGAGGTGGGGGTGGAGTTCGGCCTCATGCGCGTCGTGACGAATCACGACCACTCGGCCACGGCACCCCTATGCGTTCAATCAGGGAAAACGTCAGTTTGTTCAGTGATTTTGTTGCTTCAGAAGACAACCATATCAAGTTTCTTTTCTTCAGTGTTTTCACAACTTCAATTTCAAAAAAGTTATATCAATATAACAGCTTTCATTGATATTTTACTTGTCTCGGCTTTCATATCTACCATGTGGATCTCCGAACTTGTTGCATCCCATTTATTTCCTCGCATCTGTCATTTATGAAGGACCCCAACTTTGTGCGAGTGGAATTGGCTCTTGCACAACAACTTCTTTCCTTGAGTCTTTTGATAGACAGGCTAGAACATTTCCCACTCGAATTACAGAGAGTGAATCCTACTCGAGTTACATAGAGTGAATCCCACTTAAATTACGGAAAATGATCTTTCCTCTCAAAACAGTCTGGTATCTGCCTCAACTATAACATGAATAGTAATAATAATTTCAATTTCATTCCCATAAGTTTCGAAGTCAAAGGACATATTACAACCAATAATGGTTCATGGTTAGGTTTTTTTTTCATAATGCAAACATTTTCAATATTACTGCAGAGAAGATTGTCTTGGCGAAGAAAGGAGGCGATACACAGAAGAAGAAATGTTTCCAACAGATTAGATTATCGAGAATGTCTTATAGCAAAAAACTGCAAAGCTGTACTCACTTCCCTTGCCGACCAATTTCATAAATTTGACGAAAAAGTTTTTCCTTTTCATCGACATAGCGCTGAACTTCTTCGTTATTAATACACAGACAGTCCAATAAAACGTCGATCGAATAATACAGTCAGATAAATAGACGATTGAGTAGCCACGATCGATGAAGGAGAGGAACGTTTTCGAACAGGACGACCGCTCAATGAACACTGAAATTGATGGAACGTCGTTCATGGGTGGGGCATCGACCGAAAACCACGCCCCATCCAAATGTATCCGGAGAATTTCACCACCAAGCACTACCTCGTTAAAAACGGCAAATAACGAATAGAAAACTGAGTAGAGGAAGGAATAAAAGAAAACTAAAAAACCTCACTAGATTAGATAAAATGAAACATCTATAAGCAAAGAATGAAGTGAGAGTTGCTAAATGCGAGATAAAAGTGTTTTATGAACCGTACACAGAAAGCTAAAAAAACCTGGGGCAAAAAAAAGGAGCTTCTTGGGTGAAAACATGAATCGACAAGAAAGGAAAAAAACCACGTTGAAACAAACACCGTCTGTACAAATATTCCAAGATTGCACTGAAAACCACGCATAATCTTCCATATTCTAACTGAGTATCCCGAAATGCACAACACCCTTATTATGAAGATCATACTTTCAACACGCATAGTGAGACGGTAACCACTTGAAGCTTAGTAAGTATTAATACGGATCAGGTTTTACTCGCCGCACCTCTTGAGACTCCACCGGAGTAAACATGGAATCTGTTACAAGAAAAGAAGGCAGACTTGCTCTTATATACCTCTGAGTCATACCTTATTGTACAGAAAAGTTAACTCGAGGTAGTTGCCCGAATTTTCATTGTAGCTAAGGTATCGCTGCCTTCACCTTTTTCAAGTCTTAGTCATTCTAATCGAGTGTCTACAGCAGTTGTCTACTCTTCGGTGTTGGCCTTTATTAGTAAATCGAGACGGAACCAGTGGAGTGAAGCAGCCCATGAATCTACAAAAGTGATTTGGTACGTAATTGCGTTACAAATCTTTGGTTAAATTGAAAGACGAAGTCATTTCGGTCGACGTTAATCACTCCTATATTTTCTATTTACAAGCGCTTCAGATTTCCTCGCGCTAACCGGCCGCAGATTGCATTCGGAAGATTTATAGAATATTTGGGCCTTTGTGGAGAGCTGTGGTTCCATCACCACGGCGTGTCGGGAACATAATCATTTTATGAATGCTACATGGTTGTAAGTAGACTTTTTTGAGAAACAAGTACATTTTATAACTCATCGAGATTTATGCTATTTAGAGTCTATTAGAAGTTCAAAAAGCTTGTCTAGCAAAGTGTAAGCGTGATAATTATCTAAATACGCAGCCCGTGAAACATAATTCCATATATTTCGATCAGCGAAGCTTTTTTTTCTCAACCATTAACGACCTCTAATAGCGCAACTTTCGGTGCACCCAAAAATGTGATTGTTTTTCAGAGAGACCTTCTTAGAGCTCCGCAGCATTCATGATAATATTATGTTTTACACGCGCGTTGATGGGACCTCAACACTACACTAGCGTCAGAATTGGTATTGAAGTCAACAACTAGTGCAGCCCTCATTTAAGCAAATTTCACAAAATTGAGTGGTGTAATGGGAAATGAAATGCAGATGAGCAAAGTGTTAGTCAATGCTCAGTTTCCACTCTCAATTGTTTTTTCAACGTCAAGTGAAAGGTCGCGGAAGAAAAAAGGAAGTGCAACGTAGTTGTTACACATTTAAGGAATCATAGATTGCTGAGAAAAACCTAGCAACATCTTTATCACATGCTTATCATTTGCGTCGGCGAAAGCACGGTTTAATTTGCACGACGAGTTTTTCACCTTACCTATTTCAACAGCCCATCTGCATTGGGGCATTTTTCAACTGATTGACGGTTCTTTGTCACATAAGTGAATATGTCAATATGAACTCGTATGAAAACGCTCTTTGACTTTCGACAGACCATATTTTCACATAGAGTCAAAGGATCATCTTCATAAACACCGTATCTGAATGGTTTTTTACATATCTTCACAGCACGTCCTTTTACGTTTTAACAGTAAATCGTAAAGCATTTGGGGCTAATCAATGTATCACGGATTTCAAAACATCTGGAATTATTTGTAAGACATACTTGATTTGAACAATAACTTACAAGGACACACCTATCTATCGAGCAAGTGCTGTTGTCCTCTTAGGAAAGTTTGATACCAGTTTCCTGACAAACGTTTGGAGTACGGAATTGCTCGGAACGTGTGTACGAACCAAAATCACGTGCGCATTAGAGTTCGCCTATAATCTTATTGCACTTCACGAGTTCAAGTTTGATCATATAGCAAAAATGAGATGGTCATTGATCATGCACACTGCCAATACTTGCAAAACCCTTGTACAGTCCATGTAAAACATTTTATATCAAACCTCAATGGAAATTAAGAATCTACTTGGCTCGCGCCATTATGAGATACTCGTCTGTTTGATTCAACATGAGAGTTTCGGTCTACAACGAGAACATCTACACTCCTCCACAATATGATTTTTGTAACTTTATACTTACACTTCCATTTTCCAGTTTTACACTGTGGTACTTTAGTGGAGCCTAAATTTTCAATTAGATAGTTTTCCGCTTACAAAACGTTCACTTCTCGACAAGAAAAGCACCACTTTAATTAACGGCACGGAATCAAGTAGATGCTAATTTAACAAACAAAAATCTTTTTCTATTAAATACCATCACATGTTGTGCAGATTATAGCACTCTTTATCTAAATCGTTTCCTTCATCATATTCATCATCCAAAAGCCCACAAATTTTTCATCTGTGTCCTGCTATTGCTCGAAGATTAATGGTCTTTTCTATGAACACTGGGTAAATACGTTCGGGTGGATTTACCCTAAAATCCAGTGGTAACTATGCTAGAGCGTTCTCAGGTATTCACCTAAGATAGGCACCAGTCTTTATGAAATGTAAGGAGCTTTTCAAATATCTCGCATAAATTTCCCGATCCCGGAGGAATGAAAGAGCTGGGTAGCTGGTAAGGCTGTAGCAAAGCTTTTGGGCGCTTAATTAGATAACATCGCTTATCGCGCTTTGTGCGCTGCAAAATTGCATTTTCTGGAGCTCAACCTTCTCAGGAGAACGCGTGATTTCACTGTGTTTGTTGAGACACCTATGGATGCCATGCCAACCACCCGGCAATTTAAGTGACTACGCATTTTCAATGGGGTTTCCGTTTGTGAAACGGTTTTCCATTGCATTCTTGGAGAATCAGTGTACTTTTTTTTATCCTATGAGTATTTCGCATTCTTTTATAGCCCTCACATGTTTCTGGTGCATATTCAGTCATTAAACGATTTTATGGGACATTCTGATATTTCAGTGGTAAGGTGCTGTAGAATTAAGAAACGCTCCGGTTAAGCTCGCAAGTGTTGTTTTTGCTAGGTCACGTTTTTTTCACCACCGTCTTCCATATTCATTGTTGAACTCCTTTCACATCAATTGGGATTCGCGAGCAGAGCTTTGGTCAAGGTGTCGTTGTTTGATACGCATTGAGGCGACTGGTTGCAATCATGACTTCGATGTCCGCACTTGGTACGGGATATGTCTGGGAAGACTGGCCGCTGCTTGAAGTAAAAATCTAGGAGGGCTTGGACCACAACTCGGCGAACTTCGTGAATCACTAAGAGGGAGCCGAATTCGAAAACGTGAGTGGATAACGGATGCGAGACACGCAGCAAATGGAAGATGCTAGTATATCCGCAGCATGTGATGGCTGCTAAATAAGTGATTAATCATTCTTTCGATCTCATGCTCCAATCAATGAGGCATGTTCCAAAGAACGAACTGAGCCTAAAAGAATTTCTATCCAAAACAACTCGACGCACTGATGCACTTCTGAACGCTGACATAATACGCTTATATCGGGGATGCTGCCAGAAACAGCGATCACTCCAGTGACGGTCCCTCACACTTCTCATTTTACCGCCAAAAACAAAGGAAAATAGAACAAAAGGCATTTTTTTCAAATAATCATAGAACAAAAATGGGAAAAGAGAAAAGGAAGGAAAACCTATACAAGAAAGTTTTAACTTCTGCAGATGGAGAACTCGGTATCGTTCCCAACAACGTAGAACAAAAAGTTGTTTTTGAGGAGATATCGTCTAGTGATCAAAAAGAACACTTAGAAGGAAAAAATGATAAAATTACAAAATATCTACTCTACTTAGTTCTGAGAAGATGATTCAGCGGTAAAATATTAGTCGAACCCAAACAAATAAAAGTATTAAGAAAGTCCGAGTTGAGAACAGTTAGAGCGGAAAAGACCAAAACATCCTACAACAAGTTCGTCAAGAAATTCGACATAGAGTGATGATAATACTCACAGGAGTTCAACTCATTGAAGAGAAAGATAAAAGCCAGAATAAAGAGTAGGAAAAAAATGAGGCGTGTACAGGGCAATGTTTAGAGGTGTATGGAGTACGTACATGGTGGCCGGCTGAATTCTTTGAAAAAGGATGGAGGACTTGGTTCCCCTAGAACGTGGAATCAAACCAGCGAATTTATGTGTTGCGCAAAAGCCCTAACCAACATGTCACATGAGCACATTTTACTCTCATTCGCTGAAACTCTATCATTTATCTCACCTTTTCGTGATCATTACCAAAGAACGCAATCGTTAATCTTGATAGTTCAATAAATTCTGAGTAGATTGCTCAACACGTTTCTTTTCGCACGAAGTCAGAAAAGTCACGTGCGATTTGTTTTCGTTGAGTTCGTACTAAGAAGAAGAGACATGATTAGAATAATCGGTGTTTAGTTATAAAAAAGTAACACAGAATATGTGCGTAAGAATTTATTTATCTTTGAATAACTCTAAAAGTATGGGCGTTTCATTACGAACGAAATACTGGGCGAAATGCGATGTATTTCAACTTGTTGATTTTGAAATCAGTGGAATGTTAAACTTTACCGGAACTGCGTTAAGAAGTCTCGGCAGTGTCAGGGTTTTCTATCATCCGACTTGCGAAGATTTATTACTCGGCTTAATTCTTTCATAGAAGACTATATCCTCAAGGGATCGGCTGAACCGAAGGACTGTGCTACCGAGGAGTACAGACAAGACGAAACAGGCGCCTATTTAGCACTTAGACCTTGACGGCTCAAACATGTCATATCTTTATCAGTGTAATGTGATAAATAGGAAAGAAAAGGTCCAACAAAAGGAAAATGAAAGTGAGTTTTGGTGTTGAATTTGCAAAGAACTATTTCCTGCGTTTATTAGAATCATACTACTGCAATACTAGATGACGTGTAACCTCATCAACACAAACCATGACGATATAAGACCGTAGTCATAAATGACGTAACAATGCCTTGACGACAAAAGCTTCATGTATGGCGCCCGTCTTGACTGTACTCATGTGCGTTTTCGGAATGATTAACTAATAGTCATAATAATCATAATGTTTAGTCATAATTCTAACGAAATACAAAAGCTTTCGTCTGACACTACTTACAGTTATGAGTACGAGTCATTCTGTTTTTCTTTCACTCATTCACAACTAAATTTTTTTACAAAAACCTGAAGGAATCGAAACAAATTATTACAAATTCAGACTGATCAACGCAACGAAGTCAACGACGTCTTTTATATTTAACTTTTTTTTAATTCTAGACAATTGCACGGAGAGTAGTAGTGATTCCGATTCTTACACAAACGGCTCTACTTTTCCAGGTAATGATTCCATCCCATCTCAGGCCAATCAATTTGTCAACTTCATGAGTTTAAGAAATTGATACCAATCTTTCCTAGACCAGTTTCTTTGAATTCACGTGGATTCGCTCCAGATCGGTTATCACAGGATTCAAAGGAGTGCCGACTTGACCAGATTTCAACAGCATTCTTGAAGAAAATGAAATAGTGAATCCTTAAGCAGCCGGAGTCCACATTCAAGAAGCTAGGTGATCTTCATGGATAGTGGATACGAGGAAACGCATCAATGCAAGAGATGCTAGAATCCGGACAGTGTGGCACATGCGATGTCGGTCATATCGGAATAATAAAATTAGAACAATACAATAAGACTGGATGAGCATTGCCCACGACAATAGCACATCGCATCGTTGGTATATTATAGATGTGCGGTACATTTTATTGTATTACTCATTTCTAGAGAATATAACAGAACAAAAGCAGAATGAAATCAATGCATGACTTTGAAAACATATTAGAGTAGCGTTACATTTGTAAACAGAAAAGTATACTTAACTTCAAAAAAGTAGGCAAAAAGAAGACAAAAAGTCGAATATGAGGTTTCTGATCAATTTGGAAGTTGAGTAAATCACACCGACCGTCGTGGTTACACTGAAACCACAAAGAACTGTGAAACATGAAAAACTACTGTAGAAGATGGCACTTTGGTCTATGGAAAGAGTATGGCAGGTCACAGAAAACTATCATAGTTAGAATGAAAGCACAATCGTCCAGCGAAGCCTCATCGATGCTGACTTTCTGCTATATATTGTGTCAACAAATTAGCTTTACATATGCCTGAACAAAGATTCAACCACTTGATAAACTCTTCAGTCATCATGGACAATAATCAAATCAAATGCCTAGTATGTAACTGACTTCATTTTTTAGTCAAAGAAAGCAAACATCACTACTTTTCCCAGATCGCTTTGATGAGACGGTTACTAAGCAGTATACAAGATGTTTGCAATAGATATCCAAGAATACTGAGTAGTTATGCTAGCATCTTTACAAGCAATGCGCTTACTCTGCTGTACTTCTGCAATATAAGGCTTCGAAATGTGTTTGGTGTAATGAGCAAACATGAACATTAAGCCCCATTACGCTGACAGTTACTAGATTGGAGATTATGAATGAATTACTTTAGTTACTGCTTTTTCGCAGTGTTTAGAAAACTCTATAGTATCCAAGAATGTTGAGTGATATGCAAAACTTATATCCTCATGTTCAACTCCCGCCTAAGGTTACCCAGTTTCGCATATCATTCAGTACTCTTGGACATGTAATTACAACATCGTAATACTGCTAAAAAAAATAAAATATTGAAAATCTCGCATATTAAACAGAGTTGCTTTCATCTGAGCGCTTTTAGCGGTGGTATGATGTTATATATACTCAATGATGTAGTGTGATGCGCAAAACTTTGGCGTCAGGCGGGACTCGAACGAGCATTATATACTACCCGGGGCGCGTGTTCTAACCCGTCTTACCACTGACGCTCGCTTTACCACCACAACGCATCTACTGTGAGGAACCAACCGTCAAAGGTTTTGGCTTAGGTAGTCGATATCGACATTGAACCCAGTCATTGGTTATATGTATCATCATGCCACCGCTAAGAGGGGCTATTGAAAATACTTTTGTTTTATCATTCAATACCCACTATCAGCGTGAGTGGGTTCAATGTCGATATCGGCTACCTAAGCCAAAATGTTATCGGTTGGTCGCTGATAGGTAGATGGGTTATGGCGTAGAAATAGTGGTGGCAAAACGGACGTCAGTAGTGCTACGGGTGTAGAGTACGCGCACACGAATTGGGTGAAATGTAGGTGCGAGTCCTAACTGACGCAAAAGTTTTGCACATTCGCGCAACATCATCGGGTGTATATAATTCTCGTGGATTATTCGTCAGAAAGTATTATTATAAAACTCAGTAGCTTCAAGATGAGTTCTCCTTTTTCTACTAAGAAAATCCCCTTTTTTTCTTTTTCCTTCTTTGTCCAATGTTTTCTTCTAACATTAAGATTCACCTATAGAAGCTATTCTTATAAACCACTTTCCAGTCTTACCAAGTATAGCCAACTTAGCCAAAACCTTGAGCAAAACTTTAAATTAGCGTTTATTTTCCTTCTTCTTAGTTGCTAGTTTAGTTCCTTAGAAAAATCAAAGTATTATGCTTTTTAGAATGAATTTCTTCAAGCAAAAAATAATTCTGTGCATTTGTCAACATATAAAATGTGCCTAGCCTGTTTATGAAATAAATTTTATTCATTGCTAACAAATTGCGCCTGTTTTCGACATGAACAAAAACACTTGTAAGATAATGTTCCGGTATAGCAATAAATTTAACATATTGACGACCTACGAATAACAGTGGGGCTGGATAGCACATTGAACTCAGTATTCACTTGGTAATCAGTAATCACTTAAACGGGGCTAACTAATATCGTGAGAACGACGTTCTATTCTTCGGGTTCATAATTGGGGTGAGTGCTGGAAAAAACATTAGAGGCTCTATGAATGAATTCAAAAGAGGTGTAATTACCGTACCTATGGGCATTACAGTGTTCACACACTCCCCAATGCGTGAAGCTGCTCATCCATTGCACCTAACTTTCGGGTCGTTATGAAGCTAAACAAATTTCATTTGAAAACTGGTTAGGTAGGGTTGAGGTAGCGCAACTAGATGTAACTTAGGATTAACTCATATTTAGTTCGATTTTATCCGAGGTATGCACACCCTCTGTTCTGATAGGGTCACTAATTAGAGTAGGACATTGCTGATGATCCAAAATACTTAATTAGTCAATAGGTGTACCGAAGTAATTGTACATGCTGTATAATTGTACATTAAATCACAATCGTCTTCTACGATGCTATAAATGTTGAGTGTTGTGCGACCTTCAGACATTGATTAGTCGATTGAAGCCAAACACTATTCTTTTTCACTGAGAGAGTCTCTTTGCAGTTTCGAGGATAGCCTGGCTGTGGCGTCCCATGAGTCATTGTTGTTGACTGCCGGAGAGAGTTGTGTGGTGGAGCTTGGTTCCACGGGCGCCGCGACGAGCATCACAACCAACGTGTATATATATATATTACGAATTCAATTTTTTTCGCGAAATAATAAAATAAAGTGAGGAAGTTATTCGATGACTTTGATCGGAGGTTGAGTCAAAGATTAAGCGTTTAAAATGACATTTGACCTCACTACGTTTATACATCGGCATGTTTCGAAACCTATTCTTCATATCTCCACTAACGAACTACATTTTTCTCTTGATTTTCAATGCTCTAGAAAATTCTTCGATAAAAGCACTGGAAAATGGTATGTCACTTATGTAGCTAATCAGTAAACGAAGAAATAAACACTCAGAAAAACTATTTGCAAAAACAAGCTACCAAATGAGAACAAATATACCCGTGATACTCGTAATACCCCGGCATTATAACGGTGAACTTTTACTCTTATTCAAAATCAAGTGTGTGTAAATTTCCATCTAGTACAGGAAGTAAAAAACCGGTTCCTGCTAAACACTTTCCTTTTTTGAATGACTTATCTGACTACAATCGTTGTATAATTACATATTTTTATCAACTACCATTGCTTGGGAAAGTTAGGAGAAGGTAGTGAATGTTACATGAAAGCAGATCAATGGTTAGAAAAAGTTGAAACGCAAATAAGATTAGTGGTTCAGTGTTCTACCAGGTAAACGAAATCCTCTACTCTATATATTATATATTAAGGCACTTCTACGAGCCTGGAATGGAGACGAATGCATGGCGAATCTCATAGGATTAATTAATGCAAAACACATTGCGCTCTATTTACATTCAACGGTTGTGTTTTCAAATCGCGAACGTAGCCATAATTTTGTTGATTTAGGTCTCACTAGAAAAAATACAAGCTCGCACTATTACTAAAGCCAGAGTTAATCTTTTCTTCACTCCTCTACTCTGCCTTTTCTAGTGAAAGTGTTGTTTGCCTATCTGTTATCAAATCAGCGTATCAACGACAGGAGCTCTTGTTCCGTCTGTTTTTTCTCCTAACAAAGAAAACATGTTTCTCATTGCCATTTGTTTTTAGTGCACAATATCTACAAGAGACTTGAAGAAGTGACCATGTCATTTTAACGCTGTCAACGGTCTCATTATCAGACATAAACGGCAAGCTAATAGTGATTTTCTGTTTTCAGAATGAAAGTGAAGCAAGCACAACAGATGGGAAACGAGTTCAATAGGTGATGAGCCGTGACTAAGAACGGTCAGCAACTGGCGATGGCCCGAACACGAATTTCCGATGTTGCAATTCGCCATAATTGTTGTCGACTAAGATGGTCTTCGCGGTTATTTCTCTTGTTTACGTTCATGAATTATTCATTGCGCGTGACAAGTTTGGCGCTCGTCTCGATTGGAAATTTCGACGACAACCAGATGGCTTGTGAAAGTAAATGGGGTTGCTCTGCTATATTTTATATCACTGACTTAGAAAGCTGATCGTAATCCCTATCACACGAAGGAAATATCGAGAAAAAGCCAGAACTGAGAAAGCTTGAAAAGTAAGAATGGAGAAGAGAAAATATTAATATGTTGAGCAGCGATCTCATTCAGAAGTCGTGGAGCTTATTGCAGAATGATTATAATTTTTAGATGTCAGCTCTCATCTTCTCGTCGAAAATGAAAGAGCGCCGTATATGAAGATTGGCCAATGAATCTCTGAGACAGATCGCTCGTTCCAAATTTTACGAAAAGAGAAGTACTCTAGACTCTAGTTGGTGATAAAAGGATGCTGCTGACTCATTGAAGATGCCTGTATGATACCAATAACAGGCAGATCTAATCATAACTGTTTAAAAGTTGGCAGAAGAACATTAGTTAACCACCGGGAAGAGCTTCGGAACACACTAAACGGATTTTAGTTAAAAAAGAGCTCAATTAGTGGAGCGCACAGGCAGTGAACGAAGGTGATAGTTATTATGATCTAAGACCCCTTCAACAGCGTGTTCGTTCCTAAAGGAACCGTAACAAGCGATCAGGAGAGGAAGATTAAAATACAGTGCCCCTTACGAATCTGCATTAATTAAAGGTCAAGTTAATTTTTTGTTTTCGGATGATGCAATTATGCATTATAACTTTCTGAAATCTTGAATAATATCAAGGAATGAAGGAAAACCTGATCGATTAGCAAAGGATGTCACGTGCGTTCGGCTCCTTTCGTATTTTTCTAGAAGTGATACACACCTTGATACAAGGCCTATTTAGCTTAAAAAATGACGTCTGAAGGACCAGTATTGAAGAGACAGTAATTTTATCCTCTCTAACTCACATGAAACCAGTTGAAAAATGACTTATCACGAGGCACTTGTCGATTCAAACAGCGACAGATAAGGGAATGTCGTATGACTGAATAAGCTACTGTAGTCATTCCTGGTTAGCCAGAATACCTCACTTCTGTCAGCACTAAGGGATGTGGCTCTTTTACGATTTTTTTGTTAAGTTCCTCTTTTTTAAACAACATGAACTCTATCACAATGAAAAACGCTGAACGTGGGACTATAAAATACTTGATTATCGACGTAGATTCGTACTTGTCGAACCTTGTGAGACAGCATGTTGAACACAATTAAGACAGCAATTGTGATGAACCTACTCAGCACAAATCTGACGCAACTCTCAAAGGATTTCACAGCAGAATTTCTTCCTGAAGGTTGCTATTTCCAGGAAGTAGTATCACAGTATTTTTATATTTAGAGACTCGTTCGTCATTATGTTGGATATAAAGGTACATCTTCTAACAACGCATTACGTACACCTCCGCTGTCGTGACACTTCAGTGAGTTTAGCCTCATATAGTAGATTAGCTGAATGTAGTCCTTGGAAGTTGTGTTGCTTACTGGTTGAAAAAGAACTCATGCGTTGATCTGCGCAGATGCTTTAGTTGATAGGATGATAGTGGATAAGGAGACAGCAAGGTCAGATTTATGACGGCTTCACCACATCTCCGGAGAGCCCCTGAGCTGATATTTCAATAGAATATTTCGGATCGATGTGGCAATATATCAGTGGAGTTAATGGTGAAGGAGTTTTTTCTTTTTTTCATGGCCGTGGAGTTTCTGATTGTCGATCCGACGTCGGCTTTTTTCACTTAGTTGCTGATATCATAAGATGCACACGTCATAAATTGTGATGATCAACGCATTAGAGCAAAGATGAAAACACGCAGCTGTTTTTTTTTTCTTTGTTTTGTTCACTTGAAGTTTTATTATGATAATAAAGACAATAAGTATACTTAGCTAGCAAAAAAGAGGAAAGGAGCAAAAAAGAAGACATTGGGAAATGTGGAGTGCTGTGTAAAAACATTTGCATCAGCCGGGATCAAACCCAGATCTCACTCTTTCCGGGAACGTATGCTGACCGTTGCACCACCGACGCTCGTTTTGCACACCACTCTTTTTACGCTACAACGCGATATCTGTCAACAGTGGTGCGGGCAGCCACCATCGGCATTGAACCCACTAATATTGACAGATATTGGGTATCAATAATCAGTCGACGTTCATCTGTTTGTTTATTCATTTACTCCACATTACTGGGTATAATAAAAGATCATACCACATCAAGAAGCGGTCGAATATATGAACTTCGACCGATTGTTAGGAAATGGTAAGATAAGGGAGATATACAAGACCAATATCATGGATATAAACAAAGCATTTGCTATTTGGATTATTTATTTTAACTGCTTTTCGGCCTTTTCATGATGCTACAGAGATGCATATTAGAGTACTGAGTGGTGTGTAAAACATTCAGCTCGTAGCGGGAGTTTAACCCGCGATTCACCTATACGGGGACGCCGATGTAAATAAATTGAGGTCATGGCTTTGGTAGGGCTTAAGTTAAAAACCAAAGATCGTAACAAATCGAATCACCCGCCGAAATTTCACCATCCTTCAGAACGGAGGACGTAATGCCCTTTTGCGTTGCTTTATAGAGAATTTATGTGCGGCGGAAGCATTCGAACGGCTCACTTCACGAAAAAGCGATGAATTTTTGCCAAATTTATACCTTTCAAGAACTGTGCACGTCATAAATCTACTTCTTAAAACGGTTTTTTGCTTATTGATGGCATAAAAAACAATGCGTAATTTGAGATTTATTTATATTTCTTTATAGATGAATTGCTAGATATTTATGCTCCTATATAATCATGTGAGCGCATGTGGCGCGGTGGTTAGAGGTGCCTTGCGTCGCACACGAGGTCACTGGTTCGATCTTGCGCTCATGGCTCACCAAGCCATCCATCCCTCCGGGGTCGGTAAATTGGTACCAGACAGGTCTCAGACTTGTCTGGGAGGATAAGCAGCACTGACTCGGTTCAGCGGGAGGCCTCCGCGAGTCATTGTAAAGGCCAGATGTGCATTCAATCACCTCAAACGAAGTTAAAAATTGGAGTCGAATGCATGGCGCATCCCTCAGGAATTGATCAACGCCGAGAGCTTTATCCTTTATCCTTTATAATCATATTCTCCACAATGCTTTACCGCCTAGCTTTTTGGTGAAGGGTTTTCCTGGTCAGTGAATCCTCAACATTTTGTTTACAGCCAAGAAGGCCAGGTAGGGGTCGGACCTTTAGTCATCCAAAACTCGAGCCTATGTTTTATTGGCATACACTTGATCACATCTCATCAACACGACCACATAGTTGTCCTTACACTCAAGTGAATCCATGTGTTGACCTGCGACTAAACAAACAGTCTCATTGATACATCAGCGGAATGATTAGATTGTCCAGATGCGTCATACCATTTGGTTTAAATACTATCAATCACATGAAGACCTTTAATGCTTTTTTGATAGAAAAAATTTCATAGCACCTTCGCTGTACTCTTTCAAGCTCACACTTCCGAACTAATACTCTCATTATGCAAGAAGAAAATATGGGAGCCTAACGAAGCAAAACATTAAGTCACGATCAAAGTTCATGAGATAACAACACTTGCGATGAAGAACGAAGTGGCATGAGTTAAATCACGAGTAAATACTCGGCCAATATAGTGATGGCGCCAGTTTGGTATGTAGAGTTCAACACTATTAAAACTTGTACATTCATAATTGAGGGAACGATTTTGTTGGAAAAATTGATTTCGTGAATAAAGAGAAGGAGATGAAATAATTCACTTTAGTAATTGCAGCATATGTTCGACTCCATTGAGTAAAACAGAGAGCAATTTTTCTGTTCATAAGCTAACATGAGGTTATTGCAAAATTGTACTGTGGTTAACATCAAGACGCTTTCGCTGTCTTTGAATCTGTCATAAGTCCACTTGGATACACACAGTGATTTTTCTAGAATTCTACAGCATTTTTGAACATCATATTTTACTATAAAAATCAGGCAATGCTGTTGTCAAATGTCTTTATTTTTACTATCTGAACGTATAAGTTAAAATCAGCATCAGGTAGGCTTTGTTCTCCGGCAGCATGAACATCGCCTTGCCCTCGAGAAGCGTATTGAATGGATCGCGACCACGACTTTGGACCATAAGTCGCCAAGCAAATCCTGCCAGATAGGTGTCGAGGAAAGTGCGGCTTGTCCAACACTGCCGCTTCTTGCGTCGTTTGGCTTAATCATGTGCTTTCGATAGTCTGAGTATGGGCACCGATCTCTGGGTTGACGAAGTGGTAGCGATGGTTGACGCGGAAATGCTCATAGTCCTTGCCCTTTTGGATCTGAATCACACTGTACGCATTCCAACTGTCCGATATGATGGTCGTTCCGAAGGCGTGCGGCGATTTATGACCTTAAGAAGCGTCTGAGCCGGACGATCAGGAACCTTCTCAGAGAACACCTCTCCGCTTTTCTGCACACTTCACAAAACACCCACTGCTGAGGAAGAACACGGCCGACGTGCTTCTTGTGCCTAGAGAACAAGGTCTCGTCAATTTTCACAGTCAGCCCTTTGCAACCGACGTCGACCGATCAGTGTTTGATGACGTTATCCGCGCAAATGTCTCTCATGAAGTTGGACCAATCGACCACGGTCTGTGTGGCGATGTCCACTGAGGTGTGGCAGAGCTCAACGGCACTCTTTTCGTATGTCCACAAATAGAGGAAGGTGACCGCCACGCGGAACGTCATTTTAGAGTTTTGAAAGAATGTACCCATCCAGAGTCCCTTGTTCGTGCGACATTTGACCTTGTTGCATAGCCAACGAGGATTCTCTCCGAGGCTTACGTTCATCTCGTGGCCATTGGCACAAATTCTCGAATGCTGTAGGATTCTAGAAAATATCCGTGATCTGATCCGACCACATATCTTACATTGAGTTGAGTTCAATAGATTGTACAATGCTTGAATGAAGAGTAGCCTAAGCCGGCAGTGTGCCTTTATGAATGTTGATGCTGAAAATGCATAGTCATAGTGAGGTCAAATAAAAGCCGGCTTTCTGAATTAGTGCTTAGTTGTTCAAGCTTATGTGGGACGAATTGTCTTCACAAAAGCGATCTGTCACCAACGGCCAATCAGCCGAGAAATACCATTCACAAGAAGGTTTTGAAAAGTGAGATATTACATTCAATTAAAGTTCCAGTGTATTAGATTCGACTCGATGCAATTATAACGATATAATGAGAAACAACTTTTCTGGACATTGCACATCACCATTGCGGCTCTGATCAAGGCGACGGTGCCAAACGTTAGCCACTTCGAACAATTCTATTGGATTATGCGTGACGGTGGCCATTTCCTTTTGACAAGCCGTTGAACGACGTGTCATTGAAGAGTGAGTGAAGTATGCAGAGAATCATTAAATGTTAACATTTAATGAAGTTTTTTATTTTGAACAAGCTAAGATACGATCTTCTCTTTTCAGTTTTGATATACTCTCGTCCTATTGAATATTCTAAAGAAACTGTAACGACTGTAGCGGATGGAAAACAAAAACTGCCAGGTCGTCAACGACGCAAAAGCATCTCTACGACTTTTCCCAAGTTGCTCTCTCTAGGCCGTTCACTTTTCCCAAAAGCAACACTCTGTCACCGCAAAATCACTTTCACTGGCACGGAGCTCTGAAAAGGCTTTTTTGTACGAGTATCTAGTTCAAAACCTATGCTCTACAAGCTATAGAAAGACAATGAAAAGTTTGGTGAAAACGCTGTCCGGCGAAAACGGCACTGAATAGCGTGCCCATGTTTGATTATAAGCATTATCCGAAACGAGCAGACACACGTGTACACAGAAAGGTGCATGTCGCTTCGAATGGTTTAAGAGCCTCATGGGATCGAATGAGCGCAAAAAAATTTTGACTAGTCATGTTGAGAGTAAATAGAATTTGGCTGACCTACATAATGAACTGTAGCAATTTACCAATGTTTCAAGACCTGGATTTTCTCCCCACGTAGGCTACTACTAGGTTGGAAAGAAAGTTCTGGAGTACGTCAATAATCATGAGATAACTCCCATGTGTATCATGGAAATTTTAGAGTTTCTCAAGTGAGATTTCGTCACTGAAGACCTAAATATTATTCGTCTTTAATTTCACGTTGTTATAAGCCTCCGCCATGCCCAACGATACAGTCGAAGTTCGTATTTTATTGATCATTATTGGAGAAAAGGCTTATTAAAGCGAGCTGCAGTCGATGAAATCAACGAAGTTTAAGGGGAAGGCACAACAAGCAAATCCGCTGCTGGACGCTGGTTTCAACGCCTTAATGCCCGAGATCTTGACCTCGAAGACAAGTTTCGTTCAGGACGTCCAACAAAGTTGAACAACGAAGATTTGCTTGCTTCCTTGGAAGATGAACCGTCGTTAAGTGCTCGCGAACCAGATTTGAGCAGATCCAAAACTTGGCGGACCGATGGCAGAAACTCGTAGGAAAGTATGCCCTTTTTTTGAAAATAGTTATAATTGTTTTTGTTTGGAATTCTGCGTAAATTTTCAGTTTCTTACAGGTTTCCAAGAACTTGTCTTCCAACCTAATATCAATTTCAAAATCTCCGAAAGTTTGGTTTACCATTACGTCAAGTCGAGTGAGCAATTAGGTGTTGCAAAACACCCTTCAAACCGATGCGTTACATGAATGAAAAATTAGATTTTCTACTTTTGATCGCACTCCATATCCAAAAATATCTTTTCTACAACCACAACGAGACAGTAGGCCATTGCTAGACATGTGGGAGAGACAGTACATTTCCAGACGTGACAACACCTGATAAATGAAGACACCACACCAAAAGGATATTACTAGTAACGAAATAAAAACTGCAGTGAGAGGAGAAGAGTGAATATCACTAGTGTGATGGTTTTAGTGTAAGTCACTACGGCCATTGTTGCAAACAGTGACGTTAGATTCAATCATCTAGAAAACGTAGCCGTATTTTCGAATAGCGATTGTCCACACAACGACTATCTCAACTAGTTTGGTTCAGTGGATCTGAAAAATCCTCCGCATTACTTGTTTTGAAAGTCGTTCATAATAGAAGGATTCTTTTGAATTACACTTTTATAATACTGTCGAACAAAATTTGACGAAAGAGTTGGAAATGCCTTGCCATACAACGGGCGTGGCTTTCATTTTGAAAAGTAGGAGTTTTTAATGTTTTTATAAAGGCGCTTGTACAAGTCCCTTCAGCAAGAATCTGTCTCTTCGTAGAAATGGAATTTTCTTAGAAATGAATGTGGTTATCATACTTGCCAGCAAGCCCTCTGTGAAATTCAAACAACGGGCTAATTGCATCAAAACAAAAAGTTATCTTATTTTCGTTAGCAGAGCATATTATAAAAGTCTCTTTAGAAACAAACTCTGTTTTATAAGCAGCATTTCTCAAGCTATCAAATGATTACAAATCATAAGTAAAATAATAAAAATATTCCAACGACACTTGAAAATGAGCTCTCTTTAGCAAGGATGTAATTCTCCATGAATTATATCGAAGGTTTTGACCTATAGTTGTTCTTCATACTAAAAAATACCCTAGAAAAAGTTTCTTTCGTGATATTTTATTTTTTGTAGTGATAGAGCGCCTCAGACACATAAACTCTACTTATAAGTACTAATAATCCCTCTGCTAGGGTCGACCGACGGGTGAACTGCTTTGAGTGAGAAATGTACTCTTCTTTTCGCTTGTTTTCGCTCTTATAGCGTTTTATAAGGACATTTTCAAAACCGATTCTAGCTTTTAAATCATCGAGATTTGATCTGACGAATGTCTGCCAAAGGTCCAGCGAAAAGCCTTCTATAAACCCCACCAAACAAACATAGTAAACGGAGTATGGAACATAATTTAATTTTTGTTGCTACATCAAAGTAGGAGAGGTTTTTGGAACATAACACACTGTTGAAATTAATTTGAACTTTCGATTAATGACTAAAAGTCTAGGAAAATTTTCCCGCCTACTGAGAAAGGACTTCAAACACTCGCGTCCAAAATGGCTTAACCAAGTTCACATATCAGGTAATCTATCGGTATTCATATCAAATTATGCTTGTAATGCAGTGACCAGGGATGCTCTGATTTATATGTAGGGTCTTTGGTTCGACTCCTTGTTTAGCTTTCCCAGGTTGGCAAATCAATAGCAGATTTTTTTGAAAGTTTTTCAACATGAAATCGTCACTTCCACTGCATATGGCGTCTGCCTTTGGTAATGATTTGTGAAAATGGCCCTATCACTCTCTCGCTCAATTCCGAACAGATTCGACAGGTGCAGTAAGATCAGATAATTTCGCCAACTTTATTTAGTATTTGTTTGTAATTTTCAAGAAGAAACTGGCTGCCTTTTTTGATTCAATGATCTTTTACTCGTCGCCACAATTTCACCGTTTATAATAAGCAATATGCAGCTACAAAGTGGTTGTGATGAACGCTTCCAATTTGCAATACATATTATATATGTATATACACAGAGAGGTAGCATAATGGCTAACGAAGCAGTCCATTAGTGATAAGGTACCGGATCGAGCCCCTCTCAACGGTTCCCTGGAATCCACGTGGAAACACTTCAGCTTATTTCCAAGACTGCAAGGAGATCTGATATGGCCATCATCCTGCGACATTCACGAGGAAGACAAAATTCTTAAGTAGTAGTCAGAGCAATACGGGAAATGCTCAAAGAGCTTCATGGAGGATCAGTGCGACGAGACGAATTGAATGCAAGAAGTGTCAGGGTTCACACTGCAACTGTGAAGATGTTCATGCATAATAGAGAGTCTGTTAGCGTTGTTGAAGACACCGTGATGTTTGGAGGTGTCACCATTGACGACGATTACGCGGGAAGTAAACGAATAAGGGATGCGCTTGTATCCACACTACACGTGAAGAATGGCAATCTAAGTATCCAAGTAGGAATTGTTATCACTGCAATTATCATTAACTGTCGGTGAGACTATGAGGCCCTCTTCCACCTCTATCTTCTTCCATGGGTATTTTCATGCTTCCAGAACGCAGTTGTTAATGAGCATAGCGTTTCAACAACACACACCTTAATGTTCCAACATGTTGCAGTCGTAGGCTGTCCTCAATGACAGCCTTCCAATCCTCAATCGACATGAACGAATTGCAGATTATTGCAATACATGTTCTCCATCAAAATGACCGAATGAATGCCATCGTTGGCATCGAGGTGGTTTCTGAACACGATCAATTTCAAGAGAACGATTCCAAGCACAAAATGTAATTGAAAAAACAGCACCTTGAAAAATTCTTTGAACGCTCCGAATAAATTTTGAAAGTCCAGGAATGGGGCAGAAGGGGAGATGTTTTGAGCAGAACAAATGATAGGCACCTTATTTTGAATTTCCTTCAATTGACTAAGATATCTTTCATTGATATAGCAACGCATCGGTGAACTCTGCTGTACAAGAAGTTGAAAGGTGGATCTAATGCAATGGGTGGACATTGATTCTGTCACCTGTGCCACCAGATATAGGAAGTATCTAGTGATGATTGGATATGGTTCGGTATAATCGTCTTCTAGTCTCTGAAGAAGGCGAAATCGCCTACACGTATGCTGCCGGAGTTATTAGGTCGTTTCATAAGTCTTGGCACTATAGCAATGAACACCAAATTCATCATCCAGAATCGATCAAATTTACACAATTTTAATGTCGTCAATTGCTCATTTTCTTTCAAAAATTTTGGCATACAACACGCCTACACTTGCTCTAATATGGAGCTGTAGTGAGAACAAATCCGCTTGCTAATCATGCACGAATGGTGCGCAGGGCTAAATGCTAGTGAAGAGGCGTGCAAGTTAGTGAAGCTGGAGCGATGATCTGGTTACAGAAAGGATGGCTACGGAGGGGCACGAAAACTTCACTACTGGAGAGAACAGTCTGGAGGATCAGCCGCGCTCGAGCCGCTCACGGAATCTCAATTGAACTTGCGTGCCGCTTCAATAGCATTTTCGTCTTCTCGCCATTCGCGCATGAGTGGCAGGCGACTTGTTCCCATGACAGCTCAGTGCACAAGCAAGATATGCTCTAAAATGTTAACAAGAAAATTCGCAGTTGAGCGATACCAAAACCATGCAATTTTAATTACTTCTAATTAGTAAACTAGGTGTTCATTACTCCAGTGTTAAAGCTTGTGGAACGACCTAATAAGAGGAGAACACCAACCTCGCGCAACTTTCATTCAAAAAGAAGACAATTTCAATATATTATACAGCATTCTTGCGAAGGTTTTATTCGATTTGTTGCTATGTATACTAAAGCATCTTGGAGAATTGTTTTTACAAGTGATCATCATTGACCAAGTTCTACAAAGATAGTGCTCCTTGTAGCAAATGGTTCTTAGTCAAGATGAGCAATCCTAGACTTCTTTCGTCCTAGTTTACGAAGAAAATAAGCCGATATATGAAGTCATTTTGCGACTGGCCAAATTTACAGGATGGTGATTACTGGGCATTTTCTTGTCTCTAGAATACTTTTACTTTGCCACGATACACTCACAACCATTTGTAGGGTCCTTGATAGTTTATTTCTACTTTTTCTATCGAAGAATAACCAAAACTAATGAGAGCTGCACAACTTTTTGACAACGTCATTGAAAATTCGCGCGGAGAGCGCAGTGAGTCACAATGACATAATAAACAGAATTTCACTTTCAGTAAATGGCAAAAAATGACAGAAGAGACTTTGATAGAACTACTTGTGGTATGAAGAATGACAATGCTCCCTCACAAAACCTCAAATTTCAAGAAATAAGCAGATACTCGCGAAAAAGTGAAATTGAGAATCCTAGAATCACAACAAGGCTATCCTCGAAATTGCAAGGAAACTCGCTCAACTAGTATTCAACGCCATTCGAGAAGAAGGCGATAAACGAGTTGCATGCTAGAAGTATTGGGATCCGCACAATGAAAAAAACAAAATAGTGTGATGACGGACCAAATATAAAAAAATTAAATAAAACGCGACGCCGCGCGACGTGTTTACATCTTGTCCTACGCTGACGCGGAAGGGTTAAAGCGCTTCATAAAACCGCATTCTCTATGGCCTGAGTTCCAAAAAATTTCCTTATCTATCCATTTTCTTTTCTTATCTAAAGAGGTACCGCGCTTTTGAGCAAAAGGTCAACAGTAATGTAATGATTTGAAAGAACTCGTAACAACTTCATACTTTTAAGTTGTTTTAACTAAAAAAAATGGCGGTTTTCGTAGTTCCGTCAAAGAAAGGTGCACTCTTTTGGAAATCGTGTAGTAATTAAAGGGTTTCTCGCGCTGTCAATTTTAGCTTCCAGATTATCTTTCATTGTGATCTATGCTTTCCTTTTTTCAATAATACAACCCAATGCCTCTCAAAACTTGAATCTGTTGCCACCTCAGTATACCTGGTGACCGCGTTAATCGCACGTGAGTCGAGTGAAAACCGAAAATTCCACATAAACTCGATGCCGCACATTAGAACTTTATGGAGAAATAAAGAGTGTCATATTTTTATACAGTTTTTCTTTACCTTTAAGGTGAGAAATCTTGTACAAGTAGCTCATTAAGCTTTGTGCTGACATAGATTTACTTCTAATTGAGTTTCTAGAGTGGTAGAAATGGCAATTTGTTGTGAACTTTGGCGAATCAGCTGACAGAGTAGCACTCCCACTATAGATGAGAAGTTTGCTCAAATGCAACAAATCTCTAAGCCGTAGAAAACTGGATTCTTGTTGATTAGTCAATATGCATTAGAATTTGGTCTTAAACATAGCTACTAAAGAGTACCATTGTTTTTATTAAAAAAAAGAGCGGAACGTGTGAAAAAGTTTCTAATCAGAGACCCCTCAGCAGAGATGAATAATGCGAGGAAAGAAAGGCGTTACAAATTACTTACGATAAATTGAACAAAAAAATAGATGTTCGAAATGAATTATGCCAGCTGGAGAACGCGAGAAAACTTATCAAGTAAATAACGAAAACGCAATGCATGTGAAACACGAATCTATTTTCCTGCTGCAGCATTGTAAAAAGGCCTTTTCAAAGACAAGTGTTGTTCTGAAATTTCGAGATTTAGTCTATCGATTGGTTTGCAGTTTCACTCGGCTGTCTTTCCCGCTTCATAGGAGCTACACGCCATGCTCCTAATAGTAAGGACGGTAAACAGTGCTACGGTGGAACAACGTAAATGTGATTTTCACGTTCTAACCACCACCAGTGATGAGGGTATCATAACTGACGAGTGGTTGTGATGCTCGTTGTGGTGCGTGTGGAGCCGACCTCCACGCTCCAACCCTCTCCGGTAGGCAACAATGACGCATGTGAACGCCACAGCACAGCCAGGCTACCCGCGAGATTGCAAAGAGACTCGTTCAACCAGTATTCTACGACGTTCAAGAAAGAGACAGAAAAACAAAACGAAGTGAATGCCAGAAATACTGGAATCCACACAGTGAAAAATTATTAGTAAACGTTTAGAGGAAGAGCTCTCTTCTGCAAAAAATATGCGCGACGCATATGAAGCATGATTTTGTCATACGTGAATAAATGGGTCGGTGGTGCTCCTGTGGAAAGCTTGGAATTGCGAGGAACCCAGTCAATAACGGCTTTCGTCCATCGGTTGTCATTGAAACGCAATACGTGTCCGGTCCACCTTATTTTTGATTAGCTGGTGTGTAGAACAGCATCCTTGACCTTCGGTCGATGACGCAGGTCAGAACTTCGAGCCCTTTCTCTCATTTGCGAGATACGGGATACTTCTAGCATGGACCTTTCGGCTGCGCATTTGATAGCGCCAAGCGATCTTCATCCTGCCTATGTAGCGATCAGGTTTTTGTTGCATACGTTAGAGCAGAGATAATCACTGAGTCGAAAAGGTGGGCACGGAGTCGGATGTTCTTTGTCTTCTTCACTACATCTTCGATGCTCTTAAGCGTTCCCCAAGCCGCTCGTTTTCTCCTGTTCAACTCTGAGCTAGATCGTTTATCATGTTGATTTCAGCATCTAGATGGACGTGATTGGAGGATTTGGAGATGCTCGTTCCGTTGAGCGTGAATGCAGCATTCAAAACCTATCCGTTCTTTATACCTTTCCAGAAGCGTTGTCGAAATCGGTCAACATTCATTTCGCTTGGATGATGCTTGGTGTTATGAGGACGATATTATCGACGAAGCGGATATGATTGAATATAATAATATATATAATAATATATTCATTCTTCTCACACGGAGATTGGAGATGCAGAGGAGGTAGAGCAGATCATTCAGCGTTACCAGGCTGGAGGTTAGAGATGCAAAAGAGGTGAGTCCACGGTTCCGTAAGAATCAAAGCATGCCGCACAGAGACCTTTCTAGAAAGCAAGTTCCCTATTTAGTTCTCGGAAGTTTAAGCTTTTGAAAGAGTGCTAATACTATGGCTCAGAATTTTTCTTCCAGCGATGAATTCCCTTTCGAAAGAACCCTTCATAGCAGAAAAGTACCTTATTTTCAAATTTTTAAGGAGTTCTCTGATTATCATTCTAACCCTTCTCCTAAAAATATTTATTTTTGAGTCATTTCTAGATGTCCTGTTTGTTTTTTACGACTTTTACAAGTTGCGCACACTCAGTGGAAATCTATGTAGTTTACGGATTGGTGAAACTTGTAAATTCGTAGTCGCTCAAACGAAAAAAAAATTAGAATTAGAAAGTCTGGAGCAACACTCTATCGAAAATTTGTTGAAGGGCATCCATTTTATCAATGGCTTACATTTTTCTTTCATATGCACTGGAATATCGCTCAGTTCTTTTGATGTGGATCAAAGGAGTCAAAAGTTAAACGCTCAAAATTCATATTTGTTTTGAAATATCCAGGAAGTCATAGTCAATTTTTTCAATATAATCGCACCGATTATAACATATTCATAAAACAAACTATTCTAAATTCAATTCACTAAGGAAGATTACTGTATAATACTGCATACTCTTAAATAGATTACAATGACGAAATTCTGCGTCAAAAAGTGCGGTTTTGTATCGGCAATGAGTGATGAATCGTGACATTTAAAGTAAACCGGGTTTCGCCAATTTATTCTAATCACAGTCTATGACGAGCGATCAAATACGATGACGGCAACGAATCATGAAACATTTTCCGTAATAGTGCTTTCCTCATTTTAGAGGCTCCATCTCTATGTAGTTACACTATCAAAGTGTGATTGAAATGTTTAACTTGCCCAGGCGATGAAGACGCAGACTGCATAAGTTCAGCTACTATACGCTCGATCTCTTCTAACACATGTGGTGATGAGTACAAAGCCAAGATGGACAGAGCTCTTTGTATCCGCAAGGATGAACACCTAGACGGGAAGCCGAAAAGTCTAAGAAGTGTTCCTATAACACATAGGACAAAACATAATAGAGACGACTATAAGGTGGGGGTGAGGATTGTGAAATACTAATCAAAAATGCCAGTACAAAAACTTTTGACATTTGGTGGATGCATTTCGAGGTTCAAGAATGACTAGAAGAAAGTGTCTAAACATAATAAATGATACTCCTTCTAACCGTTCTTATAGACCTCGCTGAAAAAAATAATAATATGATAATTTGATAACATGTTTTGAGCATTTTATGAGGTCTGGTACGGCCATCATACAGTATTAGACAGCTGTTGTTTCGCCCTTATAGGCTTATCAGTGGCATAGTGCCTTTCGGCTCAGCCGATCCTTTGCACGTGAGGAGGTATAATTCGTTTTACCAACCACGAGCTCAACTGTTGGTCACTTTATCACGGAGGATTTTATCACCTCTTGTGGTGATTTGCTAGGTGTTCCTTTGTATTTGAGAGTGTATACACCAAGAAAGGATCTGATGGAGCGAAAGGCATCGTGCTATTTAATGAGCCTGGAAAGGCGAATCAGCAGCTGTCAAGTACTGTGTAAGTGCCTTACCAGGCCTTATAAGACTCACATGTCATTAAATTGACAAATGATACTGTATACCAATTCAGATTCACTCTATAACTAGTCATTAAGGCTCATCAATCACAGTGCACATTAGCCCATCAGTGACCTTTCTCGTATGACGTATTAAATTATCAGCCATTTGTGTGGTGGACATTCGTTCAATAGGTAGACATTCAAATCGATTTTGAACTGGGTAGTTGAGAGAAATGTTAATCAAACAATTGGAATGATCGAAGGACTGTCTTCCCTTCAACATCAGCATTACAAATCAATCAATTGGAATTCTTTTTATTTAACCACTTTTAGCGGGGGCATAATGTTATAGATATACCCAGGGATGTAGAGTGATGTGCAAGACTGGCGTGAGCTGGGACTCGAACCCACATTTCACTCTGTCCAGAAGCGCGTGCTCTAACCCGTTGCACTACTGACGCCCATTTTGCACACCACTGTTCCAACGCTACAACGCATCTATCTATCAGCAGCCATCCGTCTACGGCTAGACCAATGTGTTGCAGCGTAGAGAAAGTGGTATGCAAAATGGGCATCAGTAGTGCAACTGACTGGAGCACGCGCTCCCTGATGCAGTGAGATGGGTGTGTTTTGCACATCAGTTTACATCATTGGGCAAATCACGTGATTTTCCTTGACTAAGCGAAAGTACGATGCCGACACAAAAAATGCTTCATTATTTGTCCAACATTTCGACGCGTTTTGACCTCTTCAGACCGACTTGTCAGCTCCACAACCGTGCGACCTGTCTGTGGTTTTAGTCTTCATTGTATTTCAAAGGATCTTTTTTGGAAGAGAACCTTCGAATGCGAAATTGACTTGACAGTGCTCCTTCTATATAGGATAGTGTTGATGATGATGATTATCTGCTGATAATGTCGACGCGTCGAAACGTCAGCTAAACAAATAAGTTTTTGGTGCTATAACATGCATCGGTAGAGCAAGGGAGAGAGTACGCTTATCGACTAAGATGAAATGCGAGCTCGAGTCTCGTTTCACACAAAAGTTCTGCACATCACTCCACATTATTGGACAAACAAGTTTTTTCTACCAACTTTGTGTCTTCTCTTACTTAACACGGCATATGTGATCAAATAATCAGAAATGGAATATCATAGTACATTCAAGCTCTGAGAAAGGCGATATCGCCGAAGCGTTAGCAATCAAGTCTAACGAAGAAGTGTACTACTCCCGCACTAGCTTCAAATACAGTAATTAGAAGTTTCTTTGTTGAAGGAAAGCATGTCGTACTTTGGTTTGCGATCTTTTTTGATACTGGTCGGCAGAGGTAGACTTACATCGTTCGAATTCATAAATCGCTCCAACGTACACTCATTTCCTTCCTAATTTTTATTCTTAGCAACTCAGTTGGCCGCTTCTTTCGCTCGCAATCTCCGCCTACTGTGACTTGATATCATTTTATGACTTGGACACAAAGCAGTTTCCAAGTCTTTATTTGGTCGTCTTATGATGCACGTCAATCTTCTGGAAGTCCACTCCCTTGTTATTTCCGCCCTGTACATCTAGCGACCTTTTCACTGCATAATTAATCTGTCAAGGATTTTCTTTTGGTCCTTCATATTCATGTGGATCTCAAAAACGAGTTACGACAGAAAATTCCAGAAATTTCAACGGTACGGCCAGCATGTGATACTCTCTGCAAATGCTTTAATTCTAAACCATTTAGAATTTCGCACTGCAGCCAAACTCATAGTCAAGTTTCTTTAGTGAATTTCCTTAAATCACCAGCGCTCAAAGAACAACTGGAGAACTCATGCCACACCAAATAGCACAATTTCTTAACCATTTTACACACCAAATAGCACAATTTTATTCATTTTACACTCCAAGAAGCACAGGTTCTTAACCACTTTATACCACAAATAGCACAGATTCTTGTCCACTTTAAATCAAAAATAGCACAGTTTCTTAACCATTTTATAGCCCAGGCAGCACAATTTCTAATTCACTTTATACGCTAAGAAGCAGAATGTCTTAAAAAGTTCATATCACAAATAGCACAACTTCTCAACAACTTTAAATCCCAGATAACACAATTTTCATCACTTTATATCCCAAGCAGCGCAATTTCATAACCACTTTATACCCCAAATAGCGAAATTTCTATACAACTTCATAACACAAGTAGCACGATTTCAAAACATCTTTAAACCAAAAATAGCACAATTTTTAAACCACTTCATAAATCAACTACCACAGTTTGTCAACCACTCTATACCCCAAGCAGCCCAATCTCCAAACCACTTCATAAACCAAATAGCACAATTTCTCAACAACTTTAAACCCCAGATAACACAGTTTCTTCACCACTTTATATCCCAAGCAGCGCAATTTCTTAAACACTTTATACCCCTTCTAAACAATATTACATCACAAGTAACACAATTTCTAAACCACTTTTCACCCCAAGTAGCACAATTTCTAAACCTTTCTATACCCTAATAGCACAATTTCTGAACCACTCTATACCCCTAGTGAAACAATTTTTGAACAACTTTATACCACAAATAGCACAGTTTCTAAACATCTTTATTCCACAAGTAGCACAATTTCTAAACCACTTTATATCCTAATAGCGCAATTTCTGAACCACTATATACCCCTAGTTGAACAATTTCTAAACAACTTTATACCAAATAGCACAATTTTAAACCACTTTGTACTATGAAGCACAATTTCCAAACCACTCCATATTCCTAATAGCGCAATTTCTGAACTACTCTACACCACTGGTGAAACAATTTCTGAACAACTTTACACCCCAAATAGCCCAATTTTTATACAACTCTATACCAAAAGTGGCACAATTTCTGAATCACTTCATACCCCAAATAGCATAAATTCAAAACAACTCTATACTCCAAATAGCACAATTTCTAAACCACTTTATACCACAAGTAGCACAATTTGTTAACCACTTTATACCCAAAATAGCACAATTTCTGATCAACTTTATACCACAAGTAACACAATTTCTAAATCACTTTATACCCCAATAGCACAATCTCTAAACAACTTTATACCACAACTAGCACAATTCAGTTTGTATCTCAAGTAATACAATCTCTAAGTCACTTATACCCAAAGTAGCACAATTTCTTAGCCACTCTGCACGAAAAATAGCACAGTTTCTTAACCACTTTATACCACAAATAGCACAATTTCTTCAGCACTTCATACCCTATATAGTACAATTTCTAAACTACTTTGAACCACAAGTAGCACAACTTTAAACGACTTTATACCCCAAATAGTAAAATTTCTAAACCACTTTATACCCGAAGAAGCACAAATTCTTAACCACTTAATACCCCAAGCAACACAATTTCTTAACCAGTTTAAACCCCAAATAACACAATTCCTAAACCACTTCATACCCCAAGTAGCACCATCTCTAAACCACTTTATACCAAAAGTAGCACAGTTTCTTAACCGCTTTGTACGAAAAATAGCACAGTTTCTCAACCGCTTTACACCACTGATAGCACAATTTCTTACCCGCTTTAATATCTGAAGTAGCACAAATTTTTAAACACTCTATACCCGAAGTAGCGCAATTTCTTAACCACTTTATATGCGAAGTAGAACATTTTCCTAACCACTCATACCCAATCAGCAAAATTTCTAAACCACTTTGCATCCCAAACAGCAGAATTTGCAAACAACTTTATACCTCAAGTAGCACAATTTCCAAACCACTTTATCCGTAATAGTACAACTTCTTGACTACTTTATACCCCAAGTAGCACAATTTCTTAATCACTTTGTATGAAAGATAGCACAGTTTTTTAACCACTTTACAGAATAAGCAGTACAGTTTCTTAACCAATTTATACCACAAGAAGCACAATTTCTTAACCACTTTATACAGCAAATAGCATAATTTCTTCACCACTTTGTACCCGAAGTAGCACAAATTCTTAACGGCTTTACACCCCAAATAGCACAATTTCTAAACCACTTTATACCTCAAGTAGGACAATTTCTTGACCACTTTATACCCCATGCAGCACAATTTCTAAACCACTTTATACCCCAGATAGCACATTTTCTAAACAACTTTATACCACAAGTAGCACAATTTCTAAACCACTCCATGCACAATTTTTTAATAAGTTTGTAACCCAAGCAGCACAGTTTCGTACCTCGATGATACCCCAATTAGCGCAATTTCCTGATCAGTTTGCACCCCTTACAGCACAATTTCTTGACCACTTCATGCGACAAGTGGTTAATTTTCTCAACCAGTTTAAACCCCAAGCAGCACAAGTTCTTATCTCGATGTTACCCCAACTAGCTCTATTTCTTATCCACTTTATACCCCAAGTAGCGCGATTTCTTATCTCGATGATACCCCAAGTAGCACAATTATTTAACCATTTTGTACCCCAAGCAGCACAATTTCTAAACCACTTTAACTCCAAATAGCGCGCAAAGAAAAACTGGAACCTTTCTTAAGGTTGCAATATGATTCTAAAAATTCATAGTATCATGATGAAGTGGCTCTTGTGGCATCACCATGCTAAGTTAGTTTTTTCTCAAAGTTGAAGGCACCGTCTCGAAAGCACCAGAGAACAATGAATGCATTTTTGATCATGTCCTACATGACCCAACACGGCATGTTAGGCGGGTCCAAGCACTTCATTCGATTCGTCTCCTCACATCAATTTCGCGATGACCATCGGAACTTCCACGTGGATTCGGCCTCATGAGAACTGTGGTATTCATTTTGAATACAGTTGAATGCTAGTACGAATAGAGTAGAATTTATTACACACCTTCAAGGGAATCTAGGCCAAGAATGTTATCCTCCATGACTTAGTCCGATATAACTATGATTTTCCTCGCTTTGGTATCAACACTACAGTGTCCATACGCCAACGACCATGACATAGAACAGCCTGACGCCTTATTACACCTGAACACACCTATTACACTTAGTCCTTTGAATTAAAATCTCTTTACATAACCTAATCACTGAGAAAAACAAACATTGCTTAATGAATTCACTTCTTACAACATATGGGAACAAAGTGCAACCAGAGAATGCATCACATACTACACGAGGCAAAATGAGAGCAATAAGTTAGCAATGTCACCAGAGAGAAAAGGCAGATGTTTCTGAGAGCTAGCATTATTCAATACATTTTCTGTTTCGTTAACGTGGTTAAGAAAGCTCTACTTGATATGTTACGATTTGCAGTGGGCAGCCATGTCATGGGCAGCAACTTAAAACCCGAAGCAGTTTTGTAAGAGTGGGTTCAACTATTTCCATACGACTATTTAGTTGAAAAGACTGAATACAGCAACAACATTTGGAACTGCATAGTAGCAACACATCTTTCAAACTGCTGTTTGCATCATCAGCTTGTACTGAGTAATTAGTTGCACCATATTATGAGTGTAATAATCACGAAGATGGCTTTAATTTCAAAAATATTGTCAGTTAACAGATCATCCAGAGAATGCCTTACAAACTGTTTTTTTTTCTAGATATTAATTTCGAGACAACATTCAGAAAATCGTAATCAACAATGGAGTTTTAGCGAGACTGAAGAGTTGAAAAATGTTAATGCCTAAGGCTTCAAAATGTAAAGGATGTGAAGCACAAATGAAACCATTGTTGAGAATTTTGAGCAATCGATCCTTATACTTTTGTGCCATGAAGAAGGCCCCAGAACCACGACCTGATCATCTCAAATCGAGATTGCTCCTGGCTGGAAATATCAATATAGCAGATACGCGAAACTATGGACTATATGAGTGTTTTTCTTTTCATAATACAATTTATTTCTTTTCCAATATTCAAATTATCGATAAAAATTTTAAAGTAAAAAAAAACTCATAACTAGAGAAAGAAAAGTATGCCAAAATCCGTAGAAATATTGCTTCCAACAACTAAAAAGTTCACTAAACGAGTATCAGCGATGTTTCAGGCGAAGTAAGCATGAAAAACAACAATTGGTCAGTTGAAACTTCTACAGATATATTTTAGAGACATTGTTCAACTGAACTCTAAGTGATAACTTTTTATATTATCAGCTGTACTGCCATGAACATTTATCATCGGTGCAACCTTTGTCATTGGTTGTGCGCAGTAGTTTTACATGAGTCATTTATAAGTTGATATAATTTCTTCACAACCCAGCTTCACTATTTAGATTTCTATTTGTCGAGTAGTCGAAAGACTGATGGTAGTTCAGCAAAAAAAAAAACTTCTTTTTAAGAGAAAAGTCAAGGTTTCACGAGTACATTCCATAGAATGAAACTGTGTCTCCATTGCCGCTTTTTTATTGACCTCGTTCAAGTATAGTAATACTATGAAAATAATATAACACGTTTTGGGCCGTTTGTGTGGTATAAATGCTAGACAGGCGTTTGCTCCTCGGTAGCACAGTCCCTCGGTTCAGCTGATCCCTTGAGGCTATACTCCTTTATGAAAGAATAGACGCCGAGTACAAAATCACCACAAGTCAAGGTGATAGCATCCCCTGACATTACACAGACCAGCAGTCGAAATTATGGCTGTTCAAATGAATCATACCTCTCCAAAAAAGGGGTCGAATGGAAAGGTATGATTCACTTTAGCAGCCACAAGCTCGACTGCTGGTCTCTGAATGTCAGGGGATTCTATCATCGGACTTGCGTTAATTTATTACTCGGCGTCGATTTCTTCACAGAGGAGTGTAGTCTCGAGGGATCGGCTGAATGAAGAGACTATGCTACTGAAGAGTTGAGGGTGAAACAAGCAGCTGCCTAGCACTTAAACCTCACAGACGGCTTGAAACATGTTAATTTATTTCCAGAATGCGACTGTATTTCACATAATTCGCAATGAGAAGTGGAATTTAGTAGAAAAAATGGGCGTTTTTTCGCCAAAAATACGTTCATATATGCTCTTCAATATGATTTATTGTGTCCCATATCTTCATCACATTTCAACACTTCAGTTCATCCAATTGTGATTGACTTTAAAGAAATCAATTAACCAACAATATAATTACGGTCGCGATGAATCGATGATATGCAACCATTTGCTGGGCAAAGATTGAATGTCTTAATTTCATAAGGATGGTGATCGAAGAAGTCGGTGAAATCACTTTGAACTGCTTGTAGTCTTTCAGATTTTTCTCCCACAGATACAGCTTCAGGGAGCGGAAGAGATGATAATCCGATGGAGCACAATCAGGGCTGTACGATGGATGTGGTAACGTGGTCCAATAGTGTTTCTCCGAAAATGTAGCGAGTCGACTTAGCAATGTGTAGTCAGGTGTTATCTTCAAGAAAGGTGACACTAAATCATTTCGGACGCTCTTCTCGCACTGCTGCAGTCGATTTGCAAAGCTGTTTCCCGCAGAGGTTAACATTTACTGTCTGCCTGTTGTCAGGCAATTCCAAAATATTATACCCTGCTGATACCAAGAAACCAAAAGCATAATTTTCCGAGCATGGAACTTGGGCTATGGCTGAACAGATAGGTCTAGCTAGAAGTATCTTGACCTAACATTCTAATATCCTGATAGTATCCTAAAATGCTATACTATGGCTGAAGCCACTAGAACATTCTCCAATAAACCACACCAATTTTGCAATAACCGTTTCGAAAAAAAAAAACTAAACAAAACAATACAGAGGAAGTTGTGGGACAGCCAAATACTTTTCCATGGCAACAACATTTGTTTGTAATCAGAATTTCATTACGTGATACCGAACATCCGCCATGAAATTGAAACAATGCACCCAAAAGCAGAATGTTTCATCTTTGTTAGTAAAACGTGAAATAAAAGTCGTTTCACAAATCAGCTTGAGCATCAAAATAGGCATTTCTCAAGCTGTCAAATGACTAGGAAAACACAGACTAAAAAAGGGTCACATGTTATTTGACAGTTTGAAAAACGCTCGTTTTCAAGAGGATAGTTTTCTTGCTGAAGAGGTATTCAGACACATAGGCGTCATTAATACTTAAAAACCTTTCTAGAAGTTTTTTAAGTGGTTTTTCATCTTGTAGTAAAAATAATGTCCTCTCAGAACCGAAGTTTACCAAATAAATCCACATATTTGCCCTTCCATTGCAATGCGCGGATATTCAATTCGCACTGCGCGCGACAACCAACGTGGCATAGGGCGGCGTAGGTGCCACCTTTATGCGCCGCCCCGGACTCGAAGGGTTAAAGAAATATTATGGTTCTGCCTTTGATTCAAAAGTTCTCAATGACTTCTTCCACGATCAATCACCTCTGATTTATGCAATGGCCATAGAACATTGTTCTGTACTTTCATATGTGAACGACTTACCTATTACATGACACACTTCAGCTCTGATACTTTGCTTCGAGAAAAAATCAAGCCATAGGCGTTGTTTCGTGGATAGCCGATCGCCTGGACCTTTAACCTCAATCACCTGCAAGCATGTGCATTAGCAAACTGAAGAAAAAATCAGACGATGCTTCACCAGATTTATATTTTATCAGGGTATATAAATGAGGCTGGCAAGACAAACAAGAAAAGGCGACTCGTTAGTAAAGATACGAATGAAGGATAACTTTACAAGGAGTGTTACTGTGAAAGTTGAGATTAGATTAAACCTTCAAAAATCTGAACACTCTGAACGAGCTTAGCAACCTCAGATCTATTGAATTTCAACATTCATTCGGATTTTTTTTTTAAAAGGAAGTAACAATTGCTGTAGGGTTTTTTTTGGAAGGCAAAGAAACGAACCGCAATCGTGCGCGTCAGCGTATTCCACGTGGTGAGGTCCGGAAACCCACTACGGCAATTTCGATAGTCCATTATTATACGTTTCAAAACAGACAGTAAACCCAAACGAGGACAACAAAAGAAAAACTCCTATAAATAAGGTTATTCATGTGAAAAAACATGTTGTAAACAAGCACTATGGTGATCAAAATTGGAGGGCACTGAGTAGTACAGAAATGTTTAAGTTACAAAAATAATAAGGCAAGTCCAATTGTGAACGTTTACTTCTACTGCGTCTATTAAATGATTATTTGATCCTCCTCAAACATATTTTCACTTTCACACGTCTTTTCACAACAATTAAAAAATAACACTCACCAGAAAATGTTCAACGTCTTCGAACAGTTCCCAATTGATTTCAGACGTTTCTAAACTTTTTTGTGCATTCCACGTCGCCCGTATTGTTTCAGCCAGTTCTTCTTCCGCAGCCAATTCTACCCATTTAAACCTTTCATCGAACCGTTCGCGGCGGTTATAGTAGAGTGACTTAGAATTCAAGTCGACTGGATTTGTCTGTAATCGGTTACTACTTAATCAAATATATGGATTTAGTGCACATTTCACGACACTTTATTGATTTTTTGCTTTGTCATGTACTTATGAGGTCTTCTCTCAAGTTCTGGCACTAGAGCAATAAACACAGATTTATTACCCAGAAGTAATCAAAATTGCTTAACAAAACGAACTTACTGTGACTTGCTGCAAGCCGAAGATACTATCAATGACAAGCGCTATTGTGAGCACCTGCACCGCTGCGATCGCGCCCTGGCACGTCGATGTCGCCGCAATCTCATCCTGCTTCAAAAAAACGCAAGAGTGCATGATGCCAAATTTCCAAATAAAAGTTCCTCGAGGTGGGCTGAAAGTTGCTGGATTATCCGTCATACACTCCCTCGCTTGTCATCGTCTGACTATCAGCTCTAGCGGTCGATAGAGCACTGACCAAGGAGTTCTAGGACATCAATTGTTTACGTCAAGATTGACCATTTTGTTTGAATCCAAAGATGACGAGCTCTGAGCAAGGTATTGATTCGTTGCCTGAGAGATGGTAGGAATTAATTCTGGCTGATGGCGCATACTTTAAACACGTAGTGTTGTTAAGCAATTTTGATTACTTGCGATTGATAAATTTGGTGTTTATTGCTTCAGTGTCAAAACTTATGAGATCTATATTTTATAATTGTAAAAAAATCGTACCTGCAATTCACTGAACCATACATTTTCCACGTTATGATCAAAAAGAATATCATAGAACAGTAAGCCCAGTACCGTATGCCAAATTGAACCCTCTGCGTGAACTCCTACAAATTGTTATAATAAGGTAGATATTGCGGAAAAGAATTCACATCCATATCGTTACAGTAGGAGAGAAAATCCGGTTTCTCTTTACAAGTTTAGACTTAGTTTTTTAGTTTCAAAAAAGGTCATCTTCTAGACATTAAGTATTGTGCACATTAGAAATGAACATGATTTACATTGTAAAAATGAACTCGATACAGTCGTACGACTTGCCACTACTGAATCCTTCGTTTTCTATATAATGCTTCCGAACTACTTCTTCAACACCACACTCCACAAAGCGGCCATCAGGGTCCTTCAGTACAAACCGATTGATTCGCGAGTCGCCCAGATCTTTTGCTAAGGTTATTCCACAGATTTCCTTCTAAAACGTTTGTATTTCACTAGACTAGATTCCAGCAAATTTCATTTTCAAGTGTCACTAAAATATAACCAGCCTTTATTGGTTCCATAACAACGATTTTTTCGAGGAAATCACGATTTGATATTTTTATGGCTCGATCCTGAAAAACGCAGTTTCATACGGTTGATAAAACAGACGTTCAATGATTCAAAAATACTTCCTAATTTCCTAATTAACAATCAGAAAATGAAAAAGCCAAAAACGGTGCTTTCATTTAGTGACTTAAATTGACTTCACTGACATCTTAGTGAAAACTTCTACTTCAACATACGCCTTTCCAACACTTAAAATACTTCAAAACGTAGTAAAGTTAAATGCTTTTCAATCTCGTCGAGCCTTACGTGGAATTCTCAAGCGGCAGGCAGCGCGTTAGAATATCAATGTCGTAATTCCTTTAATGAAATTTAGATTTCAAACGCCACTGAATGGAAAATATGATAGAATAGACTTCATTACAGCTATTTCTGACTAAAACATGTCAAAAAAATTATAAAATAATGAATGTTTGTGAAAAATGATACTGCGTATTGGAATGCAACACCTTTTCATCGCTAAGACTTAACAATTTTTCGAAAATAAAGTACTTTGGGACCTATATAAAGTTACTTCATTTTATCATCCCATGTATGACAACTTCTTATATAACCACTTATACACAATTATGAACATTATTTATCGCTGCAAAATAGAAACCTGTTGTTTTCTCATGGATGTATTGAAATGCGCTATAATTTTTTCACATTTCAGCACTTTTGTTAATCCAGTTATTCATTTCAAGAGATTAATCGACCAACTGCATAATCACTAGCATGATCACTGATACGCAACTAGTTGCTGGGCAAAAATTGCATGCCTTCTTCCCAAAAAGAACAAGGCTGACAATCAGTGAAGCCGATGAAGTCACTTTTGAACTGATTGGAGTCTTTAAGTTTTCTCCCGTAGATGTCGCTTCAGAGCGCGGAAAGATGACAATGTGATGGAGGAAAACCAGGGCTACACGATGAATGTGGCGCAGTATCTCTAAAATATGGCGAGTCGACTTTGAAATATGATATAGTCGGTCAATGCATGAGGTGCCCATCAAGAAATCGCTTTGCCTTTTACTAAAGGGGTAGTGATGGTGCTACGGCCTTATTCAAGTGTATGTCCAGGCTAGCAGAATATTCTCCCATAACAGCTTTGAGGCAATAACTCGATTTGACATGAAAAAAACTGGAAAAACTGGAAAAAAGTGGACTTAAAATTGTGGGACAACTAATATGTTCCGCGTGAAAAGTAGGAATTTTGAGCACGGCTGGACGTCTTTTCCACTAAAAATATGTGTGAAGAAGTCGCTTTGATAATAATCTATTTTTGTGTTGCAAAAAAATCTCATTAGAATCGAAAATTTACTACATAATACCGAATAATGAAACAGCGCTCTCTAAATGCCAAACATAATCTGATTTCCGTCGGTGGGACGTACTATGGAGGTCTTTCCACAAGCCAAACCTAGAATGAATATCTCTATTCCTCATCGAATGAATACTAATAGTCTGGTGTAAAGGTTCTTTTTCGCAGAAAAAAAGCAAGGAAACACCAGTATAATCCATGGAATGCGTTGCGTTTCACACAATTCGTTATGAAAAGTGGATATTTCGAAACAACTACGCAAACTTTCCATTCAAATTGCGTTTATTCAAATTTGTCCAGAAACAATCTATTTTTTCATAGTGATGAAGCTCGCTTAGGATCAAAATTTTGCTAAGTAATTCCAAAAATCCGCTACGGAACTGAAACACGCACTGCGCACTCGAACACTTTTTTTTTGTTAGTAGAACGGAGCATGAAGGTCGTTCCACGAAGCAACATTAGTCTCAAGATCGCCTCACTCAAACTATCGAATGACTTCAAGAACGTAGACGTAAATAAAGAAACAAATATTACATAATAGTCAAAAAGTTGTTTGTTTTCAAAACGATACGGTCTTCTCCTAAAAATAGGAAATTTTTCAACACATGAACGTTCTTTTTACCAAAAAAAACTTTCATAGAAGTTTCTGCTTTGTATTCCATCACTTCCATATGTAATGTGCTTTCAGAATCTTACTTTACCAAATAAATCCTCATGTTTCCATTGATGCGCGTGCAAATACAGAGCTCCAGCCGTGGGCTCTCAATGCGACAACGATGGCACATGTGTGCCCCGATCTGCACTCAAGGGTTTATTCTCACACTTTCGTTATCAACTCCTAGCACTGGTATATATCTCACGCAGTTCGGTGTTTTATTTCGCAAAGCAAATCATCTATTTATTTCTTTATCTATGTATATGACCGTCTTCACACAGAGTACAGATATCAGCATTTCTTTTAGTCATCAGCCATTTTGACTGCGTGCGAGTTCAACTAGAAGCTGAAGATTTTTTCTTCCTAACGAGTGTCCCTTGGTCATGACTGAACGCGATTCTACTTTTAGTCTGCTAGGAGTCTTTGCCATTGCCAGTCACTGGCCTTCGTGAACCGAGGTCAGTTCTCGAGGATGTTTGACACTAATTTCCTGACTACGCAGACTGATCAAATTTGGCTGACTTAAGGGATAATCAAAGCAACGATTACGTAGTATTGCGATGTCGATCCAACCACGAATCGCGGCTCTTGTTGACGTGTGCATGATAAATACATAGATAGATTACCTGTAACATAAGTTTATCCTTATCGGCAACTGCATCATCGTTCATACCCTCCTCAATTTCTTGTAACGCTTCTTCACGCTCTTTCATATGTGCATGCAAATTCAAGGCCAATCTATCCCACAATGCGCCACGACGACTCGAGCAGAACGGCTTGAGTTCTGAATGATGTACGGATCTGTGTGAAACGTAGGAAAATGTATACAATCTACAAATTTTTTTTTGACATTGACTGCAACCTCAGATTATGGTACACTGAATTTCCCACATGGCCGCGGAAACACCCGCAACGAAATCTGTTGTCTCGTTGCAGTGTGTACGACACCTAGTTTTCGTTATGCACACTGTGACATCTATGGATGGCATACCGCCTTTCCAGAAGTTTTGTGCAAGCACGTGCACTGTTATTGGGATCTCCGTTCAGTAAATCGGTTTTATCTCCATTTTGAAAGAAATTTCCGCGTTTATTTTATCCTATGCATATTCCTCCATATTCTTCTATAGATCGTATGTTTCTGGTGCATAACCAAGATTGCGTGTGAAGAAAGCACTCGTCCCTATGCAGTCCATGGTGTTAGCATTTTTAACAGATTTGACGAAATTTATTAAGTTCTGTGGTTCTTCTAGTCAGCGGACATAAAACTGTTAACAGGCTATTTATTCAATACAACTGTACGTAGTACAAAGTGACCTACTTCAAAACCATCTCCATTATGTGAGTTTTCTGCGCGCGTCTAACGCGATATTTGATTTAGTTCCACATTCATCGCCTAAGTGTTCTTCTATGCAGAGACAAAGCGATCTTCTCGTTCTACCAATGTATCGTATTCGTACGTTTCATAAAAGATTGAATCAATCATTCTTGAGCTCATGTCACCGCTTCTAGCGTCGAGGCATATTATGCAGTTTTTCGTAGTACATAGACGGTCATACAGGCAGTTCAAACTAATTGAGGTTTGAGAGTATTCGTCGGTACTTCAATCACTGTTACCAATTTCATTAGCACTGCCCTTATTAGACGTCGTTTTATAGCTGCACTTATACGTTTGAATAAATGAGATAGACGAGGACTTATTGCCGCTACATTTATCGTTTGGAGGTTTGATTTTTTCTTTAAACTTATCTTGAGAAGCTAGTTTCGTAGTCAGTGGAGATGTTTACTTCTATAGAGTTTACAGTACTTCGGCAGACATCAACTCGTCAGTAGACACCAACTTATGAGTCTTTATGAATAATTATTAGACGGGACGGATTGAATAAGTAGCAGATCAACTTCGAACTGTGTAATAATTGATGGCTTCAAACCTGTTGTTCATGCTGCTTTGACTCAGTCATTGTGTCATTTCGGTACTGACTTCCAACCTTAATTCGACTAACTTCAATGAACCCTCCTCATAGACCTTCAATATATTCCCACAGACTTCGCAAAGAATTCCGAAGTTTGATAATGCAAGTAGTACACGTATGCCTCAACAGTTTCGCCCATTTCATTCCTACCACATGCCGCTATTTGATAGTAGCAAAGGAGAAATACGCGGAATTTGCTATAGTGCATGTTAGGTGAGCTATCACATGTCGCGGCGTTTCTTCTCCATTCTAGGTTTTGCGACTGCTATTAAACCATTTCTAACGAGTGTTTTATTGAGACTACGCTCAAATTTTAATATATCTCATAACTATTTTTTGAGCCCACAGTCGTGTGGTTTGTTATGGGCTCTTGTGCAACCCGACACAAGTGTTTCGCCCTTCAAGCCTCGCCAACCTGGCAGGCCCTTCGCCTTCCTCTTGTTTGCTTCTAAATACCCTTATAAAGAGGTAGACGACAGCGAACGATACCAGCCAAGAGCCATCGAGTGTCGAAAGTTGCCGAACTTGTGATTTTTCACTAGACGGCGACTGTGTAAATCTTCGTCGTCGCCTACCTGTTTATGAAGGAATGTGGGAGCCCCCAAGAGGATTGGCTAAAGACGAAAGGCCTGCCTGATTAGCGAGCATAGAAGGCCAAAACACTTGCATGAGGCTGTATAAGAGCCCATAAAAGACCACATGACATGTTGGACAAATAATAATTGAGAGATAACTGCTAATATATTTGAACAATGTGTCTATGTCGGTATTTTCAACTTTATAAGGAGGTTTTGGAAAATCAGTCGAATAAAGGCAATGTTTAGATAAGATACAAGGCGTAAAATATCGACCAAAAAAGAAACGGTATAACACGTAAAATTCCACTTCACGCATAGCGATGCAAGCTCCCCTTTTGCTACTATCAGTAAGGGGGGTATGATACTAATGAGATGGGTAAAACAGTTGAAGTACAACCACTAACATGAAGTCGAATCATAAAAAGCTTTAAGAGTCCGTGGGATAAAATTATTGAAATTCTACCGTTATATCACCATCCCACTGAGGAGAAATTACTACAGCTCCACAGAAACAGTCATCTCCAATGGCTACGAAACTGCACTTCTTCAGGACAAGTTTAGAAGAAAAATCAAACCCCCAAGGTAATTTTAGCGACAACAAAATCCTGTTTATTATAAGCTTGAATTCAAACGAAATAAACGCAGCAAAACGATTTGAGAAGAACAACACTTAGTCGGTAAACGTACAACTGAACTAAATCCCGCGTCAGACGCGCACCGGAAACAGGCACATATCGCAGATGATTTTGAAGTAGAAGCCACTATACACGCACAGCCCAAAAGACCTCAAAGTGAAGAACTCTTGAGGGGACCCAAATTTGCCAAAAATCCGAAAACCATACGCAAAAATGAGTGCCTCGTCATCATGCGTGAAACCGCGACTTTTCTAAGATCGATTTTTGAACTGGGCCACGCATAGTCCTCATCAGTGCAAGACTCTGTGCTGCTGATCTAGATGACATGTAGTGGGTCATAAAAAAACAAAACAATCAGTTCTCCTCAAATTATGTGAATATATAAAACGAGCAAGCCTAAGCTTTTGATATATGGTTGGTCCTGGAATTTTTATAACTTCTGCAAGAGACGATAAAATTTCCACCTCTTAGTTTTGATTAGGTGTCACACCGGCAGCACCCGTAACTTCATTATGACACCTTTGAAGACCACTCGTCGCGAGAGTGTTAACCCCTGGCAACCACCCGGTCTGTTTTCAGGCTCTGCTGCGCCCCGCGCGTGCGGCGAACCGGCGGCGAACAATTTGCGTTATCACGTGCTGGAAATGGAAATATTGGAATTTTTGGCCCTTGTGGAGAATTGTGGTCCCATCAATTTTCAAAGTCTTTCTGAATTGTTTAATCAAAAAAAAAAATTCACGAAAAGTTCAGGTTTAGGTTTAGGCAAAATTAAGGAGACCACAACTCTCCGCTGGCGTCAATTTTTTTTGTGACCTGATGTTATGAGGAATCATTATCAGCGTTCAGTGATGGAACATTACAAAGAAGAATTCTATAAAGGATTTATCAGTAAAGAAAACGCCTATGTATCCAGACGTCTTCTATGTTTTAACGAGAAAACCGCATCCTTTCGATAGGGAACACTTCTCCAACTGCTATACAACTTTTTTTCCATTTTTCAAAGTTTTTTGCAACTATGTGATAGCTCAAAGATAGCGGTCTTGATACTAGTCTTGGCCTGTGAAAAGACCTTCATAATACAATCTATTAAAGAAAAATTGATAACGTTTTGCTCCCAGAGCGCGTTGTTTCACCTACAAAGCGGATTTAAACATTACATAGCAAAACTGTGATTGCAAACAAACTTCATCGCTACTAAAAAATACTTTATTTTGGAAGAATTTCTATAAACGTATTTTTCTCAGAATGAACTCCCAATTATCCTAAAAACTTCACTTTCCATCATAACTGGTATCGAGTGGGTCGCATTTTGCGAAATGTGCTCAAGTTTTTTGCCTTTTTTTACCCAAACGAGCTTTCTCATCAGACTGTCAGTAATGATGATAGCTTGAAAATGGAGATTTTAGTACTGAGCTTAACTTCAAAAATACTTGCGCTGTAATGACTGACAAAAGACCACATTTTGGTTTTGGGTTGAAGAAGCCGTTGTTTGAAAATTACATTGGGATTTTTTGATACATATACACTAGAAATTTTATTCTAGAGAAATTTTATTGTTATGAAAGGATAAATTATTTATTGGAGAAATATATCTTTAGCATATAGAATGCCTCTGGCTCCCAAAAAATCCCATTTTGGAAAGGTAATCTTTGGAAAAACGACACACTTTCAGTCCCCATTGCGGATATCTATCGTGAGTCTCATAAGAATGTAACTCCAAAACAGATTTTCTACCAGGTGCAGCTCGTAGAAGAAATTACATGAAAGGGGTCTCGATATGCAGCTGGAGTAAGCCTCGACGGTGTTTACTTAGTTAGATGCTTAGATGGTCCGGCTTCACTAGTTGTGCGAACCCCAGCACAGGTGGCAAATGACATATTGCAGGTTGTGTATATAACATTATTTGGTTTCCTGACGTAACCTTGCAAGGGCTTCTTCAGGTCTTCATGTGTCGTCTGCAAGGAATGGGTTTCAGCAACGTATCCTCAGCCGGGATTCCAGCTATTTGATTCGGAGATGATGTCAGGCCGAAATCAAAAGCAGAAGTAGGAAAGAAATTTAACCGACCACTCACGGATGATGTGAAAGACGAAATCCCCGACGGAGTTTGCGTTCATCAATCTGAGGATTAGTGACTCAGAAAAATGCGTATATCTGACACTGAACCATTATCTTTTGCAAAAAAAATTTTTGACAATTAAAACCTACACTTCAAGCATCGGTCAAAGCTACATTTGACATACATTAGAATCGGTCAACACTTATAAATTACTTGAAACTTATACTGCTGACGATCAACATTTAGCTCTTTCTCCTGCTCTTTCACTGGACTACTCCTAGTGATTGGATAGCTTGAAAGTGGAGATTTTATTACTGAACTGGTTTCTTAAAAGGCTTTCAAGTGAGTGCACTGTACCAAGATTGTGGAAGCACTTCATCGTCATGAGGGACGACATGCTACCGAGTAAGTTGCTATAAGCATTTTAAGCAAGGTCGCCAATACGCCCCAATAATCCACCTCTTATTGTCCACTCCTGTCGCCTATTTTGTGAAAGTGAGACCATTTTTCCCCGCGTCATTTCTTCGATCGCCACAGAAATTTGCCCGTTCCACAATCAACTCCCAAACATCAGGCATGTAGAGTTCGTAGAAGTTGACTTCTTCCTGCACCTGCGCATTACGTCGCCTTGAACACCTCTCTTTGTCATGAGAGAGCATGGCAGGATTCTGGGCAACGACACATTCTTTGACAACTCGCCACCTGTCTCATCAGTGTCCCCTTTATGTGAATAACGACAAAACAGTAGAATATTGGCCGGAGTTTCTGAGGCTTCTCCTTCTTCGGAGGGAAGGTCAGACTGACTTTATCAAGCCGCTCAATCGACCACTTCCGAAGTGACAATGCACAATCTAACTTTGTACTTTTCTGCTGATCAAGATCTTTCAGAATATCATGATTGTTATCGGAGCCAATTTGTCATGTTGTCTGTTTGATGGACTCTTACACAGCCCGATACACGTGTTTCGACCTTACAGTCTCGTCAGTCGGGCAGAACCCTTCGTTTTTTGGCCAATCCTCTGTGGATGTTTGAGTCCCCATACTAAGAGTTGGCGACGACGAACGATTTACACTGCACTGCTGTCAGGTGAAGATCATCAGAACAGCAGTTTTGTACACCCGATTGCTCTAGGCTGATATTCGATAAAACACTCGAAAAGAATGATGCAATATAAGCAATCGAGTGTACAAAACTGCTGTTCTGGTGATCTTCACCTGACAGCAGTGCAGTGTAAATCGTTCGTCATCGCTAACACTTAATGTGGAGACTTGAGCACCCACAGAAAATTGACTATAAGACGAAGGTTTCTGCACGACTGACAAGACTGTAAGGTCGAAACACGCGCATCGGGCTGTACAAGAGCCCATTCAACAGACCGCATGACAAGTTTGCGCAGATAACAATCATGAGACATGTTGAAATTTAAGCGTGGTCTTAAGAAAGCACTCGAAAAGAACGTTATAGTATACTTCAAAGTACCTTATAGAATAATTCGTAGAAATTGACAAGGCCTATGTGCTGGGAAAAGATTGGAAATTCTAAAATTTCGTTCAAACGTGCTAAGTGCGAAAACCGGAGCAAGTCATACAGTGAAGAGAATACAATCATTAGCGTAAATTGAAGAGGATACATTTCGGATGCAACTGAACGAACAAGGACATCTCAGTTTCACTGGTAAGTCTCCACAACCACCTGCATGTGATCGACCTGAAGCTACTTGGAGAGATGGGTACTGGATGGAACACGAAAATCGTTTTGAGGGCACTCAATTATAGAAAAACTTAAAGAGCGTAAAGCTTGCAAATCGTGTCGAAATCACCATGACAAAATGTGCTCATAGTACGAAATTAACGGATAATAGATTAGTACTCATGGAATCATAGACCAAAGTCGCTTCTTGACTTAAACATCGCAACTTCAAAAGTACAGTTAGTAGCCGAATATCATTAGTGGCAACGAATAAAGATGAAAAGTGATCGACTAAAAATATGATATAGTATATATATATATATATATATATATATATATATATAATGTATATATACATGTATGCACACATATACATAGGTGATGCAAATTATATAGATATATAAATATTTGTCGATATATATATATACATATATAAATAGATGAAATATGAGTGAATATATATGGCATCTCAAAAACGAGAAGTTTTGAGAAGAAGCACCAGTATATTTCCTACTACAACTAGCTTTATAAAAATCTTTTCTTTTACATTCGACCACTTACTGGCGATGAAGCTCCGTTTAGTGATGACAAGGATCTAAATTTTCTCAGAAAACTATCACACTGTCATTATAGCTCGCGTTGCGGCCGTATTGCGTGACGCGTGAGATTTCATTGTGGTTCTCATGGGGTTAACCCGCTGAGTCTCTTTCTCACGCGGCAGGCGGCGCGATCGCGCGCAGAGTGCAGCGCGTTACAATGACAGTGAGTTCTCTGATGAATTTAGATAATTATTATCACAAAATGGGGTTTGATCGTCAGTAAATGGTTGAATATGATAGAAGACGCTTGAATAAGGCTTTTTTAGTTGAAACATGACAAAACAACTACAAAGCAATGTTTGCCATAAATTGTACTGCAGATCGTATGCAATCTCACTTCATTGAAATTCGAAAGAATTTTCAACCATTAGTGTACTTTACAAGTTGAGACTTCTAAACAGTTGTAGAAAGACCTTTTATATTTTATATTGTGTGATACCTTCCAGTACACCCTCAGAACGATTTCCTGTACCTTATCCAGCTCCCACCTCTCCAAATAACTTCAATGTTTCCACATCCAGTTAATTTTGGAAAAGCAACAGTAAACTAGAGACCCTCTTGTCCATCAATCTTCAATAGAATCCTCCGTCACTCTTACCAATGTAATTAGTCCTCTTTTTGTATAATTTCTGTCTTTTCACCCTCTAGCACTTCCTGGCAATTACTTAGAGCGTGTACTCTTTCCTCAAACGTTTATATAAGTGTTTTATCTACATGCACAGCCCTAGTTGACTACTATTATTTATTATTCACAGATGCAAAAAAGAGTCTGGTAGGTACTTGTCTTTTATGAAGCGACAAAAAAAAAACAGATCTCAATCGCTGGACAGAGACTTTTCATTGGAGTGTTGTGTAATCATTCGAAAGCTTGAATCTCTGGATGGAGCCCCATGTGGCCAGTTTTTCAAAAAACCTTTTTAAAACGCTGTGAAACCCAAAATAAATTTACGTTCCACATGGTCACATTTTTTTCTTATCTCGCTTAGTTTCGCTGGACAACACTCATTCTTTAGAGTGCAAGTACTCAATCAATAGCACAGCTTTTCAAAAAGTCAGAAATGCGTTTGCGGAAAAGCTCCTTTGATAGCGCTGAAAGAGAAAGAAAAGGTTTGTGCTTTACACCTTGTCACACAGATATTTCCTTAGACTATTAGTAATCATTCGATAGTGCAAAAGTATCAATAACTCTAACACTGTGCTTATTTTCTGAAAATGTTGTTTGACCGGGAAATAAGATCGACTTTTACCTTTATGACAAGCATGTTTACCAGACAGTCCATGGGGTCGCGGGGTGCGGGAGGAGCTGATCGAAGCCCTGGCCGTTGTATATGTGGGATTCAACTTGTTATTATAGAAGATTTCTTCTCCGTTCTAAAAGATACTCCGGGTAAGACAATTGACTTTTAGATGCTACGAAAGTTTGTCTACATGCTGATACGTTTTTCGTGCTTTCAGAGAATTATACGCGTGACAAAAATGAAGGCGCAGGGGGGTGTAGAACATAATTTTTATTGTGGATGCTGCAGCGTTATAAGAGGGTATTTTGAAAACTCGGTCACGTAGGGCTCTTACCAAAAATCTAAGCTTACGAATTTTTATACTCCTATGGAAAGTTTTTGTCCACAAATGACATCGATTTTTCATTTGTCGCCTCATTATGGACAAGAATCGTCTAATATTTTTGCGTTACAGAACAACTCTGTGGGAAAGGCCACAATCGCTTTTGGAAAACTAGTAAGTGCTGGATGATTCTTGTTTCTTCCTTAGTTACTAATATTTTAATGAAAAAAGCTCGTGGAAAAAGCTAAACGAACACTAGTGCAATCCACTAAATGCGATGCATTTCACACAATTCGTCAACAACGATGGAAATTCCAGGGGCAACTGGATTTTATTTGCACTCGAAATACGTTTATATAAGTCCATTCAATAATTTATGGCGATTTAGCTTGTTTAGAATGAAAAGTTTACCATACGAAAAAAAAAACACGCTTGTATAGTTGATGTGACGCACCCTAAACGCGGAACGCAATCTTCTTTCCGTTAGTAGAACGTACTTTGGAAGTCTTAACAGAAACGAAACTCAGAATTGAGATCTGCATTCCTCGAACTATCGAAATAACGACAGAAAACATGTCGAAATAAAAGGAACAAATGCTATATGGCAGCTGGAAATATGTTCCCTTTTACAACAATGAGAGTTTTCTCGGCCAAATGAGGAATTAATTGGTAGATTGACGTTCTTTTTACTACAGAATCCCTTATAAAAGTTTCTTGAACGATAATCCATCATTTGATAATAACAATGTCTCTTCTTAACCTCATTTTACGAGATATATTCCTATAATTCCACTGCAGCGCATGGAAATACACAATTCCCGCCGGATGTAGCGCGCGACATGTCGAAAGGTGGCTCATATGTGGGCCACTTGAGACTCAACGAGTTAAACATGGCTATTTCTGGTATGAACTTTGGTGGTAATGATGATGAAGTAAATTTAGCTGTCATCCATAAGCTAGATAAAACACGCCAAAAAATACGCCGAGCAATTCTAATTTGACTAGATTTTACATAAATAAAGTAATTTTTGACTTTTCAATTTTCTTCTGAGACCTCAAATACTTCAAACTAACCAGGTGTTTTGAGCAAGAAACGTTGCCAGCTGATGGCTATGGCGTATTTCTTCTGGCGCTCCAGTACTTCAGTTCCACATATTGTGCATCGCATCAAAACTTCAAAAGTTGTGAATCGACGAAGATAAATCGGGAGGCTTGCTGCCTTTGCACGGCTTAAATTTTTCTATTGCTTGTTAAATTACAGTACATTAACGATATTGTCCATCTTTATTTCATTAGACCTCGTGGTACTCATTAAGGAACACTAAGCCGAGAAATAAATGGAATTTCCATGCTTAGGCAATATAAAAATCTAGGCTGACTTGAAAAAGACTTCTTCCAAAAAGCAAACACAATTTTTAGTTCAACCAAACTTGCACGAGTTCTAACACTCTAAAGAAAGTTTTCTCCAGCAGAATATAAGCGAGATAAGCAAAAAAAAAAAAAAACGTGGTCGTGTGAAATATTATTTTATTTTGAGATTTTACAGCCTTATAAAAGGATGTTTTGAAAAGGCTGCCATGCTTCTAATCATGAATTTAAGCTTTAGAATGACTACTAACTCTCCTACGGAAAGTTCATGTCCAGAGAATGAGATCGGTTTTCATTTGTCGCCTCATAATGGACAAGTACCGAATATAGAAAACTCTTTTTAGGTATGTTTATCCCACCCGTTAAAGAAGGTAAACTTTATTAGGTCTAAGATACATTGATGGAAAGCACATCAATTAAGCACTGTGAGTTCTTCGAATCTTAGTGACAGTGACTACACTCCTGCACTATATTTCCAACTTCAAATCGCCCTAATGATGCTTCATTTTATTATGAGCAGATCGCACTTGTGAATGTGGAAATCACTGTGCATACACAGCAGCAAAACCTTATCCCCTTCGGTACCAAGATACTATTTTGCCTAGCACGCGGCGCGGTCGACTAGCTGGCAGACGCACTCGAATGACGATGTTGTAGTTCCCAATGAAAATTTGGATTTTTAGAGACGTTGAATCAAGCCAGTAAAGATAGAATATGACCGAAGATAATTCAATAAGGCTATAGGATATACACATCGCCAGTTCCATAGAACAATACAACAATAAAATGTCTATCAAAATGGTTTTTTGCAGAAAATTAAATTTACTTTCTGCGATACAATCGTGCAATATAAACTTTCTTTGTAAGTATGGGTGTATATGTTATCAAAACTGGTTATGAATAGTATGCTAACGGATATAAATTTTCTGCAGAGTATCGTTGAGCAGATAGTCGTAGATGTTGTAAATATAATGAAATCAGTAGGATATATTCAAATAAAGACCAGATTCGTAATTGAGCGTGTGCTCACTACGTAAGCACCAGTAAGACGAAACGCGGCCGGATATTTACCAAAATTGGTACACACAGTACCCAATATGTTAATACCCTTTTAACGCAGATCAACTGCAAGTTGTAGGACTCGCTCCACCGAACAAACTAAATTCAAGAGAGTTTTTTCCAATTGTTACGTGTTCAATATAGATCCCCACGAGTTACGCCTGGTACCTATAGATTTGCCAAAAATGCCATAGTTTAGTATGTAAGGCGCACCAAGAGATAAAAAGTCACAAAGAAGATGCTTCATGTTTGACTCATACGCTCACGAATAACTTAGAAAACAATTTCGTGCTTCTTGATGAGCGAATTCGAGGTTATTAACATTGGAAACAATTTTGGAAATAGATCATAAACACAACTTATTACCTGTCCTCACAACTATTTATTAACTTTTCACGAGCTTCGGATGCACATTCATAAGCTTCCGTGAATTTGTTGTTATGTATGAATCCAAATAGTTGTGTTTCAGTCTCTTTGGCTTCGACATAACTAAAAACCACAGATTAAACATTTTGATATATATGTATTTATGTATATATATACATCTAAAAATTAAATATATAATGTTTGATATTGATCTGCACATAAGGCATATGCGATAGTTTCTTTAGGCCTACTGATGCCTCATAGGATATGAGTGGACGCTTATAAGACAATATAAAATCCTTTTCAGATAACAGAGAAAAGTTCAATCTCTCAAACTAATTTGATACGTTTCCCACTCGGAGGTAAAGGGGCCTGATTAGACCATACGAGGAGCACGAGATCGCATTCAAAAGCATTTGCGTTGTAAGTTAACTCCAACCACTCTGGTAGCTTGCAAAAATCGCTTATTTTTACGAAGGTTCCCGTTTATTCATTTAATCAGTATAACCCTTCAATGATTTATAAATCTCTATACATACTTATGAGCACCAAATTTGCTTTCTTTCAGCCTCTGTTTCAGTAAGAATCGACGCAGTTGTTGTATAGGTGTATAAGTGGAAGAATGGATATTATGCCAAACGAAGCATAATTGGCTCATTTGAAGACTAAATCAAACAAGTGGACAACTCATTGGCCCAGCTGGGTGAAAGAATGTATGAAATACTACATAGCAAAAACCACAGGTGATCTTTAGGAATTCTCTACTTTCATTACTTTCTATTAGTGACATGATGTTGCCAATATACACCTAAGAATATTGAGGGCTATGAAAAACAACAGAGAATATTGAAACCGCGTTTTAACCTTAGCGGAAGCGCTTGCTACCACTACACCACCAAGGCGACCATTTTGCTACCATTCTTTCTTCGATATGAACTATTTAAGCGGGCAGCAACCAGTCCATAAATATATAAATATATATGTATATATATACGCACATATATACACGCTTACGTATATGTACATGCACGTTCACATAGCTAGGTGCACATATGTATATAATACTAGGTTGCTCTCATAGTTTTGGAACTAAAGCCATAAACACCAAATTTATTGACCAGAAGTAACCAAATTGAATGATTTTAGCAACGATCAATTGTGCTTTTCCTTGCAAACATATTGGTATATAACTGCCTATGCTTTGACACAGAGGTGTCTTGGGAACAAACTCGCTCGCTACTCATGCACGAATGCGCGTAGGAGAAAATGCTAGCGAAGCGGTGCGCAAGATTATTGGAGCTTGGAAAGATGATACGATCGCAGAAAGGACGCCTAGAGAGTGGTTCGTAAAGTTCAAAGCTGGAAAAGAACAGTCTGGAGGATCAGTCGCGCTCGGGCCGTCCACAGGAATTCATCAATCCTGCATGCCGCTCCGGCATTTTCCTCTATGCGCCATTCGTGCAAAAATAGCAAGTGAATTTGTTCCTATGACAGTTCCATCTTGAAGCAAGTAAGGATAAGTTGTATACCAAAATGTCTGCAAGAAAATGCGCACTTGAACGATACCAAAATCATGTAATTTCAAATACTTCTGGTTAATAAGTTTGGTGTTTATTGCTCTAGTGCCAAATTTGAGGAAAAAGTAACATTAAACCATTGCTTTAACGGGTGTAGATGAAAAATTTCTGCCGAACAAAATACGAATTGTGCTGGGCTCTTAATATGATGTAACATCAAAGTAACTTATTCATATAACGAATTTTTCATATCAAGGAGACTTAGCAAGGGCTTTTTAGAGAAGAGTTCAGACTTACGCCATTAACTCGTCTTTGCTGTCATATATCGAAATGATATTTTGGCACGGATTTGGGGCTGGAAACTGCACTACGCCCTGGTCCATACGAAGAAGCGTGAATCTCAATAAATAATATTCTTGAAAAATTTCAGCTGACAAATATCTGTACAACATGATCTGCCAAGGGAATCAAAAAACTCACAATAAATTTTGTGTGAGAACGAGACCGGGCTGGTCAGCTACTAATGTAGAACACATTTCCCTAGGAGCATATAAGGTAAACAACGCCTGAAAACTAGCAAGTCGTGACATTTAGGATAACATGAGATAAAATTAGGAGAGCTAAAGAAAGTCTCTACTCATATTTGCATGCAGCCCCTTTGAAACCTAGAATCAAGAAAAAAAATTGGTTTCTGGCAGAAATTGCACGAATTTGAATACATACTGGACTATTAACAATGCACAGATTTACAAGTAGAAAGATATGCAAAGATTTATGGGGAGATGACTAATAACACCTCTGTAGCAATATTCTATTTCTTTTAAGGTGGCATAACCCCATGATAATTGTTCCCGCTTGATAAACTCACATCTATTTCTAGGCTATAAAGTAAAGCTGCTTAGTATGAACAATACTCATCGTCAGCGGAACAAACCCATAACCACACAAAGTTTTACACACGGAAAACTTTTCAGTTATATCACAAACCTTGAAAAGCATGTTAGCGTTCCGATTCACGCGATAACAAGGACCAAGTTCTTTCTTGATTCTAAAATTTGAGTTCAACTGATTGCATTTCGACAGTAACCTCTTCGGGATCGTGGACCTACGGCCTGGCAACTCTGGACGGTCTGCTCCACCTTAGCCTCATCTCTAGTCTCCGACGTGCTGCATCTGGAGGTTAGAGATGAAGAGGAGGTGCAGCGGAACGTCCACAGCTGCCAGCTAGGGATGTAGAAGCCGCGGCTCCACGGTTCCGGAAGGGTTAATCGAAAACAATCCAGACTTTAGTGACACCACAAAGGAAAGAGTAGGATACATTAAAGTGGAAGGAGAACGTACACTCTGAGCATAGCCACAGCTACTGTACCCATTTGACCGAACAGTCCTTTCTGTGTTGTAGCAAAATTACTTAAAGTGGAGATTAACTCGATTTTTCCCTAAAATCATATACTAACATTGTTAACTGAACGAAAGCATAAGATAAAAGCAATCACATTGCCACCTTATTTGACTCATACTAGTTTTTTTCCACCGTGCGGGCCCCACTAGTTCTAGCCTTCAATTGTCTCCTTGCAATCTCAAGGAAAGCCAGAATGGGGCGCTTCGTAGGACGTTTGCATTTGACCGCCAGAGTGTTGAGAGATTGGAGGGATCAATCCTGTGTCGAGCCGCGCCAGGTATCGCTGGCCACTCGGCCATAGCCCCTATCCGCGCTCTCAGACTACCTCCAAGTTATGAGAAATACAGAATTAAAATCACTTTTGTAATATCAAGTTGATATCTCTTTGCCACGATACGCAACACTGAAAGAGACGCAATATTCAAGGCTTCATTGAGGCTGCAGAGGCTTCGTTCACCTAAAATATGGCCAACTGTTTATAAACTGACCAACATTTTACTACCCAGTCATTATTGCCTTCAGAACTCACTTTCAAACAGGCCGCTGTCTACCAACTCCTGCACAGCAGATTCGATCGAAGGCAACTCAGTATACCTGGATGGCATCATTAATGAATTCCAGTTGACATTAACTAAGTCTACATATCATCAAAAATGTTGGAACAACAAATACCTCTCTTTCAGTTTAGACATCATCATCCACCACGGTTTCCGCAAAGTTATCCTCATAAACAATTCTCGTGCGCTTCTTGAAAGATTAACAAACCTAAAAAATGATATTGTTCAATTAACTTGCTCATTGAATAATCGTCTTATAGGGTAGGTTTGGAGAGAAGGGCAACGGAGTGGTGCAGTCTATCTATCAGAAAGCCTGATGCTCGTTTGAGTCCTTCTCCAGCGCTCTCTTACAATCACAAATGTGAGAACACTTTAGTTCAACAATTCTCAAAACTACGAGGAAATCCAATTCAACAAGCATGATTGCACGAATTATCTAGAAGTCAGAACGATACGGAATTGTTCGAAGACTTTTCGCCGCCCGAGGAATGTGAGGAAATGAATCAAATACAAAAAATGCTGGAATCCACGCGGTGTTTTGAACTATGAAACCAAAACATGCAGGCCTCGACGTTATATCACTTGGAGATTTGACATGAATAACCTGCACGGAGTTGAACTCATGTCCCACTCATACCATGGCGCCCGCTACCATTACACCACCGAGGCCACCGCTTTGCTACCACTCTTCTTCGACCCCGGTATGGGTGACACGTAGGTTCGACTGCCTGGGATCCAATGTTTGACGAATCACTCAGCATACTCGAGAATATTGGTTCAAAACCTTTACTGACAATTTGAGCTGAGTCATTGAACTTATGAACTGCAACAGTGTCTGATCTAATAGTACTTGCTAGTGAGCGTAACAGGACAAGAGAAGCAAACTTTCATCTTTTCTTCTGAACAATAGGCATCTTTTGTAGGAAGAAATCCTTCTTAACAATCCCACAAAAAGTATGCGTGTAAAAGTCCCGGTACTTTTCTGTTATCGCGATGCATTTTCCAACCTTTGGAGGAAAAGGCCTTTTTCGCTCTTTCCACAGTCACTCAGTAAGCATCCGGTAAATTGAAGCTCCGCGATTTCAGTACTGTACTGTTTCTTTATGGCCTTCATCGCACGCTGTATCAGCAAAAATAAGACTACAATTCACATCCCGCGCGCCCTTTTTCGCTCTTTCCTCAGCTTTCCAGTGATCAGTCGATAGCTTGGACCTCTGTGACTACAATACTGTGTTTGATTCCTAAGAAGTTTTTTGGTATGTTGTAGTAGTGAAAATGAAATTGAAGTTTACACTTGGTGTGTATTTCTTGTCGGCCAAGATGAATGGATGGCCGTATGGGTGGGATTTGGCAACGCTGGAAGCGTTATCTCATTTTCGCTTTACAACACTCTAAGGCACTTTCAGAGACCAACGATACTGATGAAATCGCGGAGATTTATGCTGTCGAATGATTATACACAGTCTAAGAAAGAAGCAAAATAAATCTTATCCTTAAAAATTAAAATCGCATCCCGAGAACAGGATTGCACCAAATTTGCTTTATTTATCCAAGTCTGATTTCAGAAAAATGTTTGAAAGAATTGCCGCTATGCAAGAATAGTATGAAATCATAATGAAGAATTCAGAGAATATTGTGAGCATTTGTAACAATACCTTCCAATGGACTACCCTGAGACTTCGCTTAGAAATTAATAGTCTGAGAGAATGTTCCAAGTGTTTCAAAGGTCCAGGGTACAGGCATGCCTCATGGTATATGGACGTCACGGAGTAGCTCTTGTACGCCTCTTTAGTACTAGGTGCCTTCCTGCTCACCCCCCACTACTATTAGCAGTCGGCGCCGAAGATTTATCACTCTACGTCAACTTAAAAGACCACTTGATTTGGCATTCCTTCAGCGTGACTGATTGTCGATTGCATGGCTTATGGCTGCTACTACTCATTGTAATAAGAGGGATGAGCCAGCATGTGGTACCGATGAGGTGTGCGAGAATAAGCCGAAACATACGTATACCACTAAAAATGCCTTTACCAGACCTCTGAAAGGCTTAAAAACGTTCTATGAGATTACATCAAAATTTCAAGCAAGGTATCAAGACAGCCCATCGAAAGAAATTGTCATGTGCGCTCCGTAACAGCCGCAAGCCATGTAATAGATAATCAATCAGTCTGAAAGAACGCCAAATCAAATGAACCTTAAGGGTGATACATTTTCGTTTCGACTGCTCATAGTAGTAGGGGTGAGTCCTAAGGCCTCTGCTTCTGATGAGGCGTGCGAGAATACGCCGAGACGTACGTATACCACTAGGATACCTTTACTACACCTCTGGAAGGCAAAAGCATTCTATCAGATTATCAATTGTGAGCATAAGTCATAAAAATAATTTTGTCACAAACCATCCAATCAACTATTTTGAGACCTCACTCAAAAAAAATACAATCTGATAATATATTATGAGCCTTTCATGAGGTCTTTTATGGCTCTTATATAGTGCACAACACGTGTTTCGGCCTTACAGCCTCGTCAGATGTATGGAGCCTTTTCGTCCAATCATTTCTCTAGGATCTACCCCCATAGTGGGGATTCGACGAGGAAGTTTTTTACCCTCAACGTACGGTGAAATGTGTGAATCTGCATAAGGGGTTTACCAGAGAAACTGACTGAACGAAAGGCACCGTCCATGGTAAGGCAGTAAGCTCGAAATACATGCCTTGCACTATATAATTGCTATGACAGACCTCATGGAAGGCTAAAGTATATTACTAGATTCTGCTGTCTTTGAGCGAGGTCTCAAAATAATCGTTTGAAAGGTCTGCTACACATGCTTACGTAATAGCCGTACGCCATGCAATCGTAAATCAGTCACTCTGAAAGAACGCCACAAAGATTCATTCGTCGCACGCTCAATGAAAAGTTCGTCGTCAATTCCTCTATATAGGGGTAGATCCCCAGGGAACTAACTGAATAAAAAGGCACAGTGCATCTAACGACGCTGTAGGGCCGCAACACGTGTCACACAGTACATAAATTTTGCTAAGTTCAGTGCTATTTGTAAACTCATGTCACAACCTACTGCTACTGGAAAAACAGTCTTTTAGAAACTGCATAAGAAGCTGACAAAACTAGCTAGTTATAGAATAATATTAAAAAGTAAATGTACAAGAGTACCTTGAGAGCGTAGTCATTTGCTCTCGCCAAAAGACTCATCATAACGAGAACCATCAGTCTTTGCGGTAAGAAGTACCTGGGATTTTTGCCATATTATAAGAACTTCAACAGCGTTGGAATTCAACGAATACGATAGAATATGGAAGGTTGTACCCGACGCATAATTTGGAGTGTGAATTTTACAAAATAAGGAGCACTCTTGAACTCTGCACGTGATCCATCATCCTCAAAAGTTGCCATTTGAGATGAAGTGCTAGTATACGGAGTGATGAGAAGATCCTAAACGTTATTTCTATAACAGCAAAATATTACACACTGTATGGAAAATAATAGTGGAGAGTACCTCATACCTCAATCTTTCTCACGAGTTCATCCGCACTGATGGGAACCTCTTCAGAGGAAGACAGATTGCAGCCCTCTGCTCCCGTGCTTGATGATGTAGACTTACTCAGAAGCAATGGGGAAGCACAGTGCATTGTTCTTCAAAAAAAACCTCATTCGTCTGAACAAATTGTTATATAGTTGCCACACCCACCTTGCCCTTTTGAACGGTACGACAGGATTGCTGACATCAGTTCTAACTAACTCACTGCCATCTCGAGGGTTACATCTGTTACAAGTAATCCAAAAAAAAAGTCCTCAAATATTAGCATCAACTAAAGAATTAGGAGGCTTGAACCCACTCATGACCAGCAGTTCGTTCTTCTTCAATTTTGATGAACTCAATCTCCTCAATGGTCCGACCTTGAATTTCTATTCGTCTGCTCCTCTGCTGCTCCGCACTTGAACCTAAACTATTGCTTTATAATCACAAATGACAACATGAATCAGAAATCATTATAACAAGTGGAAATATCTCAATCCAAAATGCAAAAAAATACATATATACAGTGAACGATTAAACAGCATTTTAAAGTGCATTTATAGGTACTTTTGCGACGGTAAGTGTACTTTTCTTTACCGAAGATGATGCTAAAGTTAGTGCCATTTCTCAGAATTACAAGTCTCAATAGAATGAGTGCAAATGATCGATGAAGAGCGTGGAGAGCAATTTCCTACATGTTTATAGTAAGAAGTCTGATTCACGGTGACAGATCAATTATTTACACAGAAAAGGATGCGAAGAGCTTCAAGACAGATTTGTGTGATGCAAAGCACTAGCGAAACTCAACTTCCATTATTTTCCGTGGACCTTCTTTTGTTCTCGTTGCACGCCGGTTGACAGGAAAAGTTCCGTATATCGAAAGTGCGTCCTTTGCGGATTGTCTTAAGTCTTCTGGTGGTCTCGCAATCTCACACGTAGCTTCTTGAAAGCCGATCCAGTCTGTTGATAAAGGCAGCAAATTCTTCAGGTGCTCGGGTTACATCCTGCCCCACCTAGATGTTTTATTCTTCACCGAGAAAATAGAATGATGGATTCTGAAAGAAAGAACCGGTGCGACGACAAATCCACTCTCATGTTTCATATGACGGCAAGAGGACGTGACTATTGGAGAAATCCGAGTATCAAACGTGGCTGATTTTCGCCTTCTTTGTGATATGCAACTGTTTCATCTGTGAATGATAGTGCAATATTCTTGATCCTATACCTGGCGAGATTTCGGTGAGCCTGCAAACGCTCTTCACAGTCTCTGAGGCTTCGACCACACTACTACTTTCTCTTTCTACAATTTTTTTAGCTTCTCTTCATCGGTCGCAAGTTCATATGCGAGTATTCATTTGCCTAGGGCTTGCGCAATTCCACATTAGCGTGTAAGCTCAAGTGTTTGTGGGGCAAACGTCTCTTGATGACTTTCAAAATTTCGGTTTTTATAGCGCTTACGAGGAAAGCTGGATGAGCCGGTAGTATTCTTTGTCGATGTTGTTAATGACAATATCTTCCCAACCGCCGACTAATGATTTGAATACATTCTGGTTTATGGTAGTTCTGAGAATTCGTTGTTTAGATTCAGCGGCATTATCTCGTTTTTGTGAAAAATGGAATGTGGAGCGGACGAGGCGGTGGCCTGATATCACGGTGAAACTCGTGCTGATGATAGCGTTATCCACTATCTTATGTTTCGAAGAACAGTTCTACTCCGGTGTCATAAACGGCGTGAAATGGGCTGCGCCTACCCTCCTCAGCAAGTTCGATGACGTCGTTCGTTGTTCTCTTTGAAATGAAGGGATGATCAGATCCTTTATACAGGATTCGGATGTAGGTGAACATGTATTAGAGGTGCAGACTATCATCTTAGCCCAATGCGATTAAGGCAGCCTGGAATGGCTTTGCGATTTGAGCAGCCTCTCTGTACTAACTCATTTCATGAATTAGGGAGAGGAGGAACCAATCATTTTAGAGTGTCTAATGTTTTCGCTGCTACTTGGGGTAGCAGCAAACAATTATTTCCTTTCCAGTAACGAGATATTGTGTGCATTGGTTAGTACATGCAACTAGACTACGATGCACTTTAATTGAGTTATATGCCACTCGGAATCCACTTGGAGTTGAAAAAGGGCAAAAAATGATTTGGAAGTAAACAAGCAGTTCCACTTCAATCCGCTTCTTCTGTTTCTGTCGGTAATAATTTCGTCAATAATTAGTCATACTTCATCATCAATTATACGAAACCCGAATGCCACGGTCTCGTACAAACATCATACACAAATCGTCAAAGCCGAATATCTTGACCAACGCAAATCATATGCTTCTCTTTAGCCACGAATAAGTACGCTCTCTAAATGGGTCAAAGAACTTAAACGCGTGACAACGTACCCAGACTTACCACTTTTGCTTTGCGAGTGTTTCCTATGTGAGGCCGACTCATTTTCTGCAACGAAACTGTCGCCGTCACCATCAATCACTATGGATGGCCCAGCCCGCAAGGCACGACTCTCCTCAGCTGTCAATATTTGTACAATCTAAACAATTTTTTTGGCTTCATAAGTCCTCATAAGATACACCCGTACACACATCAAAATCATAAATTTATGTATAGTAAAAACTGGATAACTGGGAACGCTTCAGTATAGCACGTCGTCTAAGCTCGAAGGACAGAGAAATCGCCGAAACCTAGTCATCGATCTCAAAAAGAGAAATACCAACGTTGCCCAAGTTTTACTTAGAAGAAAGCGCAGTTTGTAAGATGACCAAAGAGAAAGTCAACATGGAAACATTATTAGTAAGACTGCGGACAAAGTCAAAGCATCAGGCAAACTAACCCATCAGATGATTTCTCAAAATATCTTAATGCCTTTGTTGTAATTCTTCAGAAGAAATTTTCATTTCTCGATGAAAGCTCTATCCTCACCAGATGATGCTCCTGCTCTACATATCAATCTATCAGGTTACAAGTTTATTCGCCCACCAGTGCTAACTTTCACAAGAGATTGAAAAGCAGGCACTGAACACATATCAGGGTAGATACTGCTATGCGATCTACTTCAATCTATCTCATTTCGATCAAGGAATTAGTAAATTCACCCATTTAATTCCTTAAATTTTTTAGCAGATATCATTAAATCATACACGATCGATGGTGATTTAATAAGATACGTACGCTGTGTCAATTAACTCTTTCGATACCATGGACCCTGTGGCCTCTGTATCTCTGATGGCAACTCTGACCGGTCTGCTTCACCTCCCCGCATCTCTAACCACACTGTGCTGCGTCAGACAATGGCACGCAAGGTGTTATAGATGCAAAGGCCGTGTGTCCACAGTCCCAAAAGCGTTAACATTTGAGCAGTTCTTGGTGATTGAAAAAGATGAAACTCCTTGCGTTAATCAATCCATGAATGATGCATTCGACTTGACCAGTCATCGTCTGAGATGAGTGAATGCGTGCACGGCCTTCGCAATAACTCACCATGATCCATCGATATATAAGTCAGTGCTGCCATACCTCCAAAGAAGTCTCTCACCAATTCACTGACACGAACAGACGGAAGGTTTGTGAGCCTTGAGCGCCGACATTCAACATCGACTACCGGTAAATCGACCACGTGCGCTTCGCAGAGCACCTCTAACCGCTGCTTCACCCGCGCTCTCCTTGATATCTTTGCTTATTCGTGTCGTGCTCATTCTCTCTTGGTCTTCTATGAGCTTTCCATTGAGACTCTCAGCGTTGGAACAATGCTACAAAGTTCACATGGTTCACTATAACGTCCATGTGAATTATTTATTGTCCTATCCATGTGAGAGTTTCAGTGGAAAGCTCACAGAAAATTGTGGTGGGAAGTAGAAGCAGCGTCGACACGATTAAGCAAAGATATTACAGGAGAAAAGAATAACCACGTCAAGATATTTGATAAAATAGCCTTTTCATCATGTCTGATAATCATTTGGGGACCGAAACACGTGTATAGGGGGCTCTACAAGTTACCCTATAGAAGACCACATGCATAGCTCAAACAGTAATATGGGGCACATTTAGATTTGAGCGTGGTCCTAAGGAAACACCGGTAACGAAAGGACTCTGACGGAACCGTGGACCTACGACCCCTGCGTCTCTAACCTCCAACGCGTTGCGTCTAACCTCTAGCGTGCTGAGCCTAACAATGGCATATGCCATTAGACGCCACGCGTTGAAGGTTAGAGACGCAGGGGTTGTGGGTCCACGGTCCCGCAAGGGTTAGCCAGCCACACATAACTGTAGGGCGAAATGAAAGGAAAACCCAATATATTACTATTAAATCTATGAATTCACAATAATGGTCAAACCCACCACACCTCACAGTCACTGTCGTTAGAGCCGAGGTGGCAGTTATCCAAATGCGCCCTGTACAAAGTCAATAATACAGCCTGGCCACATACTGGACAATCCTGGAAAAAAATTCAGCCGAATTCCTATCCGAATTTTCATAATTCTACTTCAGTAGTGTGATGGCAGAACAGAAACCTCGGTAGTGCAGTGTCGAGCATGCGCTCCCAGAAACATTGAGACACGAGTTCAGCTTCCGCCCGAGGTTCAAAGTCTTGCACCATACTCAACAATATTGGATATATAACATTACCTTTCGCCTCGTCTGTCTCTGGAAGGCGGCTGTGATCGTGCCTCTTGCTGATACAGTCGGCACATTTTCCTTCAATCTTATTCCTCGACCACGTCGGGACATTCTAAATTAGGGAAGATGGCCCTTCTACCTGCACTTTGAGTCCTATCACTGTTCCGATGAATTCGAAAGAGAAAAATTAGAAGAATACTTCAAAATGGTTTAATTTGACCATGACACCAACCAAGGAAATTGGAAAACAGATAGGTTTTGAAAGGTTTTATTTAACTCTTATAACAATACAAAAAGGTGAGGTAAAAGAAAAGAAAGAGAAGCAAACAACTCCTGTTGGAAAGCGCTGTACGAAGCAAGAAATCAGTAATGGACAATGATAATCTCTGCAATGTTCAAGATACAGGAACAACCTTCAATGGTGTACATTTTCTGGCAACAATGAATTTTCAAAGTAGAACGCAAACACCCTAGCGAACATTAGTCATATTTGAATTCTGAAAGAAACAAACACGAAGGATGAATAGGAAAGTGAATGAGATTTAGAATGGAAAGTGAACAGAATGAAACAAAGGCATAATATGGTAAAAATACCAGCCAACAAGCAATCGAGTACGCAACACTCTGTGTTAGGTGAAAATTTCACTTGACATAGGGTGTAAAACGTTCGTCTTCGACGACTCTCTATGAGGAGTGGAAGGCTCCCGAGAGAACTGACTATAAGAATATGACTATAAGAATAAGACTATAAGAAGAGGTGTTTTTGCTCACCACTCAATTCTCTTAGGGATATAAAAAACATCATAACAGTGTGAAATGCATTAAAAATACTATCAATTTCGAGTATTGGTAATTAGAATAGCTGTCAGCTCAACTGGGAAATCGCATACCCGACCAAACCTGTCAAAGGTTGGCGGCTGATAGCTAACATTGAGATGTTGTAGAATGAGTGGTCGGGCAAATGTGCCTCAGTGGTCTGTCTAGTGGTAGAGCACGATCCTTGGATAGGATGAAACGTGGGTTCGATTCCCGCCTGAAGTCGTGTTTTTGCTCACCACTCAATTCTCTTAGGAATACAGAAAACATCATAACAGTGCGAAATGCATTGAAAATAATATCAATTTCGAGTTTAAGAATATCGAAAGACGACGGGTTCTGCGCGACTGACGAGTCTGTTAGGACGAAACACGTGTATCGGGCTGTACAAGATTTCTTACCAGATCACATGACAAGTTGGCTCAAATAAAAATGAAAGGATCTATTGAAATTTGAGCGTGGTCTCAATAAAGCACTCGAAATAAAGCTATGATAGGAAAGTGAACAATTTAACAATCTATAGAGTTCATAGATTCCCTCCCGTCTGCGAGACCCATCTGAATGAAAGAGGGATTTACTATCATTTGCGGCAAAGAAAAAGTTTGAACCAAAAGAACCTGCATTACAGCCTCCGTGTCTTTTGAAGTAAAATAGGCGCCGTAAGGTGTCTTCACCACGTAAAAGTTCTCTCAGTACTGGAAGATGAAGAAAAAAATAAACTAAGCTTCTTTCATTTTAAAAGCCGCAAGCTCAACTGCCGGTCACCACAAAGTCAGGTAATGCCATCATCCGACTTGAGGTGCTTTATTTTTACTCGGCGTCGATTCCTTTAGAGGATTATTTAACCTCAAGGGATCGACGGAACCGAGGGAGGGCGCTACTGATGAGTCCCAATAGGACGAAATAGGCGCCTACAAAGCACTAGAGCTATGGCTCAAAATATGTCATATCCTTATATATAGTTATATTTATAATGTGCATGCATCTATGTAAACGTATATATATATATACATATATATATATATATATATATATATAAAGAGAGAGAGAGAGATAGATAGATAATAACAAAAAATTATAGTGAAGTGTCATGGTAGGATTGAACCAGGAACCTTCTTACCCATGAACGAGGTGCCGAGTGGCAGAGAGGAGTGATACAGATAACGATTCCCACGCGGAGGGTAGGGCGGGGGGTTTGGAGATGAAGAGAAGGTGGAGCACACCATCCAGCGTTTCCAGCTAGAGATGGAGAGGCCGTGGTTCCATGGTCCGAAAAAGGTTAGGCTTTCTAGCGCGAAATTTATCTGCTTAGAGCGTCCGTATGAGACTCACGTTGGCTAATCAAGATAAATTTCTGCGATTTACATAGTACATGAAATTGTTATTTTGATATGGGAGGTGCGTTCGCAATTCATATGATCTTTGCACGGTTGGGCTCCATTTGGACAACTCAATGGAGACTCATAAAAAACGCTGAATACGTTGGAAAGCTGCTTCGCGCTTAATGCAGTTGAAATCTCAGATTTGGCGTTTTTCTCTGCTGAAGCGCAATGGAGGTGTTTGGGTGGCTGGATTGTGCAACCTGATCTTTTCAGATTCTGAAAAGGCAAAACCGCGGAAACGTCAGCACATCGAATGAATCGTATTAACATCTGTAATTTGTTCAAAACTTCCAGCAAAGAATTGCAAGATCTATGTAAAAACTTGAAATCTTTCAAATTTTTCACTACCCTGTCTGCATGTTTAATGTGCAGATCACAATTTCTTACATTAGATTCCTTATTCGCACTGATCAATTACGATTTGGAACTATTTGCATGTGAATTCCGTCGATACTTTAGTACTGCCAATTTCATATTAATTTCATTGAATTGTATTCATGTCAGTTCTCTCGAAATTTGGGGCAACCTCGCTTTACCGTCTTCGCCCGAATTTCTAAGTAGTTTTCCTAGCCCTTTCGCGACCATGTTCCTACGGCCTCTGGGTCCCTAACTGACAACGCTGAGCGGTCTGCGCCACCTCCTCTTTATAACAACAGCGGGAGGATCACTGGCTGGCTCACTCCTTTCTGCTACTCGTACCCATTCCATCAGAAAGGTTACTGTTTAGTCCTCTACCACGAAGCTTTTTGGAGTTGTTATGATTTGTTTTCACTAAGATGTGCTCGAATCACTGACACACCATATCTCGTATAGTTATGTTGAAGTTGTTTGGAGAAGTACGATGTGGGACGAAGTACAAGGAACTGTCTTGAGGTATATTGAAGTGAAAACAAATCAATGGATCACTCAGATTTGAAATCTCATTCTGGACTTAATTACATCAGAAACTACAACATTGCATTCAGAGCGAAAAGGGTTGGATATGCAATCTTATCTTACGTATTGTATCAAAAAGTAGTGAAATGTTAGACAACTGAACGTTTTTGCTACGATAATTGCGGCATAGAAGAACCTTTGAAACTAATCTACATCAAAAAGATAACACCAAAACAACTACAGTGAAGCGTCGTGGTAGGCGTCCGAACTAGCAACCTTCTTCGCGATGGACAGGTGCCAAATGGCAGAGAGAAGTGGGCCAAACATTGATTCCTACGTTGAGGAAGAGAGATGCAGGGGAAAGGAAGCAGATTGGCCAACGTTGCCAATTAGAGACGCTGAGGCGCGGTGAGCCCAAGGTCCCGAAAGGGTTAAATAGCATACGTTGAGCTGATAGAGTAGCAAACAGTTCTTTGGTACTTTTCCCTTATCTCAATCCATTTGTCAACTCTTTGTGAGCAATGCATTTAATTTTTTTCTCGGACTTCTAGTATTCAGTCAATAGGATATTTCTTGGCAATTTCAACACTGGACCTAATTCTTAGGTGTCGACAAAGTCGACAGTTCTTCGATAATCGATGTGGTGGCGGGAGTGGCCATAGCTCCACATGAAGCACCACTTTGACCAGGGAAAATAAACGCGTACGGGAAACGGTATGAGGAGAAGGCTCAACTACAACGAGCGACCAAACATGCAGTTTTATATCCTTGTTGTTCGTGTCTTTCATTTGCATTATCGAGTTGTCGTTGTTCGCCGTTCAACGATGTCATTGCTGTGGTTATTGTCCGCGATTTAATAATGTCGTCAGGTATATGTTATTGATCTACGCTTGGACTCTCCACCGTAGTTCTCCGTTCCTCTCTCCTCTCTCTCTACCGTATCATGTCCACGCCGCAAATAGAACAATCCACTAATCGCTACTTCAAATGACTTCAATATGACAACGGCTTATTGTGACAATCCCATAGGTCGCTCTTTTCTCCACATGACAAGTGCTCATTGTATTACACAATCGTAGTTTACTATTACCGTAGTTCACTCCTTCTTGTCTTCATGTGATAAATGTCCATAGCATTTATATTCCTTAATTTCCGATACAATTTCTCATTGTCTTTTAATTTTTCGTTGTTTTGATAATGATATATGTGAGTGTACAAGTCTCAATTACCCAAGTTTGAGGTAAACTTGCAAACCTCCACCTTCAACTTCACCTTTGAGCGGGTTTACTTAATAATGTGGAAAGAAGATAAAAATTTTATACCTATAGAACGACGGAGCAAGATTTCAGTCATCATTTGATCCGGAAAACGTATGAATTTCTACGAAACGAAAAAAAAGTGTTTAGATCAAATAACGAAAATACACACAGTAATGCGCACCGAGTGACAAACTCAACTGTTTTTGCTGCTATAGCGCAGTAAGAAGGCGCTTTCAGGAAAGAATCACAATCTGAGAAAAGCGAGATCTAAGCTAACGAGTGATCATTGAAAATCTGAGAAAAGCGGAGAAGGCATTGTCCTCAATGGTATCAAAGTGAATTAAGGAATTGTGCCTTTTTTTTCCCGGTGAAGAATTTTGTTGTAGTATCCGAGGAACACTGAGAATTTCACCTCCTTCAAAAAACTCTTGAGTTGAAGAATAAAACATTTCCTTGATGCACAGATGCAAAATGTTTGACACATCTATGTAAAACCTCATCACAGTTGAGCCGATGTTCTCGAGTGTCCACCAGCCATTTATAGCGAGGGTGGCGGGTTTTCAAGCAGAAAGGTCCCCATGTTTAAGCTTCATATAGGAGCAATGTACTGAAGGCCAGAAATTCCTGGCATCCTCAAGGCAGCTCACCAACCACTGATTAGAAGTGGTGAGGAGCTCAAGAAGCATCAACACGAATTGGTAGAATTTAGAAAAAAATTTCACCCATAAGCAAATCATCAGCTAAACAGCATTTGTTCTGCTAGAATTCAACGGCTCTCGATTTGTAAAAGTGAGCCAGTTATTCAAGAAGTAGGCAACCATTAGTTGGAAATTGATGCTAGTTTTTGTTTGTAAATGAACTCTTTGACAAATATTTGCTGCATACGCTACGACGTGTGCCTTTAAAAGCTTATTTCATCTAGCAGGGATTCGAACCCGCATTTCACTCTTTCCACAGGGGACTACTTCTATCATGTGTACTTGAGATCACATGTATCCAAATCTGTCGACAGCTAACTCTTGAAAGATTTATAGTTGGTATTGCAGAAAGAGTGGTGGCTGAACAGAAGCCTCGGCAGTGCAATTGGTTTGCAACGTCCTAGGAAAGGGTGAAATACGGGTCCGATCCTGTCAGAGGTTCCCAGTTTTGCACATCTATTGCATATATAATTATAACATTTTTATGAGCAATGTGGGAGCGGTTAACTAGAGAATACTTGTTGATTATATATTAAAACCTTGCTTCTGATAGAGGAAAACACGTAGTACAACTTAGCACGACAATCTCAGCAAAAGGCTTCTAAAAAACAAACAAGAAAAAAAATCACCAGGTATAGAAGCGGATAAATGAATCAAAACACTAACCAAAGATGTCGGAAGACGTTTCCAATCCCTGAAGATTGAAAACAAGCTGAGCGAATGTGGCCAAGTTTACAGTAGACAGAACTAAACCATTATAAATAGAATTGCTAGAAAAATCTACCACTTGGTCTAAATAATTCTCTCAACATTTACATCAAGGGATTTGAAATAATGAGCTACGACGCATGATTTGGCGCATACTTACTACGTAAAATATTACTTAACCTTTCACTGCCCCCAATGTGAGTTTAAATTAGATCGTAAAGTCTTCATTGCTCTCACCAAGGAAATAGAGACAGCCACTTTCGTTGTGCTTTTCGTTGAAACAATATCATCTCTAATTTTTTTCTGTTGAGCAGTTCGAGGTGTTGAAAATAGTATTTATTCCTCTGCTAACGACTGCTTTTTTACAGACCCGCTCAAAACGATTTAATCTGATAAGGATATGACATGTTTTGAGCCGATAGGTCTAGTGCGATATAGGCGCCTATTTCGTCCTATTGGGACTCATCAGTAGCACCCTCCCTCGGTTCCATGGATCCCTTGATTTGGAGGATTGTTTCACCTCAAGGGATCGACGGAACCGAGGAAGGGTGCTACTGATGAGTCCCAATAGGACGAAATAGGCGCCTATATAGCACTAGACCTATCGGCTCAAAACATGTAATATCCTTATCAGATTAAATAAACTAAGCATTTACAAGTGACGCTCCGACAAGCGTTTCTCAAAATCATCGCAAGCACTACGTCAACTGTTAGGTCGTTCCATAACAATTAGTACTGGAGAGACAAACATCAGATTTATTACCCAGATATAACACGTTTTGAGCCAAATTTAAGTGCTAGACAGGCGCCTGTTTCGTCCTACCGGGACTCAGCACCGTCAAGTAATTCCATCATCTGACTTGTGGCGATTTATTACTCGACATCGATTCCTTAATAGAGTAATACAGCTTCAAAGGATCGCCTGAACCGAGGGACGGCGCTGGTGATGAGTTCCTGTAGGATGAAACAATCGGCTGTGTAGCACTTAGACATGGCTCAAAACATGTTATATTCTTATTACACAGAAATAATAAAATTGCATGATTTTGGAATCGTTCAGCGGCGCATTTTCTTTCGAACACTTGATTGCAGAATTGGCCCATACTTGCTTCAAGATGGAGCTGCCGTGGGAACAAATACGCTTGCTACTCATACACAAATGGCACGTAGGGGTGCTAGTGAAGCTGCGCGGATTAATGGAGCTTCCTATAGACGGAGAGCGCATATGGGACAGAAATTTAAGAGATGCTCTGCGTCGCACACGAGGTCGGTGGTTCGACCTCGCGCTCATTGCTCACCAAGCCATCCATCCCTCCGGGGTCGGTAAATTGGTACCAGACAGGTCGCAGACTTGTTTGGAAGGATAAGCAGCACTGACTCGGTTCAGCAGGAGGCCACCGCCAGTCATTGCAAAGGCCAGATATGCATTCAGTCACCTCAAACGCAGTTAAAAATTGAAGACGAATGCATGGCGCATCCCTCAGGAATTGATCAACGCCGAGAGCTTTATCCTTTATCCTTTATCCTATCGACGGCTGGAATGCGACTGAGTCCCCAGACTGTTCTCTCCAGCACTGAACTTCGCGAACCACTTCCTAGCCGTCTTTTCTGCAATCGTATTATCGCTTCAAGCTCCTTTAATCTAGCGCGACGCCTCACTAGCATTTTTCCCTAAGCGCTATTCGTGCATAAATAGCAACCAAATTTGTTCCCACAACAGCTCCATTTTAGAGCGAGTTCAAGCAAGTTATATGCCAGAAGGTTCTCAAAAGTGCGCGCATTTGAAGGGTACCAAAATTGTGCATTTTCAATTAATTCTGTTTATTTGAAATGATTTTATTTGATCGCCTACAGCGGTGTTATGATGTTTCTATTAACTCCATGATGTAGAGTGGTGTGCAAAAACGTTTGCGCCAGCTGGGATTCGAACCCAGATCCTACTCTTTCCGGGAGCATGTGCTAAACCGTTGCACCATCGACGCTCGTTTCGAACTCCATTCTTTTCTTTCTGCTGGTGCTTATTGCTCCAATGCCAAAACTTATGGAACGACCTAACAAAAAATAATTGATGAACATCAAAATTAAGAGGGATCAGCTAGCGAACTTGAGGAAGTGTTCCCAGAAGGTGGCGGGTTTGAGGTGATTGTGGATCATGCTTGCAACGAATCCATTGGTTCACATTGACCTCTTAAGCAAAAATTGTGCTACACTGAAAAACAAAAGTCGAAAAGAACAGCAAGAAGAATGAAAGTAAAATAATTTTATTTTATTCGAATAATCAATCGGAAAACATCTCTGTTTGACCGCCGACTGCGGTGTTATGATGTTTGAATAAACTCAATGATGTAGAGTGGTGTGCAAAAACGTTTGCGTCAGCCGGGATTCGGACCCAGATCTTACTCTTTCCGGTGCAACGGTTGAGCACATGCTCCCGGAAAGAGTAGGATCTGAGTTCGAATCCCGGCTGACGCAAACGTTTTTGCACATCACTCTACATCGTCATTGGGTTTATAATTTATTGCATTAACAATTCAAACTAACTTTCTTAAGAGGCAGAAGTCGAGTAAGGTTCCTTCTTGGCGATGCTAGAACCGGTCGCAATGACGTCCGTCATAAGCGGCGATATGTTGAAGAGCTACGACAGATATAACATCGACATTAACGAAAAGTAGAGAAAAAAAGAACAACGAAAACGAACAGAAAACATCCAGAAGAAAAAAGAAGATGACGAAAAAAAAAGTTCAAAATCTAACTAACAACCCTAAAAAAAATATTTGGAGTTTCTTTCAAACGAGAGCGAAAATCTCAAATCAAAGAACAAAAGTTGCACCGCGCATGTGAATCGCGCCAGCGCGATCGATCGATATCGGTCCACGGCCAGCAGATGCCCCGCCCACACACTAGCCGAAATTCAAGTGCGCCGCGTATGTAAAAATTGATCTTCATTCGACTGCTACACTGCATTGAAACGGTCTTTCCAGAAAATAAGCACATCGTTGAGATCGTCGAAATTTATGCTAACGAATGGTTACTAAAAATTTGAGAATAGAGCTCTGTACTGTGAAAAATATGCGTTGTGAAATACAAATGATTTCTTTCTGCTACACTGTTATAAAAAAGCTTTTTCAGTGAATGATTACTAACACTCTTACGGAAATTCCTTGCCTATCGAAAAAGGATCGTTTCTTCATCACCTGCCGTCTAACCGAGAAGAACCGGAAAACCTGGAGCTGCAACACCACTTCGAACCCGCGATAACCCTTTCTGAAATCACATGCTATTCAATAAAGTAATCGGAAACCTAGCACTGCCTATCTTTCGGATATGTTCTTCCTCTATTGGTCCTATCAATAATCACCAGTCAACGAGGATAAAGGCAAAGGAAGGACATTGGTGGCGAAGTGGATAACACAAGAGTCTCCGGGGAGAGTAATCGAGGGTTCGAAACCCGGCGCGGACGTTCCGAGATTTGCGCACATGACAGTGTGTCTCGCAGTGATTGCACTCTATATCGTGCCCGACCATGAAATAGGAATACTTTATTTCACGTTAGGCACTTTGTTATCCGTCTTCACTTCGTCTCCTTCTTGAACGCCGTAGAATGCTGGCCGAGAGCGTCTCCTTGCATCTCGAGGATAGCCTGGCTGTGGCCTTGCACTGGGCACTCCTTGTTGACTGCCGGAGAGTGTTGGAGGCTAGAGTTCGGTCCCACGCTCGTCGCGGCGAGTATCACAACCACCCGGACACGGCGCTAGATAAAAAAGGGATACGCAGCGAATAAAAAGTTAGAACATTATCCAGTCATATTTCTTCACTAAGTTCTTCTCGATAGGGTCCCTCTGTGAAGCGCTAAAACGCACGAAATTTCGATGATGTGATTTCCGAGGGTATCTCTTGAAGCACCTTGTTTGTCGGCTTCTCACAGTATTTCGGCTCTTAGTTCATGAGACCTCTTCATAGTCAGACGACGTGTTGCCGCTTTTGATCTACATCGAGGCGCATAAAAATGCGGTCGTAAGTGATCGATCGGTTCGGTAATCAAGCATCCATCACGCAGTTTTCATGACGTCATCGGTTGACGATGTTGCTGTTGGTCACGAGTCCTAAGCGACTATAAAAAAAGAATTCACAGCAGAGTGAATTGTCAGACGAAAAGATGTGGACGGCCACATGATGGCTACACTGGTGGGACGGGGCGAATACCACTGGGACCAGAACAAAATCGGGCGGGAAAGGCATGGACACATGCCGACTCTGGCCTCGTCGCGTTCACGCGCGAACCAAGGGATTCCAGGAGGAACCGACGTCAGCAGATATCGTTGGGAGCACGTCACTTTCCCCACTACGTCGTGGTGTTCCGTGAGTCCTGACAGCAATTCGCGGCGTCTTGGCCGAGTGGTTGTGATGCTCGTTGCGGCGCGTGGGGGTTCAACTCCGCCTTTAACACTTTTGGCAGTCAACAATGAACCCCTATGAAATGGAACGCCACAGTCTGTAGCAGTGGTCAGGCAATCAGTCACAGCGTTGGTTAGTGAGCTGAGCCGGCTGATGGACAGTTCTTGTGGCAGTTCAGACGGTTTCCAGACATAGGGTCGGGCTCAAAAACTCTCAAGCTACGGAGGAGTGCACACCCCCGATGACACTTTAGTCGCCTCAAAAGGCTTTGAAGCAGCAGCCGCCACCTAAACCCTTCGCATACCCTCTCAGATAATCTTAGTTATTCAGTAATCTCAGTAGTCTCCTCTTGTCCATTTGGAAGTAAGCATAACATCTAAATGACTCAAAAACACTTTCACGGTTCCCAAGTCGCTGTCAGTCTTAATAGAGTTATCCTCATGATCGCTTAAGTACTTCTCCAGCCTCCTAACCGCATCTCCAAAATCTCAATTACCTGAATGCTTTTTAAACATAGGTCAGTAAACCGTTCTTATGTTCTTGGTTTCCAGTTCGAGCCTCAGACGTCCCGTCGACGTCGCCAACACGGATCTCATTGCTTGCTCTCTTGCCTTATGTCACCTCCTCATCTCTACATTAATAAACATAAAGAAGAATTTTCTAGGCGCTCTTAGTAAGCAATCGGCATAAGTCTCTACTATCAAACCAATCCATTCTTAAGCCCTGTGCTGGGGTTAACTTTGTCAACATGTTCCTACCAATTTGGATGAATGGAGCTTATCCAGATCCCTACTGAGCCACTCCCCAACGTCCTCTCACTCGTCACTCTGTATCGTAATCTCTTAAATATGATGTCCAGTTAGGGTTTCGATGATACAATTGTATCTCAAGTTGTCATAAACCTGCTTCTCATCAAAGCTCATAAATAATTAGGGAACTCGCCTCTAATTAATCTTCCCATATAGGATTTCGGGGCCTGTTCCTCATGGCTCGCATTATTGCTTTATTACTCCATTATTAATCGCATATCACTCATTTAACTTGTAGAAATTTATCCATGTCGTTAGTTGATATCGTTATGTTATGTGCTGCTCATAAACGTTTAATTACCTAAGCTTGAGGCTGCTTGATCCACGGCAAAAAGGAGCCAAAAAGTCCCACGTGGCAAGATTTACAAGGCGAGCAAACTCCGAAGCCAGTACGCAGCCAGGCTATCATCGAGAATGCAAGGAGACGTACACATCTAGTATACTACGACGTTCAAGAGGACGATGAAGCGAATTGAATACTAGGACCCACATAATGAAGAAGCACGCACTAAGAAGACGGATCAATAGAGTGCCAAATAAGCTCGGAAAAGCATTTCAGTCCTTTCATGAGGTCTGTTGGGGTAGTCATAGTGCTAAACGTACGTTTCAACCTTCTCGCCTTATCGTTAACATGGCGCCTTTCGGATCGACCCAGTCCCTTGCAGGGGAATATACCCCTGCATACAAGGGAATCGATTTCGAATTATTTGCACTGGCTGAGCCAAAAGGCGCTGTGTTGATGATGAGGCCAGAAGGTCGAAACGTACGTCTAGCACTAAAAGGGCCATAAGAGACCTTATGAGCAGATTAAAATATGCTGTCAGGATGTATCAAACTTGAATTAGGTCGTGAAGAACGCTCGAAAAAGGTTTTGTAAACCTTCTATTTTGATTTACACAACCCATCATCACAATAATGTGCGGACTAATTAGAGAAATTATTTTATGAAGTGTTTTTTGTCTTGTAAAAACACTATTGTGAGGTTATTCCTTGATTACGCACAGGAACAGAGATCTAATACAATTTATAGTTTTACAAATACCATCAAGAAAACAATGATCACACATATTACAGTAGAAGCCTATATTTTACAAGGTTACAAGGAAGCAAGACTAAGCCATTAGTTGGGATGTAATTGAAACAATGTTGATTTTCGATGACTATTGATAACCTTTTGTAGCTAAGCGTTGAGAAGCCAAAAAACTTGTAGACCACTTTGTCCCATCGAGATGCTATGTAGGGGTTACATAATGTGAAGCACATTTCTCCGGAATTGGGTAAAAGATATTAATAACGATTGAATCAAAGATTTTTCAAAGCAATCGTGAAAATCAAAACAGTTATGATCAATTGGCAAAACCATAGGGTTGCTCTGGACTAAACCTTCTACTTTACATCCTCGCTATATGAGATGAGATCCCTGACGAAAAGGTAGTGTCTAATTATGATTCCACCATCGGAAGCAAAAAGCTACACCCCGTGGGAGGAAATCGGGAAATTCCAATGATCTTCTCCGTTCAACCGCTTTTTCATGGACCCCCGCTCAAAACGATAACTGATAATGATATGACATGTTTTGGGCCGTCAAGGTCAAAGTGCGAGACAGGTGCCTGTTTCGTCTTACTTGGACTCCTCATTAGCACAGTCCCTCGGTTCAGCCGATCCCTTGAGGCCGTACACCTCCATGTAGGAATCGAAGCCGAGTAATAAATCACCGCGAGTCAGGTAGTAGATTTCCCTTACACTGAGTCCAGGTAGGACGAAACAGGCGCCTGTCTACCACTTAGACCTTAATGACACAAAACATATTAAATAATTATCAATGATCTTCATTAACCCTTTCGGGTCTATGAACCCAACCTCTGCATCTCCAACCCCTAGCTGTTGCGGCTAACAATGGCGCTTAATCCCACCGTGCCATTGTTCGCGTTGAGTGTCAGATGTCATTGCTAGGCGCGATACGCTGGGAATTAGACGCAGAGATTAGGTTCATGGTCCCAAGAGGGTTGATTAGCCGAGCTTACTATGATCTGAGGAGCCAATGCGTGAAGCGCTAAGGGTCAACTATTTCCGTCCACGTACGAATCGAAATCAATTCGTGGTCCAGTGTGCGTTAATCAATGTCACAAGTGGAAAAAAGAAAAAAAACACAGGTTGGTTAAGTGAAGCAGTTTCTGCAAGATTATCTACTTAGTTAAATGGGAACGGATACAAATAATACGTCTAGTGAGTGGCAAAACTAAAAGGAGTACAGTCATTCGATTTGATCGTCATTTTTTTTGTACTTTTTTGTTACATACTCCTCAGAAATCAAATAAAAGCAAAGAAGAAGAAGAGGGAAGTAGTAAGACGTTAGATCTAATAGTATGAGCAGTTATGTGAATAACGCAAGGTGGATAACAATATCATGTCGACTGTTCAAAAGAATGTGATGCAAGGAATTAGGAGCTTGACAATGAGTGATTCCATCTGATGGCATCAGCAACTTAATCGATGTCTTAATACAGCATTGCTTGATAATAACTAGGTAAATGTTAATTGACAGTAAGTAAAAGTTAAACAGAGTATGAAATGAATGCCTCATGTGTTATGTTTGGACATTGAAGTACGAGTAATGACAGTTAGTCAAAATGGGAAATCTGCAGCTTTGTTATCGGCGTAATCTAAAAACTCGCTGCCATAAGCTAGACAGACCTGCAAAAGAAGTTATAATCAAGATGATATCTTTAGGGACATCGTGAAATACTTGGAATCCAGTAGCTGTAATGTAAGAATGATTCTTGATTCAATGAGTTCCACACTCGGTGCGCTCCCTGATAAAGTATGTGGATGAGATTTCGCACCGCACCTTTTGCGATAACGGTTATTTGCGAAATCCGATCTTCTTTTGGCTGCTTTAGCGCACTAAAAAGTCTTTTCCGAAAACCAAGTACATCATTTAGATCGTCGAGATTCAAGCTATCGAATGATTGTTGGAAGTATGTGAGAAAATATGCCTGATAATCATTATTTGAGCCACGCATGTCAGTGGTCTGTCAATGAGGGCTGACTTATAGAGCCCGATACACGTGTTTCGATCTTGCGATCTCGTCAGTCGGGCAGTTACCCGTTCTCGTCTTTTGCTAATCTCTGTGGGTGCTCCAGTCCCCACAATAAGAGTTAGCGACGACGTACGTTTTACACTCTATGTTCAGTGAAGAACTCACCAAACACAGAGTTTTGTACAATAAGAGTTAGCGACGACGTACGTCTTAAGAAAACACTCGAAATGAAAGATATGTGAGAAAACTTTTATCCAGGGGGAAATGCTCGAGTGTGGAACGTAATTTATTTTTATTGAAACAGCACACTAGAAAGGCGATTTCCAAAGCAAAGTACACCATCCAGATTCCCAAGATCAGAACTATCGACTGACTGCTGGAACTCTGGAATTGTACAGAAATTTCCCAAAAGGTCGAAACACGAGTGCTATAACAAAAACTATTGAATTTGAGAAACTCAATTTCAATTTCGCTACTGCACCGCACTGAAAAGTTCTTTCCAAAAAATGAAGTACACCATCAAAATTGCCGAATTTTAAGCTATCGAACAATTACTAGAAGTTTAGGAGAAATGCTTTCTCCAGTGGAAAATGCTTGAGTGTGAAACAAAGTCTTACTCTCACTATAACAGAGTGATAAGAACTCGATTCAAAAATAAAGTCTACAGTTGGAAATCTTGTAATTTGAGCATCTGAATGACTGCTGAAATTCCAAAAAAAAAAAAAACAACAACCGCTTTCTCCCCAGAGATCGAAACAGGGTGCAAATCACGGAATTAGATAATTACAGTGCTCAGATTAAGACTGCTAAGCAATAAGAAGAATTCCGAGTATACACACTTGTAACAGTGCATCAGCATCGTCTTGAGCAAAGTGAGCATCGTACTCTCCCTTTAGCACCTGAAACATTACTCTAAAAAAAGAAAGAAACATTGGACATTATAAAAAAATGTGTAGAGTTCTATGTTATTTATTCACCTTGATGAACACTTAATTAGCAATGCTAGATCTCGAGTAACAGTAGAACATACCTCTATATCTAAATCCTCTAGAAATTCGAATTTTGAATGATATTTTTTTCAAAAGCACTGACGCTAGTCCCTAATTTTTCTTAGAACGTCATCAATTGCATCGCCAATTAGGTGTTCAAAATGACGGGAGGGCTTCCTATTTAGAACACATACTCTTTCGTATCTTTGAATTAAACTTATAGGATAAAGGATAAAGCTCTCGACGTTCATCAATCCCTGAGGGCCATGCATTCGACTTCAATTTTTAACTTCGTTTTGGATGATTGAATGCACATCTGGCCTTTACAATGACTGGCGGTGGCCTCCCGCTGAACCGAGTCAGTGCTGCTTATACTCCCAGACAAGTCTGAGACCTGTCTGGTACCAAAAAAAAACTAATGCTATACTACTGGAAATCAAACTTACTGCCTCATATATAGTCGTTAATTTATTTCTGGTACTCATCTGAGCAACACTTCGATTGAAGTCCCAACGTCCTCCCGTTGTTCGCCTAAGACAACTCAAAAGTAGTGAGAAAATTAGCCATCAAAATGGATCGGAAGAGCTCATGACTGGCAAAAAGAGAACTCTCAAACATCCCTGTACAATAAATAGTACGCGATACAATATCGGACAAGCTGCGTGGTATGCAAACCCTTCGAGCCCAGCCGAGAGTTGAACCTGCGTCTCATGCAAACCAGGGGCGCGTGCTACTACTGCACGACCGAATCACCGCTCTGTTACTACTCTTTTTTCAACATAACGTATCGGAGTTGCCAGTAATCTATCGTTGATGAGTTTTGTCTGGTAAGCATACGTCGGCATCAAACTCAGTTATTGCTAACATCTTATAGTTGTGCAGTGGTGGCGTGCGCACCCGGTATAGGTAAAACGTGGGTTCAAATTTCTCCACATAAGGACGTTTTTCCGCTGAAAAATTTATTTCATCACTTCATAAGCATAATGTCTCCTCATAACCCCAAATCACTATCGCGGAGAGGAGCGATGCAGCCATTACAGTAGTTGAAAGAGACGCGAAGTCAAGCGGCGTTCTATGTTACCTAGCACGCGGACCTCAAAGGATTAACCAGGTTTGGAAACCCCTTAAAGGTTTGCTACTGACAGATATGATAATATGCATCAAAGAAAGTGTGGTAGCAGAGCGGTGACCTCGGTGATGCAGTGGTAGAACAAATTCCCGGAGTAACAAGACACAGGTGCAACTTCCTGTTGAGATCGGAGGTCCTGCTTCCCACTGAGTATCTCGGGAATGTAGTTACAACATCATAAAACTGTTATCATAACGGTAGAATAAGAACATATCCATGTAGATTACACGCGGTACGCTTTAGAACTCATTGAAAATACTAACAAAAAATGCACTAACTTGAAGAACTCAGGACGCACACGCCGCCTTTTTGCTGGGGACCATTCCTCGGCATTTAGGAACAAAAGTGGATGATCATTGACAGGAGGCTCTGCATCGAAAAGCCGACGACGACATGAACTGAAAGGTAATATCACACCTCAGTTATGATAACCACCTATATATCGCATCGTTATCAATCTATCTCATCAACTTACACCTTTGGAGATTCACTGCGAGTACCCCGAACAGGAGGAGGACGGATAGGTGAATGCGGCTCATCGAGACGTTGTGGAGCCAAATGAAGTGGAAAATTCATCTCTTCAAACTCTAAAAAGAACCTTTGTTAAGGATAGTGTCTACAACCGCTCGCTGTTATTGTTTATTACTACAAGTCAGTCGGATCCCACTCGCTACGTCGTCATAGATAAACATTTACTTATTCCTAAAAGCTTCACGAATAGTCGTTTCTTCGATGAATAATAAACCAGCTGTGAAGTAGTGCTTAATCAAAAGGTTCCTTTTTTGTCCTTCTTCTTGCTGTTAACAATTGAGTTTTTCTAGGGTCAAAACGATATGGGCAATGCAGTTCACAGTGATCATAACTGCACAGAGCATACCTTGTTGAACGACGGAAACAGGACGATTTTCCACTTCTCGTGCAGCTCCTGCCTCTTCCTCAAATGCTGGCACATGGGTTGGGCATATATTTTCGGAAACTGAATACAAATCATAGTAAAGTATTGAGCTGAGATGATATCTCTAAATGAAGCGTAGTGTTTAAAGGTGCCCCACGTAGCTTCCAATCGACTAATTTTGTGACATGATGGAGTTCGTTGCGATGCATGTCCTCTAATTCTCGGATGGTCAGATATGAATCGATGAACACAACCTAAAAATGTCTGAATACTTTATCACTGACGATAGGGCATTTGAAACTTACCCCTTCTGGAATTCCCATGTCCTGCTCGATGAATCCACATCGTGAAAGTTCACCGTATAACACCCGATAGTCAAAGCATAAGCCATTGTGAGCAACTAAAGAAATTATAGATAACTATGGATTATAATGTGATAGCAATTTTTGAGCCCTGCATGAGGCCTGCCATGGCACTATATAGTGCCTGCTTGAGTTTTCGTGTTCTTCGTGATTGTCGTAAAGTACTTGTCCAAAAGATCTCCTTAGAATCTTGAAGAGGACCAGAATAAGTGTCTTCAGGAAATGGCAAGAGAGTGTTGGGAAACGAGGTAGAACCAGTACCTTGTTTCAGCCACAACAAACGAAGTGTGAGAAAAAACTGGACTATTGAGCGAAAGGCTGACTGAAAAGGGAAAAGCTTGTGTTGAGGAGACACTGTGGTCGGTATGAATTGTGCTGTAGTTACAAAGTAGAAAATGATGAATTAGGCTCGTTTTCGTAAATCTGTTGAGATATGAATATATTCCAATCTTGAAAACGGTACTATTACCAATGCAAGCGGGCTTGGGACACGAGTCAAGGAAATTTCTCACAGCTGGCCATTCTTGTGCAAACGTTTGCTTCAAAATAAGATCCTCACGAGGTAGACTGATACCTAAGAAGACAGCATGTTTTTGTATTCGCACAAAACATCTCAAAATAGTAAAAAGTGAACAACAAGAGCGAAACTAGGCATTTTGTCGGTTAACCCTTCTTTCGAAACCGTGGGCCCACCTCCTCTGCTCTCTAACCCCAAATTGGCAACGCTGGACGGTAAGCCTCACTTCCCCTGCATCTTTTGCCCCAGCGTGGGAACGCATAGGATGTACTATTGTATTATCACAACTGCAATATTGTACCTATTTTCCTACTCATAAAAAATGATATATTTGCGCGTTACGTAACATAGGAAAATAAGGATGATAATGAGACTTAAATAATACAGTAATACATCCGATTCGTTCCCAAACTGGGGACCAAAGGCACAGATGAGGTGAGGTTTACTGTCCAGCGTTGCCACTCTAAGATTAGGGATGCAGAGGAGGTGGTCCACAGTCCCAAAAGGGTTAACTTCAAACCTCTTGTAAAGTGATGAAAACCTCACAGCTTTTTCCCGCGACTCTTGAACTTTCGTAATTATGCCATCGCCGGTCGTCCAACTCCGGGTTTAGTTGACGAGTGTGGACATTTGCAGCCACTCGTACACGAATACATCCATTTTCCATCTCAAAAAGAACGAATATGCCTCAGTTCTGAACAAAGCAAAACAATTGAAATAGAAAAAAGGGTACTATTCGGTTATAAAGGGACATGAAGGACTAATCTCATTTGCTGAAGATTTTACAGGAGTGTTGGTAACCGCTGGAAAGCTCAGACTTCAGTTCAGAGCCCCACGTCGCCGATTCAAAATAAAAGCCTTCTTTGACGTTGCTACACAAGGAGATTCGTTGCATTGCGAATGCGCAAAATTCTCATCGGAGAGAGCTTCCTCTTTAGATTAAAAGTAATCGTTCGATAGCGTAATCATTGCTGATTTCAGCGCTGTACTGATATCTTGAAAATACCATTTCTGTGCAATAGCAGATAAAAAAATAAGTTAAATTCACATATGTGAACAAGGAGGTCTTTGGCCAATTCAGGTGCCCGCACGTGACGAGACCACGTTCAATGACGCGTTGATCATCGATTACTCGGGCATATAAACACGTAGAGAAGTATTGCATCAGCAGTTCATGTGGCCCCCTCACGCACAGGCACGTGAATTGGCCAAAGACCCCTAGTTCACACATGCACATCCAACTTATATTACCTACTGCGCTGCATAGAAACGGTCTTTTCAGGTTATAGGCCCAGCGTCGGAATCGCAAACGATTACGCCGTCGATTGCTTACAAATAGTCCAAAGAAGGAGCTCTGTCCGGCGGAAGACATGCGCGGCTGCAACGCAAGAAATCTTCTTCTTTAACAACGTCAAAAAAAGGTTTTACCGAAAACCGGCGATGTGGGGCTGTAGCCTGAAGTCTCAGGTTCCGAATGGTTACAAACACTCGTATGAAAAATTCTTCCTCAGCGAATGAGATCGGTTTTTCGTTTCTCACGTCATAACCATAAAGAATCGGAAAAATGCGTCCCGAACCAGACTTCCTATAAACTCATTCAAACTGGATTAATTTTTTCATGTCCCTTCCAATCGAATGCTAGCAATTTTTGAGCCGATGCGATGCTGTTAGTTTTTGGATAACAAGCGATAGATTCTCGATGACTGAAGGAAGTGAAGGCAAAAGCGAATTCTAGAACATAATTGCTCTGTCGTTTTGTGGGTTCAAATAATATGTGCGCTAAAATTTAGTACACAATACTATGATCCAAGATATAAACACTTGAAGGCCATGGCTAGACGCAACACTCTGGGGGTTAGAGACGCAGAGCGTTGGGTCCATGGTCCCGAGAAGTTCGGTGAATACTAAACTATAACACTGACCTCGTTACACAACTCTTGCATCCTCACTTGCGCTCTGGTGAACGTTTCGCGAGGTACACTGATGAAAGACATCTCCGTGATCCTTGGATACTCGGAACGTTGAGCTGCAGAGAACGAGACTTGATCGTTAATTTGAGATTTGACAAAATAAACCTTTTTTGCTGTATCCAGTTGCCACGATAATTAGAACAAAATCTCAGCCTAACGGGCACTTTTGAGGAAGATATTCGTAACTGATACAAATTAAGAAAACTATTATTCCGTTTCCCTCACGATCCTTCTTGACAAAATACTGTGCAGATTCGCGCACTTTCTGCGTGCGAATCATTTCCTCAAATTCGTCCTCCATAGAGAATGTCGTAAATTTCGAGTGCCATTTCGGCTCCCGTTTAAGAATTTCGTCCTCTTTATGAATATTATCGAATGCTAGTCGAGACGGTCTAGGCAATTTTAGAGATGTACGACCTGCAGGGTTTCCAACTGATTCAGAGAGAGCGCTGGACAAAGATGTTGGACTAGTGCAGATCACTAAACAATGCGCTGTTTTCCTCCTTACTTGAGTTGACTTTTCACACTACCAGATCACCTAACGTAAGATAAAGCACACTGTGCGTGTCCAAACAAGGATTTTATGAAATGAGCTTCACCCAGAGAAGTCTAGTGCAATGTTCATGAGCCCGGAAAGATGAACAAGATAGTAAGACCAATGAAGAAAGAAGTAGCACAGCCTTTGTGATGATCGCCATTACTGCCGCTTAGCTAATCACTTGTTATGGATTGTAACATAATGCTATAGATCAATAATATAAATGAGACTACTTATAGCCACATAACCATAACTGATCAAGACAAACATAAATTAAAAAGATAGGAAACTAACTATACAAGACAAAAGTATAAAAAGTACGACATGAAAAAGATTAAGAAAAACAAATGTTATGAGGGAGAAACACTTAAAACACCAAAACCCGGAAGCTGCTGTAATTATAAAGACATATCAAGCGACGTGCTGGACGAAGTTTGTTAGTTAACCCTTTCAAACCATGGACCCAACGTTCTCTGTCGCTGACCACCAGTGTCTCACGTCTAACAATGGAACGCGATGCGTCTAACAATGGAACATGCTGGGGTTAGGCGCCATTGTTAGACGCAACACGCTGGGATCAGAGACGCGGATGGTTGGCTCCATGGTCTCGAGAGGGTTGAAACGTTTTGGTATCTGATATATAGGCCTTGTCGCAACATTGAAAGAGTACGTTTCTTGGGCTAAAAAAAATCAGATTTTCATCTTCATGAAGCAGGAGAACTAGCGCCTTATTGGTAAAGAGCTGCGATTTGAAGATCTTTATTTCAACTGATAAACTTTATTGTAACTTTATATATGGCACTATGAAGTGGAAAGTTTCAGTTGCTTCGCAACATGTGACTCCATATGAATACACGTCGTCTCGTCCGAACATAAATCATTCTCAAATCAAATCTTGAGAACCAGATGCAAGTTCTGGAAGGAGCTCTGGTCGAGTGGTTGTGATGCTAGTCGCGGCGAGTGTGGGGCTGAACCTCATCTCCCAAACACTTTCCGGCGGTCAACAACGAAAAGGGGACGTGCGCAACCAGTGTTCTACTACATTCAAGAAGAAGACGAAAAACCGAACTAAGTGCTGGAAGTACAAGGATCCGCATAGTGACGGAAAAACATTATGAAGATAGATCAATAAAGTAAAATGTGATATGTCTGGTAATCATTTTTGAGCTACGCATGTCAGTGGTCTATCAATGAGGGCTGACTTAAGAAAATTCCACTGGACATTGTAAAACGTACGTCGTCGCTAACTCTTATTGTGGGGACTGGAGCACCCGCAAAGATTAGCAAAAGACGAGAAAGGGTAACTGCTCGACTGACGAGATCGCAAGATCGAAACACGTGTATCGGGCTCTATAAGTCAGCCCTCTTTGACAGACCACTGACATGCGTGGCTCAAAAATGATTACTAGGCATATTGAAATTTGAGCTGTAGTCTTGAGAAAACACTCGAAACGAAAGTTATGATAAAATGTGATAGATGCAAGTTCTATATTTGCCTACCTACTACTTCAAAAATAAGTGAAACAGACATTAAAGTTAACAAACTTTCTAATATCAGCTTGCTGAGTGAGTTGCTATAGTCTTCAGGGTCAGATAGCTTCCTATCTAAAAGACATCGTTGATTGTCCTGATTTCCACCAATCATACCAGTAGTTTCGAAGTCCATGAAAACAAATGTTCTCACGGGTTCACCAGATCCGAATCTGCAATTGATTCCGAGATTAAAAAAGATAAGCCTATAACGCAGAGATTGGTCGTTCCATAAGTTTTGGCACTAGAGCAATTAGCAGCAAATTCATTAACAGAAGTAATTAAAATCGCATGTATTTGGCGTCGTTCAATTGCACACTTCCTTGCCAACATTTTGGTATACAAACTGCCTATACCTCTAAGATGAAGCTGCCTTGGGAACAAATTCGCTTGCTACTCATGCACGAATGGCGCGTAGGGGAAAATGCTAATGCGGTTGCACGCAAGATTGATGGATTTTCCAGTGAACGGCCCGAACGCGATTGATCCTCCATAATGTTCCCTTCAGCTTCGAACTTCGCAAACTTCTTCCTAGCCGTCCCTTCCGCAACCGTTTCATCGCCCCAAGCGCCATGATTCTTCCGCGCCGCTTCAGTATTTTTCCTTTACTCGTCATTCGTGCATGAGTAGCAAGCGAATCTGTTCATGAGAGAGCTTCATCTTAAAACAAGTATAGGCACGTTGTATACCAAAATGTTCACAGGAAAATGCGCAGTTGAACCATACCAAAGCCACACAATTTTAATTCCTTCTCGTTAATACATTTGGTCTCTATTGCTCTAGTGCCAAAACTTAAGGATTAAAGATAAAGGATAAAGCTCTCGGCGTTGATCAATCCCTGAAAGACGCTCCATGCATTCGCCTTCAATTTCTAACTTCGTTTGAAATGACTGAATGCATATCTGGCCTTTACAATGGCTCGCGGTGGCCTTCTGCTGAACCGAGTCAGTGCTGCTTATCCTCCCATACAAATCTGAGACCAGTCTGGTACCAATTTACCGACCCGGAAGGATGGATGGCTTGCTAAGCAATGAGCGCGAGATCGAATCATAGACCTCGTGTGCGGCGCAGTGCACCTCTAACCACTGCGCCACATGCGCTCATAAAAAAACTTATGGAACGATTTAATATTTCAAGCGAATGGTGATGGTTCTTTAACTCAAAATGAAATATGCTAGATCCACTCTGACAAGATCCCCCAGTCCCATGAGGTCAGTTATTACAACAACTTCAAGAGACTAACCGCCTTCGTTTTATGATCTTAGTAGGACTGATGGTGATTTTTGCACTTCTCTTTAGGTGACTCGTAGACGTAGATGGTCGCTGTCCATCATCATCTGTAGTACTTGGACATCCAGTTGTTGACGGATTCTGGTAAGATGAATGTGGTATATTCCTTCCACTATGATCGATAAGCATGCGCATCGCTAGAAATACTCACCACATCTGAAGTGATTCCCAATTTACTGGCAAACTGAGCAATTTTGATGGAAGTTGTTGGAAGTGGTGGTGAATGCCGCTCATCTACAGTACGGTGTTGCTGAAGTGGTGGTGTCGGTGGCATCTGTGCAACAAATGGACTACCTTCGCTACTGTCATTCTCGACTTCATGTTCATCGCCAAAGTCCAGTGGCTGAGTTTCTTCCTCCTAGAAAATGAGGAGCACATGAGAGCTACACGTTTTTGAATACCAGTCTTCTCAAATAGACTAGGATGGGAAAAGAACTGCTCTAAAGTCTAGCTAACAAAAATGGTGACTCGAGTTTTGACCTCCTCGAATGGCATCAGCTGCTTCAGCCCTTTCGGGACCGTAGACCCAACTCCTCTGTGCCTGTAACCTCCAGCGTGGCAACGCCGGGCAGTCAGATCCGCCTCTTCTGAATCTCTAACCCCTAGTGTGGGAACGCACTGATTTTATTACCGTGTTATTTTAACTGTATCATTGTTGTTATTTCCCCATACGTTATAGATATATTGTTGTCATAAGTAGAAATATAACGACAATAACACAGCCGAAATTTTACAATAACACATTCCAAGGGATACCCAAACGGGGCTTAGAAATGCAGAGGACGTGGGGCAGACCGCGCGGCGTTGCCACAGTGGAGTTTACAGATACAGAGGAGTTGGGTCTATGGTCCCGAAGGGGTTAAGCAGATTTCCAACCCACAATTAAGTGGGCAAACAGTATGAATGATTTCAAGGATTGAAACAGCTGTTAGTGAAAGCCCTACATCTCGATTCAGACTGCCACGAAACACTGGCTCTTCGAAGAAACTTCCCGCGCTTCCATCAGAGTCTGTCATGACATCATTTCGTTCCTATGAAGCTTTGATATTCCATAAGATGAAATAGATAGTCGATGAACAAGAACAAAAATCAATAACAGCTAATAATGATCTCTATTCAGGAAAGCTTCAAGGTCCTTTTCTGTTATCGGGGGGAACAGATGAAGAAGCGAGCCCATTCGCTAGACGAGAGTTTTTCACATGAGTGTTAGTAATCATCCGAAAGCTTGGATCTCCGGCTACTACACTAAATGCTCCTTCTTGAAAAGACCCTTTTAGAACGCCCTAGCACTCAGATAAAATTATGTTTTACACGGCGAGGTGCTTTTACTAGTGCTTCGCTAGAAGCACAAAAAAGCACATGAACGTGTAGCGGAAATCTTGTAGTATCAAAGTTATATATTCACTTATGTTTCTTCCCAATCGGAGAGGAAAAAATCTTAATCAAATAGAAAAATTGCACCTCACATGTGAGTCGCCTCAGCGCAGTTGGTCGATCGATCGCGGAACACCGCATCGAATCTACGGCCACTAGACATCCAACGCACCACTAACCGAAAAACAAGCGCCCGCGTATGTGAAACTCGGACTTATTTTCTCTTCTACACTTCAGGGAAACGGCCTTTCCAGAAAATAACCCCAGCGTTGGAATCGTCAAAATTTACGCTATCGAATGATTACTATAAGTTGCGGAAAGAGCTCTGGTACTGCGAAAAATTGTGCATGAAATAACAAATGTTTTTCTATTGCTACAGCTTCATAAAAAAGCCTTTCGGAGATACGGTCACAGACGTAGTAGCCAGAGATTTAAGCTTTCGAATGATTACTTGGAGTGTGATGGACACTCTTTGTCAAGCGAAAGAGGTCATTTCTTCATTTGTTTCCCAATAACAGAAAAGACCACCTTCTTGAAACTAGTACTGAATATAAAGGCACAACAAGTGGAGCACATGAAGATAGAAGATGAAGGATAAAGCTCCTCGCAATGATCGATCCCTGATGGAAATCGTCTTCATCAAGGATCATTTAAGTTGATCGAATGCATATTTGTCATTACGTCGACTTGCAGTGGCCTACCAATGTATCAAGTCAGTGCAGCTTATCCTACCATAGAAGTCGGAACCCATTTTCAACTCCGCAACAATGGAAGCATAAGTGGAATATCGAGGCGGGATCGAGCCGATGACTACGTATATTGCGGCGCAACCCTAACCACTACGCCTCTCTTACGCCAGAAAAATACACCATAGCGATATTAGAGAGCAACGAATGGCCCGTCAATCATGCCACATACTGCATGTGATGCCAGTTCGCTAGTTCTACGCCTCTTTACTGCCGCACACACTCTTTCAACGACCGCATCCTCCCACCAAACATGAGATACTACTTCGAAAAGCTTCTGAATTTCCACAATTTCACTGCCAGTGGTGATCTATAGAGTGGAAAAATGGTGAGAACACAATATTACGTGCTATCACCATATCGTGTCCACATACCTGCTATAGTGTAAGGCTTAGTGTGGGACGTGTGGCACTGGCGAAACGTACGTAGGTTCATTTGAATTCACCTGTAGCACCTGTCGCCCCGTTGATCGTCGAGTGACTCGAGCGGGTACCAGCAACACTTCCATTTTTTCCCTATCGCGTGCAAGAGTAGCCCAGTGGGTGCTCCTCGATCTAGAGATTAGCTGAGCATCATATCTTTCTTCAATCGCTTTCGTGAAGAAATCGGACCAACGGGTCAGTGGTCTTCCTTTAGAGCGCTTGACGTCCCGAGGAATCCAGTCGGTAACGGCTCTCGTCCATCGGTTGTCGTTGAAGCGCATCACGTGTCCGGCCCACCTTAATTTCGATATCCTGGCGTGTAGAACGCGTCTCTGATTTTCGATCGTTGACTTAGGTCGGTACTTCGGATCCTTTCTCTCATTTGCGAAATACGGGATACTCCTAGCACCGACCTTTCGACTGCGCGTTCGATAACGGCAAGTGATCTTTCATCCTGCTTACGTAGCGACCAGGTTTCTGCTGCATACGTCAGGGCAGGGATAATTGTCGAGTCGAAAAGGTGAGCACAGTTGGATGTTCTTTGTCCTCTACACTATATCTTCGATGCTCTTAAACGTTCCCGAAGCCGCTCGTTTCCTCCTGCTCAACTCTGGAGCTAGGTCGTTCATCATGTTGATTTCACGACCAAGATAGACGTAACTGGAGCATTCGGAGATTGTCGTTCCGTTGAGCGTGAATGGGGCATTTGGCGCAACTTTTCATAAGAGTATTAATGACCATTCGAAAGCTGGGCTTGTGACTACAGCCTCACTTCGCCGGTCTTTCAAAACAACCTTCTATAACGTTGTAGCACCCTAATTAAAAATTAGGTTTCACATTTGCCTTTCTCCATTTTTATCACGCCTGTTATTCGCTGGAAGTCGAGCAACATATCAAAGTGTAGAGGAATTTTCTGAGTATCTTAGCCAATCGATTTGGAGTTTCTTTCAAGCGAAATGAAAATTCACAATTGAATTACAAAATATCGACCATCCCGCCCCTGCCACGGCCATCGCCTGGTCGAATAGCCTTTAATCAACATTACCAAAAACCTAAAACCCGACCTTATTCCCTCCGCTCAAGCGCACTGCAAGAGAATAAGTACATCGCTAGAATCAGAAAACATTAAAGAAAAACGCTGTCAGACGATTACTGATATTCTAAGGAAAGAGCTTTTTTCAACGAGGTTCAAAGCACAGATCAAAGACCAGAGGGGATCAAAAGATCAGAAGAGCTTCCTGAAAAGCAAACACATTTTTGAGTTCTTCAAAACTTGTGCTATAGTTTGACTACTAGCACTTTGAGGAAGGAGTTATGTCCAGCGAGATATAAGCGAGAGAGGAGAAAAAACACGGGTTTTATGGAACATGATTTTATTTCGAATGTTACTGCATTATAAAGGGGTGTTTCGAAAAAACAGCGACGTGGGGCTGTAGCCTCATCACTCAGCTTTCGAACGGTTACCAACACTCCTATCAAAAGCTCTTCTCGAGCGAATGAGATCGACTTTTCATTTGTTCCCGCCTAGTCAGAAAGAACCCGTTCGTACGCCACTGACACGTGCCACTAAATTGTTTTGCTTAGTAAATGTTCTCCTACAATTTTCATGTATCGAGTCTATGAACGCCGTACCGAATCTATGGCCACTATACATCCACTCCACACACTAGCCGAAAACCAAAGGCCTCCGAATGTGAAACTCGATTCTATTCTTCCCGCAACACTGCTAAGAAACGATCCTTCCAGAAAATAAGCTCAGAGTTGGAATCCTTGAATCTCACGCTATGGAATGATTACTAATAGTCCACAGGAAGAACTGTGCTCTGCGAGAATTATGCGCGTGTGAAACGCAAATGTTTAACCTTTCTCTAAAGCATTATAAAAAGACTGTTTCATGTTTCAAAAAACGGCCACATAGCGCAGTATCCAGAGATTTAAGCCTTCGAATGATTACTGACACTCTTTTGAAAAGTTCTTGTCTAGCGAATGGTTTCATTTTTACATCCCGTGCCGTCTCCACGCAAAAGTACCCAAATAAATAAAACATGTATCGGGCTCTGTAAGTCAGCCCTCCTTGACAGACCACTGACATGCATGGCTCAAAAAATGATGTCCAGGCATATTGAAATTTGAGTGTGGTCTAAAAAAAACTCTCTAATCGAAAGTCCCCAAATGATTATAAGTTTAGAGGTCACAATTTTTTCTCGAATTTACAAATACAGATATTGCATTAAACTTGAGTAGTAGTCGAAATTCTAGAGTATAACATGCTGGTGAATACGCAAATAGCTGTGTAAATTACGTCCTCATGAATCATATTTCCAAAATAAGTAGGTCAACATCTCTTCCCAAATAAATTCCAAACATCAATATTGCAAACGTTCTAAGTAAAATTCGGCGGAGAAGGTATGAACAAGCGTTATACAAGACCCTACTATAGTTTTGTAGAACGTTCTATCTTAGAATATCTCTGAGCATTTGAGAAAGTGAGAATCCATAACATCTTCGATATATTAGTACTGATTAGACATTAACTTTGGGTCTCAGTCTCTCATTAACACATTGGAGACCGCAAACCCGCAGCGCCAGCTCCGCACGTCGCGCGCGTGAGACGTCTCAGAGGCGAACAGCGCGCAGTGGCGACTACCTCGTTCTGCCGTCTATTGGGAAGGTTGCTGGTTCGATCCCTTAACACGACTCGCCACTGTTGTTATTAAATGTCGATTAGTATCTAAGGTAATTATCACAGCAAAAATTTGTCCAACATTTTACTATTTTTAATTATTTTGTTTTTTTGGGTAATAATAATATAGATTGATTGCTTGTGTTACGGTTTTACTATATGGGACAAGGTGTGATACAATATATCACTTATTTGAGCATATTGTTCTGAAAACAAGAGGACAACATCAAAAACCACAGTGAAGTCGTCTTAGCGGATCGAACCAGAAAAATTTCTCCCCGGTGAACCGGTGAACGGCAGCAAAAGGCACTCGTCACCACAGGCTTTTCGTCGCCAAGGACTAGGGCTGTGGGTTTGCGGTCTTTAATGTGTTAACAGTCTTACCATGACGCTTCTCTCTAGGCTCACTATGACACCTATGGATGTCACAACGGCCACTTTAACAGGTTTTATGTGGCACCGTCCGTTTTTATTGCTGAGCCACATATCAAATAGATGCTGCTGATTCCAGCAGTAGTTATAGTCCTGGGAAAATGATCAAGGTATTAGACATGGACAGCCAATTCAAAAAAATAAGCGTTAGGTAAAAGCAAGCACCGTTTTTATCCACCGATACTGGACAAACGGTTAAATTGATCGTAAGCGGCCGCTATTCTCACAGTCCTATTACGAACTCACTCAATACATAGCATTCTGCAACTACTGACATTTTCTAATTCAGACAGAAGATCATAAACTCTTTTCCTGCCTAAAAAATCATCTCTAGATAGATTACAAAAGCTGTACTTTGACCTATTATTATTATAGTAGTTTTGGAACAATATATAGACAACAATTGGACGATAGAAATAAAAGATGAGCTAGATGTTCAACAAGATCGTTCGTGGGTCTTCAACAGAGCTCTTGATTTTGCGCAAGAACATCACCGCTTCCCTGCCATCGATGAGACGATGGTCGTATGTTAAAGCTACTTGCATTATTGGACGGATTTCAACCTGAAATTAGCTTTAATAGACTTACTTTACCTACTTTTAACTAGTCAGTGGAGTCAGAAAAGAACAGTAACTCAAGTCTGACGGAAAAATCAGTAACCTAGATCACAACGGTAACAAAGCCAGATAAGAATGCAAAAAATCCAACAAATGGCTTAATGCTGATTATGCTGACGCAAGGTCCTTATCCATAACAATTAAACTAAAAAATAGCTTTGCAATCATTTCTGAGCCACGCATGTCAGTGGTCTGTCAAGTAGGGCTGAATTATAAAACCCGATACACGTGTTTCGATCTTGCGATCTCGTCAGTCGGGCAGTTACCCTTACTCGTCTTTTGCCAATCTCTGTGGGAGCTCCAGTCCCCTGTTGAGCTGTGGTCTGAATTTGAGCTGTGATTGTAAGAAAACACTTGAAACGAAATTATGATATATTGAATATACTAGCCACGAGCAACCGAGTGTACAACACTGTGTTTGGTGAGTTTTTCACTGAACATAGAGTGTAAAACGTTCGTCGTCGCTAACTCTTAGTATGGGGACTGGAGATCGCGCTCTATAAGTCAGCTCTAGTTCACGGACCACTGACATGCGTGGCTCAAAAATGATTGCAAGGCATATTGAATTTTGAGCTGTGGTCTTAAGAAAACACTCGAAACGAAAGTTAGAAAATAGCTGACGTCGGCATGCGAAAGCCATGTTAGCAGACATATGATCTTGAAAAGTGAAAAACAGAGGATTTCCGACTGAAACGTTCCTTGTTCTATGGATATTCATCCAATCCTTATGTGAATTCGAGTCAATAATGGTAAATTTTTCAGCCACGCTCACCTTTCCATCGACTGCAACAGGTCTATCAAATATTCCGTGCATTCCCAATATTGCGCTTTGAGGTGGGTTTATAATTGGTGTGCCGAAGACAGAACCGAAAACGCCACCGTTTGAAATTGTGAACGTTCCACCTTCCATGTCCTCTACAGCCAGCTTATTATCACGAGCCTAAACCATGAGATATGCCGGGTAGGTAGGCTAAATATACAGCATTTGATTACGAACGATGGATGCATACCCTTTCCCCAAGAGATGCCAGTTCCTTTTCAATCTGTGCGTAATTCATGGTTTCAACATTGCGCAGTACAGGAACCACAAGACCCTTTGGAGTGGCGACCGCGATTGACACATCGACGAAGTGACGGTAAACGATCTCGTTCTCATCGATTACTTAAAAAATTTATTCGTATATACTCGTAACGATTCTCTAAATGAACCCTTCCGTGAAGGCAGCTGATGCATGGCGCATCCCTCAGGGATTGATCAACGCCGAGAGCTTTATCCTTATCCTTTATCCTTATGAGTATGAATACTTGATATCATTTTCGCTGCTAGAATGCTATAAAAATGGTCTTTTGAAACCAAACAGATCATTGAAATTGCCGAGATTGAGTTCCAATCAATTACTAGAAGTAAAAGAAAGAAAACCTGCAGAAAACCGTATATTCAAATGAACCACGCTCCGTTCTGAAAAGATTAATTAATCAAATACAAAGTTGCTAACCTGCGTTAACAATGGGGTTTTCGGTGAGGGCGTAAGCGGCCGCTCGAACGAATGGTGACATCAAACCGAGTTTGACACCATGTTTCTTCATGAATTCCTTTTGATATTTCGTGCGCAACTCGATGACGTTACTGTACAAAACAATTCTTAAGTCATATTTTGACTAATTTTTCCTTATTGATATACTACCAAACAATAGAAGCGCAATGTATGCAACTTCAATGAGACACCTGCGCCGTAATGATATTTTGGAAAGTAAAACCAGCGCAGCAGTGCCGAATGCGTTCACAACAAATCTTACCTGCTTGAAAGTAAAAAGTTCTCTATAGGGCTTGAAATCAAGGCAAATATTCACCTCATGTCGATTTCATTGAATGTAGTAAGCATTGCGTATGTGTTTTGAGCCTCCTTGAGACGTTGCAGCAATACGTTGCCTCATTCGATTCATTTTGACACGAATCTAAACAGTGCATAACACATGAATACTAGGCATTCTTACGTAACATTAACAAATTCTCCCGACCTCTTCCCTCGCCCCAGTTATGGCTAAATCAGGAGTGACACCAGCAGGCACTGTAACACGCTGAACCGGTATATTCGTTACTGGTATAGAAGACATTGGTGCAGACGGCGAAGGTGGAACAGGTGGTACAGACTTCGAATCTCTCCTAAACATAAATTCGAAAAGTTTTATATAGCAGAACAGAGACTTGAAGGCACCTTTAACATCCGCAGAGGATGGCGATGCGGTTTGGCCTCTGCGGGCTTTGGTGGCGGCGGCTCTGATTTCGGCGCTTCCTTCGGTGCTTCATCTTTTGATGGTTCCTTTGGAGGAGCCTAGAATCAAAACTTACTAGAATTTTTCATTCAAAAAGGCATCTGTTAATTTTACACAGCTCAAAAGCGTCAACATCCACTGATTTTTTACACTAACGACTATGTGAACACATAGTGTCCACATATACAACAGTTACACCTATTTGAGCCACTTTTTGAAGCAACTCAAACCCTTTTTGAGCACTTTTTTAGTTTGCAAAATGAAGAATGGAACGACGACCCAAGGAATTAGTTCGACAAGCTAAAAGCGATTATTGGTAACCAAGATAAATATTGAAGTCAAAAGCCCGCCAATAAGTAAACAGCTCTATAAAACTTGGGTAATATGTAGACACTGGGTTAATATAAATCGGTCGAAGACAAGTGTTTCACCTTAGTTTTGTTGCACTGATTCTATTTTAAATAATGAAAAGATCCACTTCAGATCTCAACCTTGCTATCACTACATTTTATCTGTTTATTCAATTATTTATTATGACCCGTTATCACAATTTTTGTTGTGCGGATCCCAGCACTTCTAGCATTCGATTCGTTTATCGCTGGTCGAGCTTGTCTCCTTACAACCTCGAGGATAGCCTTGCTGTGGCGTTCCGTAGGGAGTTGTTGCTGACTGCCAGAGAGGGATAGTGGAGGGATAGGGGGTAAAGCTCGGCTCCACGACGAACATCACACCGCTCAACAACGGCGCTTTCTCCCCCTTCGCCCCTCTCTACTATTAGTGATCAAAAGACTGACTCCCATCAAGCCTAGACATAATAAATGAAAACTGTCTCACAAACTTTCCTTATTCATTGCGCAATTATAGCATATATTCTTCAAAATCGAAAAAAGTAAATAAAATTGAGTTATGACTAGATATAGGAAATATCAACAGAATAAACAGACTTAGTATAGCATAGCGTCGAAATTCTGAAGAAGGCGATATTGCCGAAGCATCAGCTAACGTTTATGGGAAGGATATACCAATTTCGCGCAAGCTTTTTGAAAAGGACAGTTCATGTGGTATTCAATGACTATGTTAAAACTGTAACAATCTGCAACTACTGACAGTATACCAAAACTTTCTGCACTGTTAATATTGTGATATTTTCGATTTCCAATGTCAAAGCGGTGAACCGTGGATTTCGACTTCATTATGAAAACTAAGCTGTTTAGCCGCGCCAGCTAAACAGCTAAGTTTTCATGATTAAATCAAGTACTGATTTTGACCACGGACCTCCCTCTTTGAGGGATCGCGCCCGGTTATGGCCGCGTCACCAGGTGGTGGATAGGGGAATATAACGCGAACCAAAAGCGACCGTGTGCTTCCCAGAGACGCAGGTGGATTCAGAGGATGAGCTCCCTGCTTCTGCAGCGCCGACTTGACAAAAACTCTAATTCTACGAGTCAAGTCAGCCAAAAGCCTGCAATCAAGCGGCTGGGAAGTACATGGGAGGCGGTTGGGAGTCGCCTCCAACAAATGAGCTCCTCCCGCTCCTCCGAGAGAGACTGGCAAGCTACTCGTGAGTACCCAGCCCCCACGTTTAGAGCCTGGCAAGCTATACGTTGGGTTATTAAAATGCCAAAAACAGTAACAAATATGGGCCTCATTCCCCTGACCTCGAAAGAGCCCCTGGTAAAGCGATAAAGGAAAGATATGGTGCTCAGCAAATCCCTAGCGCGAGAGGACCCACTGGGCTGCTCTTGCACGCGATAAGGAAAAATGGAAGAGTTGCTGGTACCCGCTCGAGTCACTCGACGATCAACGGGACGAAAGGTGATACAGGTGATACTGAATTTGATGCTGAGGCTGTTGATCTCTTGAACTTGGAACTTCCTTCCCGATGCGCCGTTGGAGTTTGCGAGAAGTATATCAAATTTTCAAGAACCCAAGATATCTGGAAGCCTCTATGCTTGACTGTTTTTTTTTGAGACTTCGCTCAAAACGGTATAACCGATAACATATTGTGAGCTTTCAATGAGGTCGTTAAAAACTTATACCAATTTGTAAAGATTTATTATCTCCACAATATGAAGTAGTTTTCTTCACCTTGTGAATGCAGTGTAACATCTGCGTCGTCGAATCCTTAATATGAAGGGAGTATGTCCGCTTACAAGGATTGGCTTTAAACGAAAGATACTGTGTTACTAATGAGGCTGGAGAACCGTAACACGTGTCTAGCACTTGAGAAGTGCAATAACAGACCTTATGAAAGGCTCAAAATTTGTTGACGAGTTAATTTCTGAAAGCTTTCGTGTACATATTTTTAGAGGGAATTGAAATTGAAACAATATTTTATAAAAGCAATTTTCCACTTAGAACGCTAATCCTAAAACTCTCCTATAATCATGCTGCCACACAATTCAGTTATTAGAAATTGAACAACAATTGTCGAAAAACTTCTTCAACAATTCGAAATGTTAACTCATTGTTGCTTATTGGATTATTTTTTATTTCCTTCATACTTTTATATGAATAAAACACCCACACTCGCAGGAGCAGCTTCTCCAGCTGATCCAGGTTGAAGCTTGTAGAGTTTCTGCTTAGCTACAACCTTTCCTCCGTCTTCAACAAGAAGTTCAACAATAGTTCCTGACTGCGGCGCAGGCACTTCCACAGACGTCTAGAAGAAAACGGTATTGGTAAGAACAAATGATTTTCGACCCTTTTCCATATGTTTAGAAAAAACATCCTATTCGACTTTTAGACTGGAAATATAGACAGGAGTATTTGAAGGAAATAAATAGACAAGAATAAAAAGGACCAATGCAACTGATAGATGAAAGCTGCCGATTACTTCACTGCTATGTAACAAGTCTTCGCAATCACGCCGTATCCTCAAAAACGAAACCGTATATTTCACTGAAGTGGAAATTATCATTTCCAGATTCTTTACTATTACTATTCTCGATTGGAAAGCTACAGGATCACTCCTATATTTTGTCTGAAGATATATCGGCTTTTACGCAATTACGGTGAGCAATATATCCAGAGATTATAAAGGCTCACTGAGGAAATTCACTTATCTCAAGGTGCTATAGTGCCCCGTAAAAACTCGAAAGGACTGCGATTTATTCCGCTAACATATATTGCATGCTGGAAATCGATATGTTAGGTATACATTGGATTGTTCCTTAAGTTTTTAATCCTATAAAAGTAAACACCAAATTTATAAACCAGAAGTAATTAAAATTTCATGAATTTAGCATCTAGCAATTGGGCGTTTGTCTTGTGAGTGAACAACTTGCCCATACTTGCTTTGAGACTGAGCTCTTTTGCGAACAGATTCGTTTAAAACTCATGCACGAATGGCGCGTAAGGGACAATGTAGTACAGCGTCGCGCAAAATTAAAGGAGCTTCTTCTGGACGGCCCGAGCGCGACTGATCTTCCGAACTGTTCCCTCCAGATTCGAACTTCGCGAACCACTTCCTAGTCGTCCGTCTTGCAACCGTATCACCACCTTCCAGCTCCATAAATCTTCCAAGCCGCTTCACCAACCAATTTCTCCCTATGCACCATTCGAGCATGAGTAGCAAGCGAATTGGTTCCCACGACAGCTCCATCTTAGAACAAGAATAGGCAATTTATATAGCAAAATGTTCGCAAGAAAATGCGCTACTGAACGATGCTGAAATCAGAGGTTTTGATAATTTTTAGTTAATAAATCTAGTGTTTATTGCTCTAGTGACAAAACTTATGGAATGGCCTAATATTCAAATGACACACATACTTGAATAATGGTACTGCTAATCTATCTAGACGCTTTCAGCCTCACTTGAAGTAATTTCATCACTGTCTACATAGAAATAATTTGCCAGCAGTTCTATATATCTTCATTGGAAAAAAAGGTCAAATCAGATGCAGAGCGTGTCTGCGATAGAAACTAGTAATTAGCAATTGATAATCGCAAATTTGGAATAAAGAATTACGATTTCACCTTATCAGTCTCAATTTCGGCCACTAGTTCATCTTCTTTGACAAAATCTCCCTTTTCTGAAAAGATATGTCAGCATTTCATATTACTTATAATAGTTTCAGTTTTGAAAACCCACGTTTAATCCAACGTATATCTCCTTCAGAGATCGATTCGGCAAAGGCAGGGCCTTCCACAACAATAATGTCGCTGACTAAATATGGTAGTGTCGCAATAAAAAGTATTCCTCAGCAACAATTGATAGTTTTAAGAGAATATTAAAAGATTTTCTTCAAGCAAGACATATCGAGCTTGCTAATTTCAGGCCTACGCGGCATAATTTCACACATCGAATACGGAGCTTGAGTTAAAGAAAAGCGGTTATTTATTCTGAGATGTAGCCGTTTTAACGACATAAATTCTTTGCCTCTGCCGATTGACAAATACCTTCTGGACAAACATGAACAGCCTATTTGAGCGACTCATCGTGGTAAAAAGAGTGTTTACACGACATAGAACTAGATTTATACCACAATTATTTCACCATTTAATGTCACATAAATGCGACACTTCTACCCACTAGCAGCCCATACGAACTTTCCTGTGGTCATGTGGGAATGCAGTGAGTGTGGTGATGAGTCACTCATACAGATAAAAGTAGTGATAGTATTTACGATGAATTCGGAGTCGAGATAACATGGTGATTAGTCATGAGGTGTATCAAGAGGCAAGGCGATAAGGCTTTGGTTCAACCTCTTCGCCAACAGCCACTTTGATTTTCAACGAACGCCTTACTCTAAGTTTCCAAGAAGTTGTCCAAGGACCAACCTGCGGCATTCCTAGAGAAGACGGAATCCCCAAGCAGCAGGCGATATATGTGAAATACGTGAGGACTTTTGGGTAGAATGATTGTGAGGAAACGAATAGAATGCAAGTGCTGAGATCAGCACAGATCAAACTGAGATTACAGATTGTACAAATAAATACTAAATAGTGATAAGCCCATCTAGGGATACATAAGTGTCACGTGCTAGGGTGATTCTCAGAGAAAATTGGTAGTCAAACCGGCATTTTATTGATACTAGTGACGCCAGGGTGTATGGACCTGGCGTACCAACCTCGTTTTAGGCTTGAAACATTACTTTTTTGGAATTATTTTGAATATTTATCACGAGGTTTTAAAACCGTCGATCATATTGATTGATTTTGGTCTGCCAGTCGAAATCCATCGACTGAACAGTGGTGATGGACCAGTGTCATTGTACACTGTGCCATCACCACATACTATAATGCAGGGCTTAATGTGGGGCGGGGGTCACTGACGAGGAGGCCGAAACCTCCGAAACACCGGTGTATGGCCCTGGCGGACCAACCTCGTTTAGGCTTGAAACATTCTTTTTTGGAATCAGTTCGAATGATTCTAGTGATTCGCATGGACATAAGACAAAAGTAAATTACAGAACTATATCCCAGGTTGTGTGATGAACTCTGCTGCTATTTTCCCAGCTTTCTGGAGCGTATAGAAGTTCCAAAAATGGGATACTCATATATCCAAGGCAATGTATGAGCAACATTCGTCCAGGTGCTGGGAGGTATGCCTGATTGTAGGTGGAGTTTAACCTGTGGGCAAATTGGCGAAAAGTTCGCAACTTTCTTTAGTTTCGTTTCGACTGCTTCTGTAGACCTCGTTCACAACAATAACACGTGTTTTGGTCTTACAAACCTTGCCAGTTGCACGGTGCCTTTCGGTTCAGTCAGTTCCACAGGAAGATGTCTGCTATATAGGGGAAACACCAAAGTATTTACACCTGCAGATAGGTAAAAAAAAACCATCCAACGGGCTATAAGGCCGAAACACGTGTCTTGCCCTATATGACTGCCCTAAAAGACCTTTTGAAAGGCTGAAGATATACTATCAAACTTTCTTTCCAGTGGCTGACACCTAATTGAAGGCAATTTCTGGTTACCTGGGATACGCAAAACTTAGTTAAGGTAGAGCTGAAGCTACTCACAAGCATGTCAAGTATCTTTACGTCAAAAGCTGTAAAGATAAGGAGATTTATGCGAAGGGGAAAACATTGTAAGAACAAAGTTTTACCATTAGTGCATACGGCGCTCAACTAAGACGAAGAAAGAAGTTAGCATTTAATGGAATCACTCAATACTTAGTGCGATCGTAAATGATTTAGGTGATTTCCTAATCAACGAAGAACGACTTACGCTTGATTCCGGTGGCGTGGATGGACCTCGTAAGAATGGAGCTAATTTGAGTGACCGGAAACTGAACCGGACGAGATAGGCGACCTATGAAAGAGAAATTCTATCATTTGATAGATGAAAAAAAAATTCGAAAGAGACTGCTCATGGTTTTACCAGTTCAAAACTCACACGCTATAATGCAGTGGTGTGAGGACCTCGACGATGTGCAACGCTGAAAAAGTCGAAAGAAAAGTCGATTATCGAGCAAAAATCGAACAGAAACTAATCAAATCTCTGACGATACCTGCCGAACAACACTTCTTGCCAGATATTTGAAAGCTGGAACTCTCCGAGAAATCATCCTGCTCTAAACTGAGTTGCTCTGAAGAGAGGAACTTCAAAGTCGGATGAATGAGAACCTAGAAAGAACTATTACACTGTTGAACGTTAACACTGACTTTCAGTAAGCCGTATTTATCGAGACCATAGTATTCAAAAAATCAAAACTTCCTGAGTCATTCCATTGAAATTTTAAGTAAGAAAAGACGAAGTAAAAAGAAGCGCAGTTTCCAGAACGACATGTTATGAAGTGTTATCTATTCAGAAGACTAAAGAATTCAGAAATAACAAGATCTAAGCTCCTTTTGTTGTACGAAAAACGTTCGAAAAACTCATTTAGACGTATCCACATTTCTCCCTCAAGCTCTCTCTATTTACTCTTACTAAACAAGAAGAACTATTCAAAGATGCTTTCATTATTATTTGAGCCAACTTGTCATGTGGTCTGATAAGGGCTCTTTGTACAGCCCGAGACACGTGTTTCGTCCTTACAGACTCATCAGCCGGGCAGAACGCGTCGTCTGTCGATCTTTTTATAGTCAGTTCTCTCGGGAGCGTTACACTCCTTATAGAGAGTCATCGAAGACGAACGTTTTACACTCTATGTCAAGCAAAATTTTCAAGCGCTTCAAATCAAGCGAAGAAAAGTGAAAATTTCGCTTGTCATAGAGTGTAAGACGTTCGTCTTTGATGACTCTCTGTAAGGGAGCAGAGTTCCCGAGAGAACTGACCATAGTGATATCGAAAGACGACGGGTTCTGCCCGACTGACGAGTCTGTAAGAACGAAACACGTGTATCGGGCTGTACAAGAGCTCTTACCAGACCACATGACAAGTTGGCTCAAAAAATGATGAAAGGATATATTGAAATTTGAGCGTGGTCTTAATAAAGCACTCGAAATAAAGGTATTCAAAGATGCTATGATCGACTATAGAACAGGACTAAAAAAACCGTTCACATGAAAATCTTCCTACTTTGTTGGAAAAGGAAGAAAATTAAAACAACTAAAGGTTAGCTAAAGGAGAAAAAGAAAGCAGAGAAGAAAAGGGAAGAAAAAGAAAAAAAAGAGAGAAAAATCGATGAAAGAATGCTCAGAAATTCGAAGTATTGAAAAAGCACCATCATTCCTAGAAGCAATGAAGAAGGAAAGAAAAAGGAAAAAAAAGGAGGAGAGAGGAAATAGAAGTTGACTTTCATATTACCACAACTGAAAAGAATACTTTCATCACAAGACACATTCTGGTTGGGGACATGACATGAAAAGAGCTAAATCCAATAGAACGACGACACAACGAAAGCCGGTACCGCGACTGGTTAGCATGTGGCCCTCGAAAAAGGTGATGCGAGTTCGATTCCCGCCCGACGTTCAAAACTTTGCATATCTTTTGGCATCTTGGCACTTAATTCGATCCGTTTTCAAAGTTTTTTTTCTCTCACTGTGCGGATTTCAGTAGTAACATTCCCTTCGTTGTTTCGTTTTCTTCTTGAACGTCATAGAAGACTGGTTGAGCACGTCTCCTTGCAGTCTTGAGGATAGCCTGGCTATGACGTTCCTTTTGGCGCTCGTTGTTGACCGGAGTGATGAGGGTGGGGTTCAGCTCCAAGCGCACCCCGACGAGCACCCCAGCCACTCGGCCACGGCGCCTCGTTTTGTATATCACTCAACATTATTTGATGAATATTTCGAACATCAGACGCTCGCTAAAAGGTCAAATAAAAATTAGTTTGGGCTAGTTCTATAAAGTCTCGAGCACTGAAAAATATAACCCTTTGGGACCAGCATTGATAGGCAGGCAGGCAGGCGGCACCTGAATGTCCTTGCATGCATATCCGGATGCCTGCCTGTTTTCCCACGAGGTGCGACGCCGCCGTTACAGTAGCTGAGTGGAATCGGACGTCGCGAGGTGAACATCAGAAGAAAACCTCATGGTCTCCAAAGGGATAAGACGACGCAAAGGGATAAGAGAGAGGATGATCGATGTACAAGAACCGAGAAAGCAGCGTGAAAATCGTCAAAATGATCCGCAAGTCGTGAGGATAGTAAATAAGAACATTGATAAGATTGAGAATAAGAAGTGATAAGGATAAGATTAACACCAAGAGGAGGATTAAGAATGACAAGAAACGAAATTATTAGGGAATGAGGATGATTGCGAGGAAGAAAGCGAGTAAAAAGAGAAAGATTAGGTGTTAAAGGTTGGCGGCTGATAGCTAACATAGCGATGTTGAAGAAAGAGTGGTCGGGCAAATGTGCCTCGGTGGTGTAGTGGTAGAGCACGCGTCCCGAATAGGATGGAACGCGGGTTCGATTCCCGCCTGAGGCCGTGTTCTTGCTCACCACTCAATTCTCTAAGAAAGATCAGGAATACGAGGAAGAAAGAGAATAATAGGGAGACGAGCAAGGTTAACAGAAATAGGATAGAAAATAACAAAGATATAAAAGTAAGGTAAGAATAGCAAAAATAAGAATGGTGAGCAAAAACTTGACCTTGGGCGGGAGTTGAACCACGAACCTGTCAACTGGTTTCATAGAGTGATATGTGCTCACCCGATCAAATCTGTTGACAGGCTGTTGGTTGATAGCGACAATAGAGACTTATCGAAGAACGAGCGGTGGCAAAGAGGTAGCGTTGGTGGTGTAGTGGAAGCAGCTCTCCTCCGGGGAAAGAGTTAAATGCGGGTTCAATTCCCGTCTGCTGTCGAGTTTGTGCCCACTACTAAGTTTTCTTAGGTGTTTTTGAAACCCCATAATACTGATCAAAAAGGAAAAAGCAAATAGATAAGAATTCATGAGAAGATAAAAGATTTAAATCAATCGGAAATCACATTTATTTGACCGCCGATTGCGGTGTTATGATATTCAAATAAACCCAATGATGTAGAGTGGTGTGCAAAAACGTTTGCGTCAGCCGGTATTTGAACCCAGATCTTAATCTTTCCGGGAGCATTGGGAGAGGAGATGAGATTGGTTAGATTGAGAATAATAGGAGTAGAAATAAAAAGAGAACGCTAATAAGAACAAGAGTAAAACGAGTAAGGACAATAAGAACATGAGTAGATCAAAGACCAGAAGTAAGCATAAAGGGAGGAGATCGCGAGAATGCGTGAGAATTCAGGCATTTGAATCAGAAAATTCATAATGACTCCCATAGGTAAAGTCGGCCCTTGTAGGAGAGTTGTGGTCCCATCAGTTCCTAACCCTTTTAACCCTTTCAAGACCACGTGTACCACCCCATAAGATACACGCCCATTTTCGTGGTTTTCCCGTCGACCACAAACTTTTCATTGGACTTCGAGTCGCCATTTGATAGCTGAAAAAATTGCGGGTATGATGGTATGATACGGGTGAGATGCGGGTTCGAGCCCCGCCTGATGCAAAAGTCTTGCACATCACTCATCATCATTGGATATATTTGCAACATTATAGCACCGCTACAATGCGGTTAAATAAGAGGAGATCCCTTTCATTTATTATTTATTCTCATCTCAGTGTGAAGTGAAGAATGTCCTAGCGCCCGGAATTCTCAGTGAGAATTTTTCCTGAACTTCCCCTAACCCCTATTTTCCCCCGAGTTTCCCCTAGCCCCTATTTCCCCCGAGTTTCCCCTAACCCCTATTTTCGCCTGGATTCCTGTAAGCCCTATTTTCCCCTAACCCCTATTTTCCCCTGGACTTCTCCTAACTCCTATTTTCCCCTGAATTTCCCCTAACCCCTATTTCCCCTCAATTTCCGCCAATTTCTCCACAAGGTTTTCCCAGTAACCCTCCAATAGATACCTCATAAATTTAGTTTTTTTACATTTGAGACGTCATTACAACGATTACGGCTTCTTTGTGGATTTCGTTGAAAAGCAGGAGTCACAGCAGCGGTGGCAGACCTAATGAGTGACGTTATAGGAAATGAAAAGAAAAGAAAAAAATCAATAAATAAAGAAACAAATAAATATATTGAAAAATTGAAAAAATAAAAGGGAGAGCGAAGTCGGTAGGGGAGCACGTCATCTCGAAATCGATGGACAAGCTGCAGGCCGGCCTGCGGTGTACAGATTGCAAATCTGCTCTGAACGCGTCCGATCCCGTGTCCTGACCCCCTGCCCCCCCCCCCCCCCCTCAGTCGGCGTTGGTCTTTTATTTCTATTATTTATTTTATTCGTTTGTTTTTTCTTTATTCCTCTTTTATCAATTTTCTTTTCGCTTTCGTGCAGGCAAATTTTCTTCCGAGCGTTTGTCTCCCTTGTGTCATGAGGCTTTCCTCGTTTTCTCTTTCCAGACACACTTTGACTAGATGTTCACTTCATTGCTTGTGCGACGCGGTGGTTTCTGTAATTTTTGTTGTTCTACATTACCGTCAAGTTCCAAAAGGTGAGTTCTTCTCGGTTACCATAGCCCAGAACTTCTTTATTTCTTTAGTTAATCGTGTCTCCGCTTCCTTTCAGTTATGAGGAAACGAATGAATCTAGTCGATCTCATTGGCTGGAGAGGAACTTTTTCTAGGAGTGCTAGTAACCATTCGAAAGCTGAGGCTTGAAGCTTCGGCACCACATCGCCGGTTTTCGAAAAAGACTTCTCCTGACATTGCTACCGCCCAAAGGAAGAGCTCTGTTCGACGAGAAACATGCATGGCCGAGGTCAAAAAATCTCCTCCTGTAGCAACGTCAGAAAAACTCCTTTTCGAAAACCGACGGTGTCGGGGTGTAGCCTGAAATTTCAGCTTTCGAATGATCACTAACACTCCTATTCAAATTTCCTCTCCAGCAAATGAGATCGATTTTTCATCTGTGCCCTCATGACCGCATGATACCCGTCATCCACACATCATCCATCTTATTTAAGGAGTTTATTTAGGTTATTTTGTATCGCTTCTCGCCAAAGGCCTCTCACGTCCCGGCCAGCATTCAACTCGATCAGGACCGGTCGATTGGTGTTCAGAAACACTTCGATAAGGACGGTTAGTTAAATTTTTCAGTACTTTTCCCTCACCCCCCCCCCTTCCCTTCTCCCTCCCCGTCCCCTATTTCCAGCCCTCGAGAAAAATGTTTTTATTTTTATTTTCGAAGTTTGAGTACAAATTTGATAGCTTGAATTTCGTATATCCCGGAAATATATTTTATCTCTGAAATGGCCGTTTTGATAAGCTGTAATAGCAAAAATGAAACAATACTCATTTGAATACTTCTCGCTGAGAAAGGTCTTTCCTTTCAACGTTTAGAAACCGTTCGATAACTCAAATTTTGACGATTCCAACGATGTATTTCGTTCTTAAAAAGGACTTCTGAGTGCGCTCTAGCAGTCAAAAGAAGATCGGATTTCGCAAATTTGGCACTAGCAAAACGCAGTGGTTTAGCTTTTGGTTTCTACAGCTCACTAAAAAGTCCTTTTCAAGAGTCAAATACGTCATTGGAATTTTCGAGACTTAGGCTATCGAAAGGTTGCTAAAAGTTCAAAAGAAAAGCTATGTTCAGCGAGAAATGTTTGAATGAGAAACATAATTTTGTTTTTGCTCTTGAAGCGCAATAATAACGCCATCTCGAAAGCAAATTTAGCCTTGAAATCTCTGAGAATTGAGCTATTAAATTATTGTTAGGACTAAAAAAATTAGCTTATCCCTTTAAGAAGCGCATGTTGCGCAGTGGTTAGAGGTGCTCTGCGTTGCACACGAGGTCAATGGTACGATCTCGCGCTGATGGCTCACCAAGCCATCCATCCCTCCGGGGTCGGTTAAATGGTATCGGACTGGTCTCAGACTTGTCTGGGAGGATAAGCAGCACTGACCATGTTCAGCGGGCCACCGCGAGTCATTGTAAAAGCCACATATGCATTCAGTCACCTCAGACGAAGGTAGAAATTGAAGTCGAATGCATGGCGCTTCCCTCAGGGATTGATCAACGTGGAGAGCTTTATCCTTTATTCTAAGAAAAAATTAAGCGGCGCGTTTTTCTCGAAGGATCGAAGAACGGTGCGCATAACGGAAATGGTCCGATATTGTAATTTTCTTTTGGCTGCTACAGCGTAATAAAAAGTTTCAAAAATAACATACATCAATGAAGTTGTCGAGATTCAAGCTATGGAACGAGTATTAGAAGGTCTAAGGGAAAAGCTCTATCCAGCGAGAAGTGCTCGGATGAGCATCATAATTTTACTTTTGCTGTTACACCACAATAATAAAGCCAATGTATAAAAGAAGTACTTTCCAACTTTTTTCGAGATTGAGACTATCGAATGACTACCCAAGCCTCAAAAACAACCAACAATTCGTTTTTTCCGAGAGCGAATCGGGGACGGATATTGTAAAAATACCTAATATTCTGTGACTTTCGTTTGTTTATTTAATCCAAAAGATCGACTGTTTTTGAATCCCCGCAAGGAAAACATTCAAGATAATTCTAAAAAAGAATGCTTTAAGCCTAAACGAGGTTGGTACGCCAGGGTCATATCCCGGTGTCTTGGAGGTTTCGGCCTCCTCGTCAGTGACCCCCGCCCCACATTCAGCCCTGCATCGAAGCAAGCAGGGAGGCGTATGTGGTGATAGCACAGTGTACAATGGCACTGGTCCATCACCACCTCTCAGTCGATGGATTTTGGCTGTTAGATCAAAATTGATTCAAAAGATCGACTGTTTTTGAAACCCCGCAAGAAATGTTTATTTAGTGAAAAGACGATGTTCAGGTGACCACAGTGGAAACAAAACGAGCTGCTTTGAAATTAAAGAATGCCTCACTGAAAGACTTAAAGGCAATATTCGCCTTAGCAGGGCCGTATAAATGGAGAATTGCCAGTAAGTTGACGTTATTTCCGTTCATTTACCTCTTTTAATAATGATCTCCTATGTCGACAATTTCTCATCTAGCTGGGCTTTCTTTTCTTGGCGTCAGTAGTTCGATTTTCCTCCTGACCCCGAGAGTACTTGGAAAGCTAATCGATGAATTCGACGAGACAAAAAAAGCCACTCCAGGACATGATGATCAAAGTCTTAAGCTGGCAAAGTTGGTACCATTTTTATTCTACTTCACTTCAGTTTCTCCTTATTCGCTCCAGTTTGAGTGTTTTTAAACGTATTTCAAAACGTATTTCAAATATAGTAGATTTATCTTGTTTTTTTTTCATGAAGTTCTAGCCACTGAAAGTTTACCGATATCTAAGGTACTTCAAGGACAATCCTCTTGCGTTGGTTGGAGTGCTTTTTCTCGGCAGTATTGCAATAACAGCAAGAGTTTACTGCATGCATACGGCAGGTGTGTTTTCAGTATCTCGCAGTGTGTAGAGTGTAGCCAAGTTGGTGGCAGCGGTTGATGAGTGGTTATAGTGCAGGATATCAGAAGACCAGGTGCTGGTTAACTCTCCTTCCCAACAATCTCCAGCAATCAGTCAACAAATCCACTACGAAACGCTTTAGCTGGGGTTTCCTCCGAGAATTCAGGGAGAATTGCCTCGACCAGCATCCTGCGCATTCGTCAAAGAAGATGGATTCCTCAAGCAACAGTTGATACAGCAGGCGAAATGTTTGGAGACCTGTGTGGAGGGGTAAAAATTAGTTGAGTCGCGAACTATACTTTTAAACCCTTTTAGAACCGTGAACCCAAGGCCTCTGCATCTCTAAATGGCAGCCCTAAGTGGTCTGCCTCACCTTGTCTCCATCTCTAACCTCCGGCGTGCCGTTGTCAGACGCAGCGGTTTGCCAGTGTTACACGCAGCACGTTGGAGGTTAGAGTTGCAAACAAGAGGAGATGGAGCAGTTTTTCCAGAGTTGCCAATCAGAGTTTTCAAAGGCCGTGTGTCCACATTTCCGAAAGACTAAGACTTGTGCAAAATGGTAACTTTTTTCGAAATCGATGGTTGACTTTCGACGGCTTCTTCTTCGTTAAAGTTGTTGAACTATTTATGCTGGGAAGGTTGTTGTTGTATCCATACACATTGTGAATAATCTAATGGGTTCCTCTATCTAATACGATCTACATTCTCTTTGTTGATTGAGCCTGTAGCGCGAGACTATTCATAGCAAGTTTGGATCATTTCCGTTATCCTAACCTTGTTTAAGCACCTTGGCAAAAACTCATATTTTGCTTTTTTGCAAAATTTACTAGCCATTTGATAGCTTGAATCTCGAGAATTTCAATGGTATGCCTTATATTCAAAATGGCTTTTTAGTGCGTTGTGGCGGTAAGAGCAAACTTACGATTCACATTCAACCATTCTTCCATGACAAAGCTTTTTTTCTGCAGGCTCCCAGTAACCATTCGATAGCACAAATCTCAGCGATCACAATGGTGTACTTGGTTTTCTGAAAAAGACTCTTCGTTGCGCTGTAACACTATAATTTGAGTGGAATTTCACACGTGGCACGCATCCTTTGCTGTGGTATGAATAATTTCGCATTATTGGCATCAAGATATCGCGCTCACTTTACCCGCACCCTAGCCGACGAGATTTGCGCGCCGAGTGCGAAACTCAATCGTCTATTTGGCACTTGCAGCGCACTGTAATGTCCTATTCTAAAACCAAGTAGAGCCATTGGAATTTCCGCGATTTTTGCTATCGAGTGATCATAGAAAGTCTAGAAGAAGAGTTTTTGCAGCAAAAAATTGCTGGGTGTGAAACTTGATTTTATTTTTATTGTCACAACGTAGCAAAGAAGTCTTTCAAAAAATAAATTACACCATTGGAATTTTCGAGGTTTAAACTATCAAACGACTATTGAAACTTCCAAACAAACGAAAAACGTGTTGTTCTCAAGGGTCTGAACTAGGGTGATGGTAGGTGGAAAATTCTCAAGTTTCATTCGGCTAACGTTTCGACGTTTAGTCTTCTTTAGGAGCCGGTGATTTGAGTCGGTAGTTTAGGATTAGTATAAATAGCCAATTTACATCCGCTTTATCTTTTGAACAAGGGCTTCGCTGAGAGAGGGTTTTCAATAGAGCGATGCTCCATTGGAGAAGGTTCAACTTGAGAAATCGACTCAAATTATCTGCTCTGAAAAGACGAAACGTTAGCCGAATAAAACTTGTTTTTGCGACCTCGTGCTATAGGCTCAATCAACGAAAAAAAGGTATGCGATCAGTTATACCGAGGTTGAAGGAGAATCGGCGCACAACAATCTAATTCAGCCTAAGGGCACATGTGACTAATAAATTAGAGATGGCGTGAGACGCACACGGGGTTCATGGTTCGACCGCGTGCCTAAGGCTCATTGAGCTTTTCATCTCTCGCTAGTAGGCGAATTGGTACGAGGCTTCTCTGGGACTATGGTAGCACTTAGTTGACCCATCGGTAGCCCATTACGAGTCATTATAGCGATTAGATATGTATTGAATTACCTCTAAGGATGCTTGATGAAGCCGAGTACATGACGCATTCCTTAGAGATTGATCGACGCCGAGAGCTTCATCCTTTAGCTTAATCTTACTCCACAGACCTAATTAATCTGATGGGGAGTAGGGGCCGTGGCCAATTGGCTGTGGTGCCCATCGCGGCAGCGCTACCCTCACCCCACAACATTCTTCACGAGTTAACGACGATCGTTTCAGCTAAGCTGTCCTCGAGACTGAAAGGGGTCGTGCCCAACCAGTAATTAACAACGTTGGAGAAGTGGACGAACGAGTCGAATGCTAGAAACAAAAAATTAAATCCGATAGTGTATTGGACAGATTTAGATTTTTAGTGTGTGACAACACCGATGATCTTCCTCTTATGAGAAGTTCAACGACTTTAAGGAAGGCGAAGTAGCCGAAATAGCAGCCGTCGATTCTGAGGAAGATATACTAACCTCGAGACGTTCAAAAAGTACAGTTTGTGAGATTAGTTTTAATCTTTGTGCTGAGGTTTAGTGAGAATCGACCTTCCAAAGTATCAGCTAACTGTAATACCTTTCTTTTCGACTTCTTTTTGGGACCTCGTTTAAAACAATTGTAATCTGATGGCATATTTCAAGCTCTCATGAGATCTATTATGGCGCTTATACAGGGCTAGACTTACATTTCGGCCTTCCAGCCTCATCAGTAGTGCGGTGCCTTTCGTTTCGGTCAATCGCTTGTAGAGCAGTATACCTTCTACATATGAAGGAATCGGCGACGAACACCTTACAATGCACGCACAGGGTGATGAGATCACTCGACTTGTAGTGTTTAGTACATTGTGCAGTGTAAGATGTTCGTTGTTGATTCTTTTAAATTAAGATGTTCAGTCCTCCCCTGCAAGGGATTGACCAAAACGAAGGACATTATGCTTCTGATGGGCTGAAAGGACAAAATATGTGTCTAACACTGTATGAGTCCCATATCAGACCTCATGAAAGGCTTAAAATATGTGATCAGATCTTCTTAGCTAAGTGTTCAAAGATTGAACCTGTGTTTTTTGAGCGCAATTAATCATCAACGACCTTCGTAAAAGTGTTTTCAATGCCGTGCTACGCCAGGATATTGCCTTTTTTGACAGAAATAAGGTGTGTTATGTTTTATTTCCGATCCTTTTTTTGGTCCTCTTGTATCGCTGCCTCGTGTCAATGAATGGTACTCAGGTTGGTGAAATTGTCTCTCGGCTATCTACAGATGCTCTCATAGTTGGATATTCGGTATCTATGAATCTCAGCGACGGTGCCAGAGCACTTCTGACATGCATCGGCTCAGGAGGTCTCATGGTATGGTAAATCCAATCTTGTCGTATCCTTCAGTTGTAGTGCAAACATTCCTCTTCTTTTACAGCTTTTACTACTCGTTTACTTTGATTGTTTATGTTCTTTATTAGGTATATACATCTCCAGCGCTATGTAAAGTTATGTTTGTGGTCATTCCAATAATGGTTGGAACTTTTGCCGTATTCGGTAAACTGCAGAGGAAGTATACATTACAAATGCAAGAGGCAGTTGCTGGAGCTAATCAGGCACTGATTTATGTCTTTATGTATACTCAATGGATCTTCATCTATCTTCGCGACACAAATTTTGCTACTTTTCCGTTATCCGTACCCTTGTTTCGACCCTAAGGAAAAAAGCATTTTTCAGGCTTTTAACGCTTCAGTATCGTTCGCTAGCTGAAGTTCAAGAAAATTTGATTAGTGTATTTTATTTTCAAAATGACTCTATTATTATGTGAAATAGCAAGCAAAAAAAACTTTGTTTTCAATCCAGACATTTTCTCACTGAACGAAGCTATCTCCTTGAATTTTCAACAGCTGGCCGGTAGACCAGACCTCAAGGATGCCAATGATGTATTTTTTTTTTCAAAACAGATTAGTTTGTGCGTTGTAACAGCCAAAGGAAGATTGAGTTGCGCAACTTTAGATCATTGTCGTCGTCCGCATCTTTTTTGATCTTTTGAGAAAAACGCATCTTTTGTCTTTTTCTCAGCTTCCAATAACTATCCAATAGCTCAAATCTCAAGAATCTAGATGGTGTTTTTTATCTTCGATGTAGCTTCATTATCGCGCTATAACAGCAAAAATGATAGTATGTTTTTCACCCAAGTATAATTCGCTGAACGAAGCTTCTGCTTCAGACTTTTGGCAATCAGTCGATAGCTTGAATCTTGTCGATTACAATGCAGTGCTTGGCTTTTGAAAAGGACTTTTTACTGCGTCGTATCAGCCAAGAGAATGTCAATTTTCGCTCAGCGCAATGAGGCCCCTAAGCCACCGTAGTTTGTCCACTGCCAAATTTGCGAAACTCTATCTTTTTTTTCATTGTTGCAGCGCACCAAGAAGTCCCTTTCAAAAGCCGAATACATCACTCGAATCAGCGAGATTTGATCTATCGAATGTTCATTGAAAGTTTGAAGAAATATTTTTGTTTAGCGAGAACTGTTTGAATGAGATCATAATTTTATTTGTTCTGTTATCGCGCATTAACGAAGATATTTCGAAAGTGAAATACATTGCTGCAATTTTTTTGAATTAAGCTATTGAATATCTAGCAAGGCATTGAAAATAACAGAAAATTTCGTTTTCTTAATGAGTCAAAACATTGTACGGATAACGGAATAGTACCGGTTGAATTTTTCTACTAATTGTTAAGGACTTGTGTAGCGCAGTGCTTAGAAGCACACATAGTCGATGGTCCGACCCTCGCACAAGGCTCAGCAAGCCTTCCACCCCTCTGAGGTCGGCAGATTGGTATCAGACTTGTCTGGACGGATAGCAACACTGACTCGATACATAAGAAGACCACCGCGAGTCTTTGCATGCCCCAGATATGTGCTCATTCAGTTCAAACGACGCCTTATGAAGTAAAATGCATAGCGTACGCCTTACGGACTGATCAATGCCAAAAGCTCCATCCTTTTATCCTTCATTTTATGAAGTGACGTAGAATAGTTTTCATGAACAAGGAGTAACAAAGAGTGCTATTCAATCTTCTTATTACTTTTAGTAATATATCTAAAGGAGTTCCGTCTTTCTTTAGGTTGCAACTGAGCGTCTGTCGAATGTACGTACTGTCCGTATGCTAGTTGCAGAGCAGAAAGAACTTGCTGCTTATGGCGCAAAAATCTTCGAAATCTGGAATATATCGAGAAAAGAGGGCCTCGCGCGTGGAGCCATGTTTGGATCGGTATGGATTCATTTTATAGTTATCATCAGGGAGTATGGAGCGAAAGCACTGTCACAGTCAGTAATGTCGGGATTTCAGTTTCAATTCACTGGCTACATTGCACTTTCAACAGTCCTGTTTTATGGAAGTAATCTGATCAGTCAGGGATTGTTAACGTACGGTATGTTGAACTACTGTAGTCTCGGCTAATTACATACATGCATATTTCTTTTGCTGTTTTCTACTCTTTCTAGGTGATTTGTCCTCTTTCTGTTTGTATGCGGTACTGTGTGCAGCAAGCCTGTCAAACATATCTGGTTTCTTCATAGAGATTATGAAGGTGTGCTCTCTCTAGTATCTAGTCAAAATGGCGTCATTCCTAGTTTTAGATAGCCGTCTCGCAAGTTAATGTCTGATTATCTTCAGCTAATGGTTAATTATCGAAACAGAAGTTTTTGAGAATCTGAGATTTGGAGAACATATTAACGGTCTCTTTTTGAAATATGTGAGAAAGATGCTGGTCAATATCCAAAAAGGGTATATCTCATTTGGGACCATGGAGCCAAGGCATCTGCATCTCTAAGTGGCAACTTTGAACGATCCACTCTACCTCCTCTGCAAGGTTAACCGCCAACGTGCTGCATCTAACAATGCCAGGCTGTTGCGTTCAACAATGGACACAGCAGGGTTTAGAGATGCAAGGGAGGTGGAGCAGACCGTCCAGAGTTTCCGGACTAAATGGATTGGCCGTAGACCCATGGTCCCGATTAGATTCATTGATACCGATGTGTGTTTATCAAACCTCACTCGTTGACGGTTTGTTGGTGACAGCTGCGATGCCTTACATCGAAGAAGGAGTGGTGGCTTCGATGGTGTAGTGTTGGCACGCACAACCAGTATGTGCAACGCAGGTTCATCTCCCGCTTAGGATCGTGTGTTTTGCATATCACTCAGCATTCTTGGATATATAACTATAATAGAAATTCCAGTTCTGTGAAGGTTTCATAAGGTAATTTCTTCTGAACGTACGAGCTTAAATTGAGTTACGATGGTCTCCTTACTCTTTCTTCAACTCTGCTCAATCCAATTACTGCGTAGTTCATATAAAATGAAATCATATGTATTAATGAATTCTTAGTCTCTCAGGAGCACTATTTACGTCCCATACTATATTATTTTATATCTGCTCATTTTCTTCTCATAAACAAGCTGTGGTCTTCGCATCAGGTTAGGTAACGTCGTTAAGGGTTTGGGTGCGAGCTCCAGACTCTTTGAACTTCGCAATGCTGAACCCCGTATTCCATTAGAGAGTGGCATAAAGAAGGATGTCAGTGAATCCATTAGGTGAGATTTCTAATCAGCTATATCCTTTTCGTTTCTTTCTTGTTGGATGTGTTTTTATTTATTTCGCTTGGAGTGGCTCCATTCTCATCTAGTCAGCGGATCATCAAAATATTGAATCTATTCTTTCCTTAACCCTTTGGGGACCGTTGACCTACCTCTTTTGCCGCGTTGAACGTATCATTGTATCATTTCAATTGTATTATTTTTGTTATCTTCCTACTTATAACAACAATACATTTACTTTGAAATATAACATAGAAGATAACAATAATACTGTGAGTAGTGCTGCAGCACATTCAATGCGTTCATACGCTGGGGGTTAGAGACGCAGACGAGGTGGTTCCACGGTCCCGAAGGTTTTATAGTTTTGTCATTCTTATCGGAAGTGAATGGTTAATTTTTGATGGATCGTAGAAAAGTATGTGCGGATGGTAGCTGTATAGATTTGACCGAGTGGCATTCGCGTATCCTGGAAGAGATCCGCTCTTTCATAATATTACGTTCGACGTTCCATGCGGACAAATCACAGCTGTAGTTGGTGCATCTGGAAGTGGAAAATCGACAATAGCAAATCTTCTGTTGAGGTATTCAGCTTTTTAGTTGTCTTTTACACTACCATTAGCAACTTTCAAACGTAATATAATCTATCGAAAGCATGTAAAATCTCAGGAAAAGTCTGGAAAAGTTAGGAATGTTTATGGAAACAAAATCATCAGAGGAATTTCGCTATAATTACGTTAATAAGATTAACAGAAAAACCGTTTTGATCGTTGCTAAGGAACGTGCACTGATAAGGAGGCTCGAGATGAGGGCCCTTGTTAAGGTATTAGTTTTTGCAAATAAATGCATTTTGTGCCTACAATTAGGTCATTACGTTATGATCTCTTTTGCGGAGTTTTCAACTTTGAATAGCTGAAATCACATTATTTCTTACAGTCACAATTGTGCATATCTCTTCCGTGATGTTGAATAGAATCACAAGAAAACAGATACGATTGAAATTTGCAATTTGTAGTTTTGCTCGTATCTCAAGTGACTGAACTCATTTACGAGGTCCTTCCATAAGTTTTGGCACAATGACAATAAACAGCGAATTTATTGACTAGAAGTAATCGAAATTGCAAGGTTTTGATATCGTTCGGTTGCGGATTTTCTTGTGAACATTTTGGTATACAACTTGTCTACACTAGCTTTAAGATGGAGCTATTGAGAACAAATTTACTTGCTAATCATGCACGACTGACGCATAGGGGAGAACGCTAGTAAAACAGCGCGCAAGATTAATGGAGCTTGAGGCCGTGACAGGATTGTCCAAAGGATGGATAGAAATGCTTTGCGAACTTCAAAGCTAGAGAGAACAGTTTGGAGGATCAATCTCGCTCGGGGTCCACAGGAAGCTCTATAGATCTTACGCGCCGCTTCACAAGCATTTTCCCCTACGCCCCATTCGTGTATGACTAGCAAGCAAATTTGATCCCAAGAGAGCTCCATTCCAGAGCAAGTAAAGGCAAGATTTATACCAAAATGTTTGCATTAAATGCGCAGTTCAACGGTACCAAAATCATGTAATTTTTATTACTTCTGGTTTATAAAATTGGTGTTTTTTGCTTCAGTGCCAAAACTTTCTGAGCGCCTAATAATTCTCTCTTTTATGTCACGATAATGAATGCATCAGTATACGTGGTAATATAGCTTATTTATTTACTTTTTGAGGCTCTATGATCCCGACCATGGTCGAATTTTGATAGATAACATCGATTTGAAAGATGTTGATCCGTCGTATTGGCGAAGACAAATTGGAACTGTGGGGCAGGTCTATCTCATATTCCTCATTATAGTTGAATTTTTCTCGATAAACCCGGGTGTTTCCATTCTAAAGAAGTAACCCGGTCGATACTAGTTATTTCATTTTTTGTTTGAACGATCGGTTCAGTTATGAAGATTTGTTCTATTCCAGGAACCAATACTATTCTCTGCAACTATTCGCGAAAATATCTTGTACGGTGCTAAAAATCCAGAGGAGATTACTGAAGAGCAGGTGACTAACTGCAGGACATCACTTTGACCTGGGTTTTTCTGCATAATTCTTTTTGCTTTTGTCTTTTGAGGTAGAAGAAGCCGCTGAGCAGTCAAATGCTCTTGATTTCATCCACTCATTTCCTGACGGATTCGATACATTGGTAAGCTATTACCCCTTAGATTGCACGTATATATCATGTATACATGATATGTATATAAGTATTCAGATACATACAATACATACAATCGCTCATCTTATGATTATCTTATCTATTATATAGGTCGGTGAACAAGGTTCAATGCTAAGTGGAGGTCAAAAGCAACGAATAGCAATCGCAAGAGCACTTATAACGGTAATTTATGTTTAACAACTCGTGACGATGCTTGTCGACTTTATTGCACACGAGTTAGGCAAAATGAGCTGTACGCATTGGATTCAATGTTGTTCTGAGTGTTTTTACAACCCAGAATTATTTGCTGTACTTTTGGTGTGTATCTTTCGCAATACTTGTACCAGTAGTCAACCTAGGGCGCCTGCTCTGTAGGTCTTTCAATTAATGAGTACAATTCATTTACGAGGGATAAATGAAAAAGCGATCTCATTCGCTGGCGAGAAACTTTCTATGGGAGTGTTAGTAACCATTCGAAAGCTGAAACTTGAGGCTACAGCCACATTTCGCCTTTTTTTCAAAAACTCTTTAATAACTCTGTGATCTCCAAACAAAACTAGCGCATTTTTCTCGCCGGACAGAGCTCTTTTTTCGGACTATTAGTAATCAGTCGTCATCTTAGTGCTTCCTGATGCCAATGCTGTGCTTAAGCCCTGAAAAGATCGTTTCTCTGCAACGCAGCAGGTCAGATACGTTTGATTCGATGTGAGAGAATGGACGATCTAAAGCCAATTCACGTCACGGTGGCTGTGGCGGTCACGTGACTTGACACGTGGTCGCGTTCACTGGCCGTTGCAGCCAGCGTCCACGGATTCGCGCGGGACTCCGTTTCTTGTTGATGGGAATTCCATTTATTACCAGTTGCGTTGCAGCTTATTTTACCTGCTGAAGCAGCGTCAAGAAAAGGTTTTTTTTTTCGAAAACCGGCGACGTAGGGCTGTAGCTTAAAGTCTCAGCTTTCGAGTAGCTGCTGATACTTCTATAAAAGTCCTTCTCCGGAGAATGAGATCAGTTTTTCATTAGTCCCCTCATAACTGAAAAGAAATCACAATTGATTTTAGACAGCTCTGTTTCGTCACGGAGAATCGTGCTCATTACGATTTTAGGTTCTTTTTCCGTTCAACAACACGGGATAAAGAAACGATGCCACGCGCTCTATAAGAACTTTTCATAAGAGTACTAATAATCGTTTGAAACCTCACTGTCTGGTTGATCAATATCTGGTTTTTTTGTGTCCTTTTTTGAAAAAAGTCTTTCTATAACGCTTCAGCGAAAGGAAAAGGTTTGTGTTCACACTAGCTTATTTCTCGCAACACAGAGCTCTTTATTCAGACTATCAGTGATCATTCGACAGCGTAAGGTTTGAAGATTCTATAGCTGTGCTTGTTTTCTGGAAAGACCGTTTCTCTGCAGTCTAGCAGGGAAAATAAGATTGACATACGCGGGCACGTGTTTTTTTGGCTAATATACGGGCTGGAGGAGGGGGATAGGGGGTTGGCTGCCGGCATTCTCAACACGGCGGTCGATTGATGACGCTGATGCGTTACACATGTGAAGTACGATTTTTGTGATTCAGTGACGAATTTTCCTCTCCGTTTTGAAGGGAACTTGTGATAAAATGTATGACCTTGATACTACATAATTTCCTCTACACGTTCATATGCTTTTCATGCTCCAGCGAGGTGATAGTAAAATTGCACGGCCGATGTGAAACATAGTTTTATTTCAGGTTTTCGAGCGTTATAAAAAGGTTTTTAGAAAGCAAGAGCCAGAAATTTGAGCTTTTCAATAAATACTATCACTTGTATGAAAAGTTATTGTTCAGCAAAAAGGATTGTTTTTTTCTTCCCTGTGTAACGGAAAAGAATCTGCATTTCCTAATATATTTCTATGATGGGAGTCCACTGATGTGGTACTGAAATTTCCCTTCTGCACAGATGCAAATGACGTCCCATTGCCTTTTGTTGTCTTTTTTACGAACTTAGTGACGCAAAGCTGTTTGCTCATTAGAGGGAGACTACCACATTCAGAGCTGCACAACGGATGTTATGCGTTGACTTCAATGCGCACCTCAAGCATCGGAAAAGGACACTTTTTATTAAGTCGCTGCTACGCAAAAATTATCCCTCATCGTGCATGTGTTATAGAGTGTCTTCATTGCTAAAATCAGTATATTAAGAATCCCCGAATTCTTATTCTTGATGAAGCGACGAGCGCCTTAGATGCAACATCCGAATATCTAGTTCGAACGGCTCTCAATCGACTGCTAGAGAACAGTCATCAAACAGTGCTTATCATAGCTCATAGGTACATGTAATAAAATGACATTTACAATCCTTTTAATTGGGTGACATCTTAGAATGATGCTTAAAGTTGAAAAAAATCTTTAACTTCAGATTATCGACTATTAAACATGCCAATCAAATAGTCGTGCTAGACAAGGGAAGTGTAGCTGAGCGAGGCAGCTTTGAAGATCTCATGCACTTGAGAGATGGCATTTTCCAAGGAGCTCGTAGAGAAACAGGCTATCAGTTGGAAAGACGAAGCTTACTGATCGACTTGGTAGCTGGTCAGATGGAGTATTCATGAATTTTGTGCGTATGAAGGCAAAAAATTTGGAGCTCATGTCAAATCCTCATCATTTAATAGAAGTTCTAACTTCTCGAAAACCAAGAACTTTTCAAGATGGTGTAATGAGCAAGGCTCATGCACATTCATCCAGGACGTAAAGTATAAACCTTCTGAGCGAATTCATCTTCTCAATATTTCATTGTTTAATGCCCAAATTTGTTGTATTCAAGTGTTCTCCTTCATGTTTTTCATTCATTTATACTCATATCATCTATCATCTATGGATAATGCAGTAGCGTTTACTTAGGCGAGTAGTTATTGATATATTGCTGGGCAAATGTATCAGGCACAAAGAATGGTTTTCACCAGTCATTTCTCACTCCTTTTCTTGATTACAAGAAATTCGAGCAAAATTGTCATAAACCTTTTGTTATCGAGGAAAATAAAAATTTTGAGAAACTATAACCAGTGGCATGCTTTTAAGACTCGCGTCAGCACTTCTTTCATTTCATGCTTCCATGTTGAATGTTAATCAAAAAGATATAGGGGATGCGAACCTGTAGAAATGTGATTAGGTCACTTACCATCAGAATGCTGAGACATTAGGTCTCCAACTAAGTTCTGAATTTGATCTAGAAAGTAGAATTTTTTCTTACAAAACAAATTTTTTCTTTCACCTGTTTTTGTGCTGACTTTTATTGTGCATCGTTTGGTATATTTTTGCACATACTTGTCCTACAATGGAGCCATAACGGGAAGTGCAACGCAAGAAAGGCAGATGCAGGCAAAAATGGCGCAAGGGCATTGGATTCCGCACGATCTCACACAAGTTCAGAGAGAACAAGAGAAAGCAAATTGCGCAACCTCATCTTTGTCGTCATCTCTGATGTTCGTTTTTGAACAGAATTGTCACCACTGATGAGAAAAGGATCTTATTCAAGAGCCAGCGTTGCCTAAATCAGTGGTTGTCACCAGGTCAGCAAAGAACACACACCGAGAGCAAATCGATTTTTCGCCTAAAACAATGTTAATCATTTCTAAGACGGAAGTGGGCCGACTCATTGGGATTTGTTGTGGACCGGTCAGACACCCTCAACGCTGAGCGATATTGTCAGCAACTGGATTGGAAATGGAAAACGTTGCAATCACGCAATTTCACGTCACCGCCGTCAGCAAGTCATTTTGCTACAAGACAATGCAAAGCCACACGTTTCCAACGAAGACAAGGAAGAAGTTGGCCGATTTGAGCTGGGAGCGCTTGGATCATTCGCCGTATTCGCAAGATCTGTCTTCGTCCGTTTTCCATCTATTCAGGTCATTGGAGCACTGGTCGGACAAGAACATGCGTTGAGACATCAATCATTTGCGTCGAGAATTACTGCTTGGTTTGCATCGAAGAAAGAGTTTTATAAGCGCGGAATTGATTTGTTGCCGAAGCATTGGCAGAATTGCATACAGGCAGACGGAGAATACTTCAATTAATGTTATTTGAAACTATCGATTATTTGGAAAAATAAATTTTTAAATTTTTGGATCAAGTTCGGAGACTTAGTTGGAAACCCAATCGAAGCAAAACTTAGAACTTGATTTTTATCTTCCATAGGCACGAACCGCCCACAATGCCTTCCCATCGCTCGTTTTGATAGTCAGAAATGAATACAGATTCTAAACGTTGGTAATTGCTCATTTGGGAATGATGCCAATATATGCTTATTAGACTTATCCGCTAAAGGATAGTTGCTGACAGCTTCGATAATTTATTTCGAAAAAAGAGTGGTAGCAAAACAGTGGCCTTGGTGGTGTACTGATAGCACGTTTACCCGGGTATGGTTTAAGCGCGAGTTCAATTTTCGCTTCATGTTGAGCATTTTGCATACCGCTCAATATTCTTAAATGTATAATCATAACGTCGTAGCACTGCTAAGGCAGTAAAAACAGGGATGTTGAAAGGTGCTTTTTACGTATCGTTCTACTTAGGTGACCGCTATTACTGTATGTCGCCAATCTCCTACAGTGTCCAAGTAGCCGACCTTTACCTATTGGTGCAGAGTAACTCATGACTTTACATTGAGCAATTTATGAGAACTTGCGACACTACGAATTATCTTAGCGAATACACTCGGTCTTTTTTCACCAGAAAGATAGTGATAGGAACTCTAGAAATTTTATCATTTCTCAATTTTGACCCAATAATGTAGAGTGGTGTGGCAAAAGCGTGGATGTATAGTGAAATATCATAACACCGCAAGTGGCGGTCAAACAAAAATGTTTTCTTAATGTATACCTTTTGTTGCGAGTGTTTTCTTAAGACCACGCTCACATTACTACATATCTCGTAATTATTATTTGACCAACATGTCCTGTCTTATACTTATAAAAGCGCATTAGTATCCACTGGTGATCTAATGTCTAACATCCATCTATATTCAAAGTCAGACCCATCATCAGCTGTGTAGGCGGACCGACGGATAGGATAGCATAGTTCTCAACTTTAATAACATCCCAGTTGCTAGGACACATTCCAGCCCATCTAACGAGCACTCAGATGTTCCTGGATCGTGTACTTAACACGAATCCGAACAGCGCGTACGTAATGGAGTCATTCGACGTCACTGCTCTATATACCAACGAGCCGAATGACTCCGCATTGCAAGCCACACATGAGCTTCTGATACAACACCAGGGAGCTGTAAACATGTATGGCTTATCGATTAGCAGTTCATGGTCCTATTAGAAGTGTGCCTGAATTGCTCAGTCTTCAGATGGTCCGGGAAATATTATGCTCAAATGAGAGGGCTGGCAATGGAGCAGCGACTGGCACCTAGCCTGGCGATTGCCTTTATGTCGAAAGTGGAAGCAACAGTGATGGATCTCCGGCCGTTACTCTACTGTAGGTATATAGATGACTGTTTGCTTATCTGTTCCTCTCAAAGGAGCTAGATAATTGCTTCAGATTGTTGAATGAACAGTCACAGTATATAAAATTCATCCGTGAGGAACCAGAAAGAGATTGACTCCCTTTCTTGGCCGTGCAAATAAGCTTAAGCGAGAGCGGCTAACATAACAAAGTGGTACCGAAAACCAAATAATAAGAATATCCTGGTTCACTATCTTTCTCCTCATTCGTCACATACGAAGAAGGCGTTAGTAAAAGACTTGTTTCGAACAGCAGCCAATGTATGTACTGGGGAGGAGCAAAGAGTAGAATCCGTGAAACTGGCTCGAGGAATAGCCACTTCTAATGGATACGAATTTGTAATCCCTCGGCTAGGTTTAGAGGAAAGAGTACGCCTTCGAACGAAAACTCGGATGAAAGGAAAGTCCCGTTCATCCTCCCATTCTTTTCAAATGAGATTAGTTCAGCAATAAAACGCTGCTTGAAAAGAGCGGGTTTGAAGCATCAGCGACTTTTATTGAAATACCACCGAATACTATAAGACGCCAACTAGTTCGCAACCGCTTATATGACCGTCTCTGTATAGTGAAAGATTGTAAAATATGTCCTAACGGCAGAGACCGTGATTGCATGAGCATAGGTGCAGTCTACCTAATCTCTTGCAAGGCGTGTAGCGATGAATACATTGACGAAACGAGTAGGCCGCTCTATGCCCACGTCGAAGAACACCTAGCTGACAAGCGTCTTAATAGATGGAAACACTCCGCTAGGGACTCATAGAGAAAGGAACACGACGGAGTTAATTGAGATCGAAGTCATAATCCTTGCGCAGGAACAAAAAACATCAGCGCGAAAGATTCTGGAAGCACTTTGGATTAACACCACCAATCCAACTATGAACCGCAGGGAGGAATGCCTCTTTATTACTCGTGATAGGAGTCAGTATTGAAGATTGTTGTTTTGATGGGCAGGCTGCATTATGAGCCTATATGATCTTCTTCCGGTGATTTCCACTTGAGTCATTCAGTGGAACACATATAAAAAGTGGTGAGTATTTTGAGAGTTGATTTCGTGCTTGATGAGATTGAAATCTAAATCTGGTGATTTTTTCTTAAGGAGTAATGGAGGTGTTTGACTGATTGGATTGTGAGCAATTTGACCTTTCCAGGCTCCGAAGAAGGCGAACTGCCGAAACGTCAGCTGTCAAATAAAGTTTAATGTAACACCTCGTGTTTGGCTCAAAGAACAGAATCAGAAATTATTATTTGAGCCAACATGTCATGCGGTCTGATAATTGGGCTTACTTATAAAGCCTGATACACGCGCTTCGACCTTGATGATCTCATCAGAGGGACGGTACCGTTCGTCTCTAGCCAATCCTCTCGGGGCGCTCCGTCCCCTATACTAAGAGTAGGCGACGACGAATACTTTACACTGTATGTCAAGTGAAATTATCACTGAACACACAGTGCTGTACACTCGACTGCTCTTGGCTGGTATTGTTAGTATATCAAACAAACGAGAAGGGTACCGTCCGACTGATGAGACCGTCAAGGTCAAAACACGTCGATCAGGCTGTATAATATCTCAATTTATATTCAAGAATGTCGAAAGATATACAAAATTTGCAACCTTATGTGTGTGCTCTACCCGCGTTTCACTCCTACCTGGGGTTATAGCGGCAACCGGCTTCTTTTTGCCTTAGGATGAAGAATAATTAATTTTTTTTGCGTTAAATAATAAGATTGACGTTTGTGAACACTACTTTCATCGAAATTAAGTACAACGTATTCAAATTCAACTGATAATCCATTTTTGTGAATTTCTCATCGCCTCAGGTTAGGTCTCTCGTTCGAATGGAAACCAAAAAAGGTGTATTTTAAAACTAAATCTTTTATAAAACAGGTAAGTACATCAGGAAATGAGCAGTGTTAGGAGAGACGGTTTTAGTAGCAAATATGCTTACTAAGTTTATATTCATGTCAATCTGAAGGAGGGACGTAGAGATTATTTACATGAGTGTAGGCGTGATGATATTTATTCAGAGGTTCGCTAATTACAACACATTTTTGCAAATTGTACAAATAGTTCAAAGAGTAACTGGGCAAAAGACAAAGTCTAGACGTAATCGAAAGGATTTTTCGAGCATATCGTCGACATTGCATCAATTATTTCGTCCGCATTTGCGATTTCAATGCATAAATTGTTTAGCACGTAGACATATTTAAGAACGTAGTCGTACTGAAAGTATTAATGTAGCTAGACTATGGACAACTAATTCATCTCTCTTGCTTCCTCAAATGTCCATTAATATTTACGTACAGGTTTTTTAGGAGCGATATGAACATGACCAGCCAGTTTTTTCTTTTTGATGACTACTGTATTCCCCCACGACATTAGTTGTAAGAAGCGTTTTCTCTCAAAATATAATATTTGCAGTACATTGTGACAAAATCGGGTAATGATGCTGCTAAGGTTGATAGAATGTGTAAATAACAAAATGCTTATCCATTACCTTATTCATATCGATGCAAATCAAATCAAACGCTCGAACAACTTCGTCATGACAGTCTAGATCCTCTACAGAATTACGTTCTTCTATCATGCGACGCCTAAGCAGTGAAAACATAAAGAAAGTAATCTCAATTTCACTTATCAGTTAGTATAAATTCCGATTCACAAGCACTAAATCTCACCTGTCAACTGGATCCTCAACAAGATGATCAATAAGTTTCAAGAATAAAGATTTGATGCTGCGTCGATCCTAAACCAAGTCATCAATTCAAAAATGTACATTCTGTGATTTCTTGACTAAACGATTATATTGGTAATACAAAGCATAGCGCAGTGATACAAAGTGCACCGCATTACGCATTAAATAGTTGGCTCTGATACGCTCATCAGGCGAACCAAGCTCATTGTGCATTCGAATTTGGTAATTTTTGAAGACCTAATTGGGAAGATATCAAGTTCTGATACATGGGCAATATCGAGAACTATGTTTAGGTTAATATTTTTGAGCCATGCTAGTGGCGTATTATGGACATCCATACACGATACTGCATACTGTATTGCACTGTAGAAGTGTCCATGACAAATCACACGCATGGCTTGAAAATAATTATCAAGAATATTGAGATTTGAGTGTGGTCTTAAGAAAACACTCGAAACGGAAGGTATGTTTAGGTAAAATGTGCACTGAACCTTTTTTTGTTATTTTATCCCTTAAGTTCACAAAGCAGTGCATGAGTACGTATATCTCTTGAAAAGATGCTACAAGTATTCTACTTTAACAAGAGTGTTTTACCTGGTGTATTTTACGTATTTGTCGATTTAGCTCTTTGGCGATATGAATGTTGTCAGTTTCGTCCTTGACTTGGTGAAGATACATGAGTTCAATGTCACGTGAGGGCCACGAATGAACTGCATACGGTTCCTAATTCAGTAAAATCATTCGAAAAAAAGTTAAGGATGTTGAGCCATTGCTTGTTACCTCATCACTGATCTTATATCGCTTTGTTTTACGCTGACCTTGAAACCAACCAACAGGTTCTTCAGCGATGAGAAGATCACCGAAGTGCATCACATGTGACAAATTTGTCAAACGTTTCACGCGCTCATATTGTTCTTCTAGCGTCTCGACGTTGATATCCTCCTGCATACGTAAGTTCTATAGTTGTTTATGTGGCAAAGACAACAGAGTCACATAAGTTACGATAGGAAAACTGTTCTAAAAAGGCCAAAAGATCACTGAATTGCGAAAGAGCTCTTGAAGTAGCTCCACAGTTTATTTAGTGTATGTAAATCTCAAGGACTAATCTTAATTAATTGGCCGAGGTTGGCAATAGTCATAGTAATAGCACTGATAGTAGTAGTGCGATGGCTGACGATTCGACGACTTTGTCTTCTCCAGAACCTGGACGTATGTAGTGTTAGACTACGTTGCTTTGAACTGCTTACGTGCAGGCTTCAAAGAAAGCGAAGTCGCCGAAATATCAGCTATCGCACTGCTACTATTGTAAGTGCTACTACTACAATTATTTCCAACCTCACGTCCGCTAATCAATATAAGTCTCCAAAATTGTCTAATTACTGATGGTGAGCAAACCGTACTAGGAATGAGCGCCGTCTTGGTAGGTGCTAGTCGCAAGATGGTAATTTCCCTTTGATGCACAAGGGCCGGCAAAGGCCAGTGGTGAAGACTTGAGAAGGCCCTGGTTACGGGACTCCACGCAATAGCAGAACCATCAAATTCTATTCTTAGTACCCCGCACACTATGTACCTCCGTTAACGACACAGGGCGGTGAGACGATTGATTCGAGGTGTCAAATCTCGGATTCAACGGGACGTCATTGGTAAGGGACAAATAGGACCCGCCATGACACCCATGGACACTGCTTCTTGCTTTGCATCTATGACATCAGAACAGTCTCCGTAAAAGCCGACTATACGTACTTGTTGAGACAGCTGATCACATTACATTTCATATGATCACCCTACAAAAAACGAAAAGCAGGAAAAACGACATGAGACATTTAGATAACGGAAATCTTGTTACTTGTGGAGGGAAGCGTCCGTTACGAAATGTCTGAGGCATCGGTTTTATCGTTCACCCATACGTATTCCATCTACTCATTTCGTACAAAGTACTATCACCGCGCCTGGCTATCTTTCATCTCCAACTTTCGCGTTAAAAAAAGTCATTATCATCAACTGCTACTAACCAACTTCTACAGCTGATGGAGAGCGAAGTAGATTTGTTCTACAGCACATTGCAGGTAGTCATCCGTCAATTAAAAGTCCTCCTAGGAACCCATTGTTAGATACTTCAATGCCAAATCGAGAACGGCAGCGAAAATGAATACAGGATACAAAAATTTGGAATGGAAGACGAAACGCGGACTAGTACCGTTTTATCGGACTCTTCTCCGCGGCACATCTCTTTCATGGAAATTCACTTTGTGAGAGAAGAAAAACCACCGAAGGACATGGAAATTTCTAAAGGCACGACTCAAGCAGAGATCGATCACATACTTGCCAACTCAAAATGGCGCCTTTCTAACGCTTCACTGGTGACAGGATTCCGTAGGGATCAGATCATTACCTCTAGCGGCAAGGATTCGATTCAACCATAAGGTGGAGGAGATTTGCTACCATCGCTCAAGAAAAACAAAGCAAATTGTGTACGGCAAGGATGTTTTCGATCAAATTCTCTTCTCATACGACTGACTGGTAAAGGTAGACCTGACAGAAGACTACGAGCTGCTTGTCGATGGAAAACTTGTGCTAACATAGTATCATTCCCCAACTAGAAAATTCTATTCTTATCTCCACTACTGCCAAGGAATTGCTCAAAATAAGAAAGGAAATAAAGCTCAATATTTTTACGACAATTTAAAAAATGCCAGCTGTAGAAGATTTTTGCAGGAGGATCTACATCGGTGCAGGCAAAAAAAAATTATTAGAAACATCACAAAACGATGTAGTCTGCAGAAATGCCGTTAGGACATCTGCAGCTACTATGCTCCGCTATTCGCTTTAATAAATAAGGATGAGATCATTACAGCATCCCGCCATGGTATGGATTTAATAGCGAGAAAGCTTTTTGCGGATGACATCGTCAACTTTTAGAAAGCTATCAGTGAAGCAGAGACAATACTCAATAAACTCAAGAAAGCGGGAAAAACTGCGCTACACTGAACAAGATGAAGATGCAGTTCATGAAGAATCCATGATGCGAAAGTGGCGCTTTGAATTGGATGGTTCCCTGATTGGGAGACCACCTCGTACCTGTATCTTGGGTAAACAATGAACATGAGAACAACATGAAGGAGGAAGTAAGCAGAAGAACGAGAGCAGCATGGACCGCATTCGGGCCTATCGAAGAAGCCATCAATCAGATACTGGTCTCCAAACTCCGTGCTCACCTCTCTCACTCAAGAGTTCTCCCAGGGCTCGGCTGATACTGCAACCACTTCACAAAGTCTGTGTAGCACTCGTAGGGCGCTTGAACGAAGTTTTCTGAAAGCCGGGCGGCACTTAAAGCATTTAGCTCTATGCGCAGCTCAGATATTGCAGAACTATCCCATCTTCGTATTTCAAAAATAAACACAGCAATAGCGAGACACAGATTGGCCTGTCACACAATAAAAAGAACAGATGACAGATAGGCAAGAACAGTGGAGTGGACTGCAAGAAAGGCAAACGCTTAGGAGGGCTACCGAAGCGATGGTGCACTTGTTTGAGGCTGACGTTAACCATCTGCATCCGTAGATGGCAGCAGTCTGAAATCACGGAATGGGCCTAGCGTACATCACTGTGTTCGAAGCAAACCATTACTATGGACGACAATTACGCGAGAGGGAAACGAATGAAAACTGTACGAGGACTTGCGTAACCAGTGAAGACGGGCCGTCCAAGTATTCAAGTATCTAAGTAATAGTGATGAAGGTTAAAGAAAGTCGGTCTTATCAGTTTTCCAATGGTTCTTCACAATTTTTGTTGAAAATTCTTCTACACCTTTTAAGGAAAAGATCAAATGAAGGCATATAATAGTTATGAAACGTGAAAGTGTTAAATGGTACTTCATCAGAATCTCCCATCCAATTCACTGAGAAGAGATCTCCGAGGCACGGTAAGCGCATATCGTTCTCACAGTATGTGCCCCAAGATGATTCGTGGCCGTTTGCTGCAGTTATGGCGTATACTGCAAAATGTAAGTATTCAATTATGAATTTGTATACATTTTTCACTATAAATAAAACGAGCTATACAACATGAAGTTTGAAAAGAATAGAGGCTCTCTCCATTTACTGGTTCTATGCATTGGATGTCATCTGCTTCGTTGTGATTCAGAATTCGTCAATATCTTGGTGTTTCCAAGTTTGGTTCTCTAAGATGTGTATTAATATGTCACTCATCATGTATTTGTCAGTGTAATTACAACATCTAGGAAGGAACAGAGGTGTTCGTGATGCGTCGTTGTTCGCAGCTTTCTTGCCATTTATGTCACGTGTTTCGTTTCAGTTAAGATTCGCTCTGATAATCACGAGATGCACTCAATAGTAATGCTATCATTCATAATGCAGCATATTTGAGAAGCTCTTTTAGGTCCACAAGGACTGGTGACTGCCTACAAAAAAAATTCAGCAGTGCCTTAGCACGTCTCTACTACGTTACTGGGGGAATCGACTCGACAACAGTCAACGACGCTAATAAAGAAGAGCTGAAAGCTTGAAGCACAGCCGTCCTCCTTGCAAATACGAAAACATTTGTGAAATTTGAATGTAAAGCGAATTGAATGGAAGGAATACTGAGGTGCGCAATGTGGGATCATGTGAAAATATAACGAACTGGCAACAAACCATTGATAGTACTCTTCAGCACATTCTCAAACATGGAGCCGCTTTCGCACGACTCCAAATAAAACACTAGTTGACTGTAACGGTTATTTTCATGCATCCAATTCAAAGCCGTGTTAAGTTGCTTTACAGTGAGCTAAAATAAACTTTTTTTATCTTTGAGATTCTTTGGCTGGTAGATTGAGGGCAATCGAGAGAAAGCAAAAATAATCTCATGAGAAAAGTTACTATCTCTTCCGGGAACGATATCAGACCAACACCACCATGATCTGTGAAATAAACGAAGATGCGGTCGTCCGGATTACTAAAAAGTTATGATTTTATTTTCTTCCATAGATCCTCGAAACCTTTTTTTTTGTCTATTGGTTTTTCCTATTTATTTCATTGATTTATGTTATCTGACACTCAAGATTAATCCTGGTCGAATTTCCTGGATTTTTCCGCTGTGTTCTCTTTTGTAAAATGAAAGCCATTTGAGCAGAATAATATAGCATTCAAAACCTTTCAATGACACGTCCATTTCCACCTTTAACACCAGTAGCATTTCCTTTGAGGATGTTCAGGAAATTCTCGGGGTTGACTGATGAATTCTGAATGAAAGCGATTGCTTGAAAATTTAGCAAATAATACATTCAGTAAACTAAGGCGCGTAGGAACTTCAACACTTAGGCGATTTCCGTTGACATCGCCGTGACGAACCAAAAATTCTTGAACTCGTTCACAATACCTTTCTATCGACTTTCTAAAACCCCCCTTGAAAACTCAATTTATATTGAAATAAATATGTCAACTTATATTTGAATGACTTAATGTTTTAAGCCTTTCAAAAGCCTGGTACGGCACTCTAGATCTTTTGCGCTTAAAACAAATTCACTTCCCGTATCAACAAACCTTGATCCAAAATCAAAAACATGGAAAGAGTTTATTCACATAGTGGCATATTTAGTATAGGAAGAGTGTTTTTGTTTTGTTTGTAGGTAGGTTTAAGAAAAATTCAAAGACCCCATAATACGCAGAAAACCAGCATACTTGGTGTATGTACTAAGTAATAATTTGACCTAGACGCACGTTTCGGCTTACTCGCAAGCCTTATCGGTAGTACCACATGCCATTTGGCTGCTCGTCTCTACTGCTATAAGAATTTGTCACCGAAGAAGTATCACACCACGTCAAGTGAAATGATCAGTTGTATTGCGTTCTTTCGGAGTGATTAATTGTTAATTGCATGGCTTACGGCTGTTACGGAGCATATGTAATAATACTTTCCAATCGACTTTTTGAGACCTCGCTAAAAAATTCATTATATAGTCTGATAGAGTGTTTTGAAAAAGCTTAAAACATTCTATCAAACTCCCTCACAACTTAGAAAATGACGAATGTTGATTTTTGGCTGTAAAATGTCGTCGTATTACCACTTCAGATATTGAGTGTATGTTTGGCGGCACACCGACGTATGAATTCTGTTTTTCAAAAGTACTAATCTAGCGCAAGTCTCCCTTTCAGTAAAGAACACTTTGATAGGAATTTTCGAAGAGTCACGCTAAAGTTTAGTGAAAGTCGGACTCTTGAGTTGTTAGTGGATTATTTTATCGTGTCGAGGTCAAAAAGCAGCCCTTGCTGGTAACTGTGAAGCCTTGGTTTGCTCGAAGAAGACATCGCATTATAGCGGTCATAGGGTCAGTTGGCACGTGATGTTCGTGTTATCACGGGTCAAGCCTATGACCGAGTTGACGAGAGACAAATCACATGTAGTAATTTTAGTATACGAGTTGATCGCTTGACGAATCTTATTGAGGAGAAGCGTTTTCTTTCATCATAAGTAGGATCAAGAAACGAGCACAGCGTTAAACATGGAAGTCATTATTTTATTAATTGCCTTCCTAGGGAATTCTTGTGGGATGTGTTGGGCTGTATTGATACTGGCGGCCCATAAACAGTAGAAAAGTATAGTAACGTACTCTGACTCAAATAATATGTGCCTTTCGTAATTGACGAGTATTAAAGGCATTAGCTGAGTGATTTCTTTTTAAATCGAACCTACTGCAATGAATAGTAGTTCAGGTATGCTTACCTTGTAATCAATTTTCAATCCTTTATAAAGATCATCACCATGCGGTCTGTTAAAAACTTTTCCAGGATATGGATTTCTGAATATACAAATTAAACAAAATATTCACGAATGTGTAATCACTGACAAAAGCCTCTACAACTAACAGCTTGTTAAATGCAATGTCGTCGTACATCATAACTACAATATTTTGTTCCAGTACACCGTGTCTCCTCAATGTGTGATATGCATGAGCGACATCTGCCTAAATATTTATTGTGGACTATCGAAACAAGGACAATATTACCAGCTGTCACCCTGTTTGACTACTTTTATTCATTCCGATTTGCCATTTTAGCCCTTTGGGTAGGGCGTGTACAAATGTTAGAACAGGATTATTCAAAGACCTTTTCTCTAGACAGAGTTTTTTCCCTAGGGTTTTAATGATTTGTCAGAAGCTCAAATCTTAGTAGTTCAAAAGCTGTGCTTGATTGCTGGAAAGGTGTTTTTAATGCGGGAAAAGTACAGTCGTATTTTACACTCGATTTGCTTTGTTCACTCAACTAGAACGTGCGGATGGCCTTTCGCTATAGTTCTAGCATTCATCCAGTTCTTCAAATCTCGGCATTTTAAAGTCAAAATGCGCTCCTGAAAGAATATTTCTAAAGAGTATAAGAATGAAAAAAGTTCCCCCCCCCAAAAAAAAAAATAATTAGCTCGTTGTAGCACTTCATAGCGGGTCCTTCATATCTTCAATATCTTCATAACGGCGATATGAACAGAAAATAAAAGCTAGTATCTAAGACATGATAGACGAATTTCCTTCTACAATTTGCATACAAGAAGCCTATAGAACTTCTTTTAAAAGGAGAAGAAAGGCTCCAATCAGATGTGTGAATTAAATATTTACTTAGGAATTTTATTTCCGTTATATGAAATTTTTGATTTCTTTTGATATTTTAATATATCACGATTACTTCTACGTATTCATATGTTTTTAGTGCATATAATCATGAGTGCAAAACGTGATATTATTTTCTATCTATAGCGACTTCCTGAAAACAAACTTTGTCTTAAAGGTCTCGTTGTTTAAATTTTCCAACAAGTAATAAAACTTTGTATAAAGCCATCCGGCCTTAACCGAGCAAAAATGTGCGCCGTAGGTGAGATGTAGTCTCGTTTTCGCTGCTAATGAGCATTAAGAATATCTTTTTGAGAAGCAAATGTAACGTCGAAATCTCCGAGATTCAAGTCATTGAATAATTAGAGAAAGTCTGAACGAAAATCAAAAGAGAGCTCTGTACCTCACGGGTTAACATGATCATTTAAACACTATGGTTGCCCATGTTCACCCTCTAAGTCTGCTATGGTCACATCAGAGAAAAGTAGACCAATGATTGGCATTTTATGTAAAAAAAACAATGTACGTATTAAGAATCCAGGCCGTGCTACTTATCTCCGTGCGGGATCTGGCTTTCTGATGATGTTGAAGAGCGCATTTTGAACTGGCTTCTAACCCAACGTTTGGGAGTGAAATATTACAAATATTCATGGTGTGCAAAGAACACTACGCCACTGCAGAATGATAATTCTTTGAGATAGGACAGCTAAAACCTCAGTATTTTTAATAATTTTCGTGTCACCTGATGACGGTAATTGTACCATCCATTCGAACCAGCTACCAGCAACGCATGAATGTCTCCTTCAGGAGGCTGCTGTCGACGATGCCGTTCACTCAAACATAATTTACGTATATATGCATATTTATGTATATTCATATATATATGTATAATCATCTAAATATGTATATATGTAAATATATTATATCAAAATATAACCACACATGTATTATATGATAACAGTTTTATTACTTTGTCTGTTATAAAGTGGAACTAACCTGAGAGAACAAGATAAGGTAAGCAGGTAGAAGCACACGATTGAGAAAAAACTTCTCATCTAAATCATCTCTGTAGGTGGAGCGTAAATGATCAATTTTGTAAAAGTAAGGGAATAGGGTTTTACGTTGTACAGTTAATTATGTAAATAACAATTACACGCCTTGTTATGGATTTCTTCTTACATATTCAAATCCTTACTATCAAAAGCTCTAACGAAAAAGATTTTACACAATTTTTAAAAGCAGACTACAATTCAATGATCGATAGATAGCATATGGTGATTGGTTGATGGAAGAAGTCTAAGGTGCCCGTTGAATCTGTGTTTGAACTGCCGATGGTAATAAACAGCTGATAAGATAACACTTAGAGGCTGCGAACCGTGTCAAGAGAACATGCGAAGAACTACAAAGATGGTACAGTGATTATGTCGCTCGAAAAGTTCAAACAATGGAAAAAAATTTTCCTAATGCAAGACTAACTACTTTGGACGTCTTATCGACACATCTACTGCGACTTCAGCATTACGATATGTTTATTGCTTTTGAATCATGGTATTATATATATATTCGACTAGGGCCTGTTGAGGAACGTGCACTCGTATTTGCGTTAAATTTTCATTTATTTACTAAAGGCGCACCTTTTTTGATTCACAATGCGGTCTAAAGGGATTGGTAGTGCGCGCAGAAGCCTCATCGTGTGATTGGGAGATTGATAACTGATTTATAGAAAGAAAAATTTGCCCTCTGCAAACTAAGCGGATGCGCTTCATTTGTAGTGTTAGTATTCTAGGAAAAATCGACTCCACTAACATTTATCGACATGGCTATAAGAAAATCCTCCGGCAACTATAAGCAAAAAGTAGGAAAACTTTCGTGGATAGTGGACACAAGAAAGGAATCGAATATAAGGAGTATTGAGAGTGAATTTGCGAGACGGTTTATGCATATTAGAGCTTCAAAAAGTACGATCCAGCGGGCCAGAAGCACATTACTCATATATTGGGAAGATGTCACCAGGCGTATGGAAAACATGAGCAATATCATTGTTATGCAAGGACTTCCAAGAGTCCCACCATATTTTTACGAAACAGCTTTTTAACAGTTGACACTTGCTTTATAATGTAGTATTTTGGAATATTACCCATCATTTGATTTATTTTCATCCCATTCCACTATCAGTAAATTTTTGTGAAGGTAACACAGTAGCATAGAGCAACTCAAGTTGTACTAAAAGCACACTATGCCTTGCAATCATTTTTGAGCCACGCATGTCAGTGGTCTGTCAAACAGGGCTGACTTATAGAGCCCGATACACGTGTTTCGATCTTGCGACCTCGTCAGTCGGGCATTTACCCTTTCTCGTCTTTTGCTAATCTCTGTGGGTGCTCCAGTCCCCACACTATGAGTTAGCGACGACGAGTGTAAAGCGTTCGGGACTGGAGCACCCACAGAGATTAGCAAAAGACGAGAAATGGTAACTGCCCGACTGACGAGGTCGCAAGATCGAAACACGTGTATCGAACTTTATAAGTCAGCTTTGTTTGACAGACCACTGACATTCGTGGCTCAAAAAAAGCGCAATAGTCGGAGATGCCTCTGCGATTCACACATGGACCATGCTCAGGGCGACAACCATACCAGTAACATTAATAAAAAAAGCGAACTCTTCAACTTATAGGTGGGTTCACTTCTAAAGTTAGGGCCGCGGACCTGCACAATATGTGATTTCAGGCGGAATGAAGAAGGGAAAAAATTTAACTGTTTATCTATTTGTCGGCTGGAATCACCGAGGTGGTAGTTGTCTATTACTGTCACAAGATTGGTCTAGTAAGTCATGAAAAATCTACAAGACTTCATTAACAGTTAGTTGGCGCAATATCTTGCAGGAGCACTTTTCCGCCTTGCTTACGAATGTATGACCACGGATTGAGTAGTTTCAAATCGATCTTATCTCCTTCGGAGTTTTCTCTAATCGAGGAAGTGAATACTATGAGCAATTGCATGCTAGATGACTTTTATGAAATTTTGACCGTACTTCTATTACTCTGGAGAACTTATAGGAATAGTTACGGAATTTTGCTTTTAGACGGAAAAGAAATCAAAGCCTGTAGGATTTCCACTCATAATAATCGTAATGATTATCCGTCTGGCTAGGAACTCCTTCCTCGACAAACGTAATTGGCAAATTCAGAACAGAAAATGATCCTTAGGTTAACATTAGCCCGATCTATGAGTTTTGTCACCAGAGCAATAAATATCAACAATTCTTTCAGGATCATAGGGCCACGTTTTCTGCTTCTCTGACTGGCAACTTTACACTGTCTGCTCCACTTCCTTTGCACCTCTAACCCTCAAAGCGGGAATCACTGTCCGTCGTTTCCTCGCTGCCACTCAGGTACCCCGTCCATGGGCAAGAAGTATGATGATTCAGTACCCAGCAACGACGCTTCAGTGTAGTTTTCTTGCTCTTATCTTCTTTCAAAGCTAGCTGTATATTAGCAGCCAAGGTTTCACTGAATGCTGATATTCTTTAAAAGTATCTCCGGATTTTATACAGGGTTTGGTGCAACTGGTTTTGATTCAGCTATGCCCTGTCATTAAAAGGAGAAAAATCACACTATTTGTAATAGCCTAATAAAGCATTCGTGGCGTATGTTGCTGAAGTAAAAAGTTGACAAAATAATGAAGTAGCCACAGTAACCACTGCAGTTGTCATACACAACATATTTTCAAATTTAAAACTCCGACTATCTCTAAACCTCGGCATGACTGAAGAAATGCAAAACTTCAAACGAACTGTCCTTTTATTCATTGAAACTTTTACGAGAGTGGCATTTTCCCTCATTTCCTCAAAGCTTGATGACTAACGTTGGAAACTTGGACAACATAATAATCAGATATGATATGATTAGTACGTCTAGGCTCCGACGAAGATGTTGCCGCCGAAACGTTGACCATCGAGTTTTGAGGAAAAGAATGAAAATACTAATCTAAAATTCTTCGTGTTATCCCAGATTTTCATTTATAGTTTTGCTGTGCATGTGCCAACCCTTTTCAGACAGTCTGTTCAATCTGACGAAGGAATCTCTTCAATAAACAAAATTTTATAAATCAGAGTTTTCGTATGCTTCTCGTTCTTAGTCACTGTTCTTTTTCATGTTAACTTTTCATGAAGCTTCTTTGTTGTTATTGTTGGCTTGTCTTTGTGATCGTGATGATTTCTATTCACAATATGGAGTGACCCTAAAAGTAAATTTCGCACCTAGACAGCTATGCGAACTAAACATTACCTACCAGTAGAGTGTTTCGGAGTAAGATCTATGTATTAATGGTATTTCATCACATCGTGACATCACAACACCTATAGGTCAATGCCGATTATGGAGCAGTTGCCAATTATCGCCTCTGCTGAAATGTCTTGCGTAGTTATGTTGCGCAGTGGCAGTTGCGAAATCGTTCGCTTTGTGGAGATAAAAACATTGTAATATAGGTATACTTAGGTGATTTCTAGGCGCTTTAAGTGAATATTATACCATGTGAATTATGCTGCACATTCAAAATCTTACTTTTGCTGATTCTAGCTCTTCAAAAATCATTTCACTATTCAGGCAGCGTTTCAGTATTGACTGCCAGATTGATGTCTATCATATCGATAGACAATTTCCTTTGTTGGTAAGCTCTCCATGCTTCCATCCGAGTACTGCTAAAAATACTCGCATGAAGATAATTCGTTTTGTGGGATGTGTTTTATTTGTAAGATTATGCCAGTGATTCGCAGGCGAACCGAAAGAAACGCCATCGTGAGAATGACGTTAGTGATGTTCTGCTTCTATAAAGATAGAGTATTTTTCTCGCCATGAATTTGTGCAGTTTGATAGCTGAATAATATGAGCAATCCTACTATCTTTAACTATTTCTCAACCACGCCTAACCCTTTGGCGACAATAGAAATCGCTGCACGCAGCGCAATCGCAAAGTGACGCGCTATCCTTGTTTTTGATTAGCGTTTTGTTCTCCGTTCATGATACATCACGATTTTCTCCACACGCTCAATTGGGGGGAGGGTCGAGTCAGTCTCACGGCCCCACGCCGTACCGCGACGAGCATCACTACCAGTTGGCTGCGGCCCCCTATGCAAAGGATATCCCAGTAAAAATCTTGACGTTTCGATAATTTTTATTTATACAGTGTCTAAAAATTGTTACAGCGATTGGAAACTGGAAAACAATGAATAGTTGGCCAAAAATGGAGATGCATATTGCCCACGATAACAGTTTAGTGATAACTTTCAATAAGTTTTGGATTACTAGTGTATATCAGGAGTTAAGACCTATATATTACTATATAACAGACTTTCTTCTGTCGTTTTATGAGAATTCGTCTTTATATATCCTCCTATACTTTACTATCTACATAACTCGTTGCTGCATCCTTCGCCACAGGACTTGACCAGTGATTTTCCTTGTTCTACGTATTTTTTTACTTGATTGCCCTCAAGGCCTTTCTCTGTACCTTCCTCAAGATCCAGTCTTTCAAGGTCACTTCAATATGACCTCGGCAAGTGATTGTGGCCGTTCACATGCAAACCAAGCACCTTATCCGCTTATTTGCTTCCCATGTGTGTTCTCTTCCACTTTCATTGCTTGGGTCCATAGAGTTTGCTGATCAATACGAATTGTTTAGAGTTCCATATGCAAAGACGGCTCAAATTATTTTTGTTTTACCAAAAGCTCCGTGTAAAAAGCCACAGGCATTTAGAGAAACTGGTAAGTACTTAATATTTCTCGTTTCTTCATTTTGTCACTCGCCATTCCTGTCTCCAGAGGTGCGCTGCAAGAAGTATTCGACTGAGGAGGTTGCGAGTAAATATACAAAGCTCCGGTCAATGTTGTACTAAATCATGCCCAATCACATTTGAAGAAACACCGATGAAGAGATAATCTCTTAGTGTTGAAGAAGGTGTTGTCACCCAGACTATTTTACTTCTCTCTTGTAACGATGGGAGCTGTCAAGGAAACGTAAGGCTCAGATGGTTAAAGCCAATCGCCTTCTGCGAGCAGTGCATACAAAATATGTGGGAACTGGTTGCAGAACAAATATATATTCATGGAAATTGGACGAATCAAGTGGAAAAGAATGGTCTCACCTTCACAAGTTGAGGACAAAAAAGCATAATAAAATTAGAAGTATGTCCATTTCCTTAGGATGTAGTTTTTCTATTGGAAAATTGTTGGAAACGCATGAGCGTTCTTATCACTGGAAAGACCTAGAACTCCCCTTGGCAGTATACTATTTTCCGTGACGGTGAAGTGTTCGAAGCATCTAAATTTCACTGCACCATACTGATCAAGCTCGCTGAGAAGTCCAAGCAACAGGTAACTACCTCGCAAGCGTAGCGTGTTTTCCCTTTTTGATGGAACGTGCTACGACGCTTTTCCAGAAACCAAGCTAAGTGTTAGAATTCTCATCTCTCAAGCTTTCGAGTTGCTACTACTAGTACAATGGAAAAGCAGGAGCTGCTACTCATTGACTGGCCGAAAGTACAAATCAACTCAACTTTGCAAAAATGTAGACCTGTGCTAATGTGTAAGCAAAAGCAATCTGCTGTTGACTGATATTGACTGTTTATGCTGCTGGTTGTTAGATATTTTGAGTAGAAAATCTACAACATCAGTTAAAGAAATTTGATTGAACAAAATGCACCCTTCTCGAAGAAGTACTCCACAAAGTGACGAATACAAATATATCAAGGCTTACGCCGACAACATTTTGGAGCACGCTGCAGATAAGTCACTTACAAAAGCCATATATCGTAGGAGAGCTTTTTTTCGAGTTACACTCTCACACTATCGTCGGAAAAGATGTAACAAAAAAGTTGGGAGCGCGTTGTTATCCTAAGGAGATAGCTTCGTATCGAAAAGTAAGAATTTTGAGAACCGGCTTTTCCTCCAGTAATAACCTATCTTTTGTAGCGATGAGGTATCCTCAGAATCAAAGTTTTACTGTATAACTGCTAACAAGACCAGCTGTGAAGTTTGAACAAAGTGCCAATTGCACCAATTGCAAGCATTATCTCATTTTTGATAGTAGAGGAAGCATCCTTTTTGGTGTATGCTGACACATGATCGTCCATTTTATTAAGTCGTTCCATAAGATTTGTCACTACAGCAAAAAAACACCAAAATTTTTAACTAGAAGTAGTCGAAATTGCACGATTTTTTAATCACTCAGTTTCGCATTTTCTTGTGAACATTTTAGTATATAACTTGCTACAAAATGGAGCTGTCTTAGAAACAATGTGCTTGCTAGTCATGCACGAATCGCGCTTAGGCAAAATGATAGTGGAGCGGCGTGCCAAGATGGAGCTCTGGGCGATGATACGATTGTCCAAAGAACGGCTAGGGAGTAGTTCGCGAAGTTCAAAACTGGTGAGAATAGTCTGGATCGAGCGCACTCGGACCATCCTCAGAATGCTCCATTAGTCTTGTCCGCCGCTTCACTAGCATTTTCCCCTACGTGCCATTCGTGTATGAGTAACAAGGGAATAGTCTACACGAGAGCTCCACCTTGAAGTAACTGTAAACAAATTGTATTCCAAAATACTCGCAAGAAGATACGCAATTGAACGATGCTAAAATCATGAAATTTTGATTACTTCCGGCTGATAAATCTGTGTCTATTGCTTCAGAGCCAAAACTTTTGGAACGAAGCACTAATGATCTTTATGCAATGTTCGAGCGGCTAGCTAACTACTTTGGGAGTGAAACGTGAACTTTTACTCGCTATTACAGCGCTCTGCGCTAAACTTTTCACAAATAAATTTAGCTTAAGATTGTCTAGACCCAACCATCGTCCCCAGCTAACGAACAAAGCAAACCGCATGTGAGACATAAATTTATTTTTGCTGCGACAGCCACTGAAGAGAGCAGCATAAACCAAGCACATCAATGAAATCGCAGAGATTTGAGCTTTTGAATGACTGTAAAAATTCATGAAAAAGATTTCGATCAGCAAAAAAGGCTTGCAAGTAGTCGTGTACCAGCGCAGGCTCATTGCCTTCTCGCACGGGTTAATTTCGCTTATCTGCTCAGAGCACCACGCTTAATCTTCGGCTATCTCAGACTTGGTGGCTTTCAAGCAGTAAACAACAGTTTACCGAACGTCAAAAGAATTTAGAAGCTGTGAGAACGACAACTGTAGAGACTTTATACTGTCTCTCAATGGGTAACAATGAAATTCATAATGCTAATTACAGCATGGCACTGTGGTCCATTCTACATACACTACTGTTGAAATTTAGTAATACTTTATAATTTGCACTGAGTCTCTATCAGTACTGTTCATGCCGGTATACTCTGTCCGTTAGATATGATTCACTAAGCAATTATAACGCGAATGACACTCGATTACCACTCAAACTTCTCGTCAGAAATCGCCGGATATACGTAGAATGAAATTTTTTCTGAGCAACCCCAAACACAAAATGTTATCTACTGACTACGAACATTTAACAGGAAAGCTTTATGTGATGAGATAAAGGCCGGAACGACATGAGCGTTGAAACAACATGTGTAAACTGTGTAGAGCTGCTTGGTAACACTGCTGCCTGGGGCATTTACCAATGTAAACGTATCCATTTAAACAAATATTGGACTCTGCCGTCTAAGCTTCGATGGCGGTCACGCGAGACAGCGCATAAATCTTGTCCGCTTCACATATTTCTCAATAATCAAAGTTTTTGAAGTTAGGAGCAGTACAAAGCTATAGGAAATGTTAGGTCTTCTTGTAAGTGTTAGTAACAGGGCAATAAAAGCCAAGTTCATTAACTAGAAGTAAATTAATATTGCTTAACAACACTATTCAGAGTATGGCTCATTAGCCTGAACACATTTGTGCAGTTTGTCAGGCAACAAACTAGCATTGCACCCACAGAACTCGTCATATCACCCATATCATCTGTCACCTGTCGTCCCGTTCATCGTCGAGTGACTCGTGCGGGTACCAGCAACTCTTCCATTTTTCCCTATCGCGTGCCAGAGTAGCCTAGTGGGTCCTCCTTGCTCTAGGGATTCGCTGAGCATCATATCTTTCTTCTACCGCTTTCGTGTAGCAATCGGACCAACGGTTCGGTAGTCTTCCTTGAGAGCGCTTGACGTCCCGAGGAATCCAGTCGGTAACGGCTCTCGCTCATCGGTTGTCGTTGAAGCGCATCACGTGTCCGGCCCAACTGATTTTCGATATCCTGGCGTGTAGAATGGTTTCTCTGATTTTGGTCGTTGACTTAGCTTGGAACTCCGGATCCTTTCTCTCATTTACGAGATACGGGACACTCCTAGCATCGACCTTTCGACTGCTCGTTCAATAACGCGGAGTCTTTAATCTAGCTTATGTAGCAACCAGATTTCTGCTGCATGCGTTAGGGCAGAGATAACTGCGAAGCGAAGAGGTGGGCACGGAGTTGGATGTTCTATCATCAAGTTCATTTCACGACTTAGGTAGACGTAAGTGAAGCATTCGGAGATTTTTGTTCTGTTAAGCGTGGATGGGGCATTCAAAACCCATCCGTTCCTCATGAACATCGTTTTCGCTAGATTTAGTTGAAGACCAATCTTTCCACAGGCACTATCGAAACCAGTCAACATTCGTTCTGCTTGGCTAATGATTGGTGTTATGAGAACGATATCGTCAGCAAAGCGAAGATGATTTAATTGCTCAACCGTCAATTTTCACTCCCATATCGTCCCATTCTAATGTTCGCATGAGGTTTTGTAGGGTGGCACTGAATATTTGGGCGAAATTGTATTGCTTTGTCGAACCCCTCTTCTTACGTCAATGGTGATGTTGTTGTAGAATGGAGACATTTTGGTCGTGGAATCTTTATAGAGCTCGCGGAGAATCATTAAGTACCGAGTAGGGACGCCCTGGTTATCTAGAGCCTCCATGACCGCTTCTGTTTCCACTGAATTATAGGCTTTCTTTAGATCGATCAAAGTGAGACAGAGTGATTGTTTGTACTCTCGCGAAACCTCAATGAGTCTTGTAATCGTGTGAATGTGGTCTATGATACTAAATCCTTTTCGGAACCCTGCTTGTTCGCATGGCTGTCCTTCATCCAATGTTTCTGTCAATCCTGATTCGGATGACTCGGGTGAAGAGTTTATAGACAACGGACAGCAATCAGATTGGGCGATAGTTGTCTATGTTGTGAAGGTCTCCCTTTTTAAACAACAGTACGGTCTTGCTAGGTTTTCGAAAACAGGGACCTTACATTCTGACAGGTAGCGAGTGAAGAGCCGAGCCAGGGTGTTGATGAGAACTGGCGGCAGGTTCGTCAGGTGTTCTTTTCTAATCCTGTCTGGACCGGGTGTTGTTCTGTTCTTCACCGACGAGACAGCATGTCGATTTCGCAAGGAGGATCGGTGGAACGAAAAGTCGTCCTCTTTCAATTTATATGACGGTAAGAAAACATGGCTAGCGAAGAGATCCGATAGTATTGGTGAATGGTTTTCTCCATAGCCCTTCTCGAAGCTGTAAGTGTTTCGTCAGGGTATCGGAGTGCAATCATCTTGGCCTTTTAGTTGGCGAAGCCTCGCTGGACTTTGCGAATGCTCTTCCCAGCTTTTGCAGCTTCTGCCATAACTGCTGCTCTTCTCTCTTTGAGGTCTTTTTTGTCGCTTCTCTGCAGCGTTTCGCAAGTTCGGACGTAAGGTTTCGGTTGCCTGCAGCTCGTGCGATTCCACGTTGACGTATCAGCTCGAGTGTCTGCGGAGACAAGCGTCTCTTCGGCACCTTAGAACTTTCGGCTTTTATAGCGCTAACGTGAAGATATTCAACAAGTCGATCGTCTTTGTCGTCGATGTTGTCGACAACGGTATCTTCCCAAGAGCCGACTAATGATTTGAATACATCCCAGTTTATGGTAGTTCTGGGACTTCGTTGTTTGAATTTAGCGGCTTTCTCTCCTCTCCTCGAAAATCGGAACGTTGCGCGAAGGAGGCGATGGTCTGAGCCCGTGTAGAACTTAGGAACAACAGCGACATCGGTCAGGCAAAATCTTTGATTTACTAAGATGTGGTCTATTTCGTTATGGTACTCTCCATTAGGAGACTCCCACGTCCATCGCTGAGAAAGAGGTTTTGGAATGGCGAGTTACCATGGATGGTTTGAGTCGTCATGACAAACTCAGGTAGCCTCTCACCCTGTTCATTCCATTCTAGGCCGTTGGCTCCTATGTGACGTTCTTCAGACGTTCTTCTGGGTCCAATTTTTGCGTTAAAATCTCCGACAATGACATTGAAGAATGTATGATCTTCTCTGAAGAATTTTTCGAGGTCCATATAGAACGCTTCGACTTCGTCTTCGTTATAGCTTGATGTTGGTGCGTAAGCAACGAAGATGGTCAAAGCCGGCATTGAACCACATCGTTTCAACCGTAATCGTCCGATACGGGTTGTTAGTTGTTCGAACGAATCAATGTTCACGGTCAAATTCGATTTGACGAGGACGCCAACGCCGCCGACACCTCTGCGATCGCATGTTCCAAGGAACAGTTCTTCTCCGGTGTCATAAGCAGCGTGAAAAAGATGACGTCTTCTCGTTCTCAGCCAGGCCAGTGACGCCGTACCTTATCCTTGTTGCTTGAATCAATAGATCTTCCACAGCGGATTCGTGAGCAAGGGTTCGTTGCATTGTAGGTACAGATCGTCATTTTAGTCCGTTTCGATATTGGCAGCCTAGTTTGGTCCTGAGATTTTAGCAGCCTCTCCGTACTCGTCCTACCTGGCGCTGCCGTACCAGGGCTCTTTCGGGGTCAGGGAAATGAGTCCCATAATTGTTGCTGTTTTTGGCATTTCGATACCCAACGTGTAGCTTACCAGGCTCTAACGTGGGGGCTGGGTACACGAGTAGCTTGCCAGTTACCTCGGGAGCAGCGAGAGGAACTTATTTGTTGGAGGAAACTCCTAACTGCCTTCCATGTACTTCCCAACCGCTTGATTGCAGGCTTTTGGCCGACTTGACTCACAGGATTAGAGTTTTGTCAAAACGGCGCTGCAGAAGCAGGGAGCTTACACCTGAATCCATCTGCGTCTCTGGAATACACGATCGCTTTTGGTTCGCGTTTATTCCCCAGTCCACCACCTGGGGACGCGCCACGTGCCCTCGCGACTAACCGAGCGGGATCCCTTAAAGAGGGAGGTCCTAGGACTCGTCACATATTTGGAATCAGAGATAGTTGTCAATCTTCAATGCAATGGTTGATGTTTCGAAACTTACTCTTGCTCAGGAAGTGCTCTAGCGATCGCAATAGGTGGTAGTCAGACGGCGATAAGTCAGGGTTGTACGGCGGATGATCCAGCAAATGCCACCCCAGTTCGATCGACTTCCTCTTTGTCAATGAACGTCCGGAGCACAACTAATCCTTCAAGTTGGTGTTGTGGGCGCTAAACTCGGCAAAAAACGGGAGCACTGTTCACCTAGGCACAAATACTTAAGCGTTTCGCGACTGATATTCTCAAAAGCGGTCTGTGTATTTCGTCGCAATTTGTGCTCGTAAAACAACAAATTGCGATAAAGACTTTGTTGAGTGGTTATCATGTAGCACGTATGGACAAGATACCAAAAGAAAATTCAGAAAATTCTGCACAAGGCGGTATCAATTTGTTGCTTGAGAGATGGCAGAATTGTGCTGAGGCTGATGGTTCATATTATAAATAGTGTTGTTAAGTCGATTACGATCTCGATCATCTTACGATCATCTTTAACAGATCACATAAAATGCGTGGCTCAAAAATGATTCACTGGCATAGTGTAAGTAATTGATGGAGAGCTCAATTTTTTGGCTACTGCGTTACGAGACCGTTTTTGAAAAAATCTTTGTATAACGTTGCAGCATTTATAATAATGTGATGTTGTCTACCAACTCCGCGCTTTTACTATTTTCGCTGTAAGCACGAAAACCACATGAACGTGTAAAAGAAATTTTGTAGTAACAGAATCACACATTTTTTTTTTTTTGATTTGCCGCGTATGTTTGACTCAATCTTATTTTCCATAAGCGATGTAGTCGTCGAAACTTGCGTTATTGAATGGTTACTTCCAGCTTGAAGAAAGAGTTTTACCTTGCGAATATGTGTGCGTGAGACACAAATGTTTTCTTTCTGCTACAGCGTTATACACAGACTCCTCAAAACGACTACGTAGCGCAGTAAACAATGATTTCGGCTTGCGAAAGTGTAATGGAATGTCCAGCTGAAGTGTACATAGCAGTTTTGGTTCATTTACTCAGTGAAGCAGACCTGCCAAATGACCTCTTTCTTTTTTGTCTTCGACTCTCGTCATAATCAATAAAAGTGAATGAAGTGACATTCCTTCAAACTCGGCGTGTAATATAATATATGGCGAAAAATGCAGTGATATACAATTTTACTTCCCCCGTGATGTCTTACTTTTACCTTTGATCTGCTAGAGCGCTAAATGGCATCAGTGCTTATCGGTGCTCAATGATAAGAGCATATTTTGAAGCACTCAAAATATGAATACGGCGATAAGTCGAGGAACTTCCAAATGGCTGTACTGCCGACTTATCTAGATAATAACGAAGATGTTTTTCAAATAGATTTCCTTACCCAAGGATAAGACCGATGAACGAATACTGTTTAAACAAGCATCCCATATGTGAAGCGAAGTATTCCTTCCTATTGCTATAATATTGGATATTCTTGCCATTTTTTCATGGAGCTCCTATGTTCTTACCTGCCTCGCAATACCGTCGTGAAAAGAAGTTTCCTAATAGAACACTTCTCTACTAGAATAGACTTTTCCAAATATTGCAGCGCCTCCTAGACATAAAACAATTATCGATCTCAATATTTCATGCCCGAAATCAGTTCATGATGATTCTTCCATTACTGGCACCGCAAAATATAAATCGACGAACGTAATTCAGCTTTCAACAAAGAACATAGCAGTTATCTGTAGTACGGTCTTGTAAGATCACATATTCAATAAAAATCGTATCCAAATGTTCTGCAATAAAGCCAAAAAGTATCAAAAAATATAAAAAAGCGCTAGTCCGCTGTCTTGTGTTTTTGAAATATAATGCTGAGTAGCTGAGCAATTTTGCAAACTTGACCTCACAGCTTCCTTACTGACATACGTCGATCAAGGCAGATCAAAGAGACTGATAATCAGTGAGTTGACAGCCTCCAGCATGTCTATGGTTTGATTTCCTCAAATACTGAGCTTTGAATTGTGTTGGCTCGTTATTTGGCTTAGTAATTGATGCGCTGTGTTTGAAGACCTTCGGTCTAAGCAAATTCCTCTTGATAGAACATTTCAATTTTTGCTAGAGTGTAAAACCAACTTCAGCATCCAGATTTACTCATAGTACTCGTGCGCAATAATTGGACAACCGAAAAAGATTTATGCTTATAGATATTACAAGAATTGTCTGCCGATCGGTGAGCATGTTATGTTTATTGTTCTGATAATCTTTTCGAATTGCCTATCTACACGCACGATTGTTCAGCACGTAGATGTGTTAAGGCGTAGTCGAAATTAGGAGATGAAAGTTGTCCTTATTAGTTTGATTTACTTCTTCCGCTGTGTGTTCTGTTCAGAGAAAATGATTTGACGTCCTACATCTATAGTACATTGATGAAAAAATCGTTGAACGTGTTAACTCTGGTCCCATTTAGAGCGTACGTTTCTTCATCAAAGAAGACCCTTTTTTTCTTCATTTTCAAGTGCGTTTGAGAAATGCAGGTTTCGTAATATAACCTAAACAAAGGCACATCGAAACTCGCTGTGGTGTAGCGGAAAACTTAATGAGCACTTGGAAAGGGTGGTCGTAGGTTTAAAGCCAACTGAGATTTCAAGGTTTGTTCCTCTCGGCGGTCTCACCATGTTTACAATTTCCATTGTGCCTCATTGTTTGAACATAAATTAGACTGTAAATGAAGTTGAAAATGCAAGTTGTGTTTGAATTTACTAAGAAATGAATTAGTAAGACTACCACATGGAACTATAATACTGTCGCATCTGTTCAACTATTAGCTAGTGATATACTGCTCTTTGATAGCAGCTTCTGCAAAAGAGTTGTTTAAACTGTTTTGCAAGCATAGAGCTTCCTTACTTCAATTTTCGATTTTCTTACATTGATTTCCACTGCACATAAGCAGTTCAGTAGATCGTTTTAAACGAAATTGAATAAAACGCGTTGGTAGGCAGTGGATTGTCCATTTGATTCCCATTTTTATCAGTTTTTTAAACGCTTAGTCTATTATTGGCAACTTCCAGTAGTATTGGCAAGCCCTGGCCGAGTGGTTGTGATGCTCGTCGCGGCGCTCGCGGAGCCGAGCACCACCTCCCACCTTTCTTCGGCAGTCAATCACAACGCCTTATGGAAGTCCACGGCCAGGCTATCCTCGAGACTGCCAGGAGACTCGCTCAACTGGTATTATACGACGTTCAAGATGAAGAAGCAACGAGTTAAATGCTACTTGAATGCTAGAAGTACTAAGATCCACGAGGTGAAAAAAACAACACCGTGAAGACGGATCATCCAAGTGTCTACAATGTACTAGTGACTAAATGGTGTGGACATTAGAAGGAAATCATTACTCCACTGGTAGAAGCGAAATCGTTCAAACCTTGGCCAAAATAAAGAAATTTGAGTTTTCTTAGCATTGAAAAGAGAATACTAAATACCCATACCGAAGCTCAATGAAAGTCAGAACTCAAGGTTTGCTTTATTATATATCAACATAAGAATCCCAAGACCGACTATCTATTAACCTTGGCATAGTTTGAATAAATGAGTATTTCATTTTGTTTAGCCGCCCCAAGGTGTTATTGATATCATATATTGAATATTAGCGAAGCATACAACAATGCAGTTAGTAATGCAGTATGAATATACAACATTCGAGGTGGCTAACGTTTCGGCGGATCACTTTCTTCAGAGCCTGGAAAGATCGTATTAATCCACAATCCACTAAGCTAAAACCTCCATAACCGTAGCAGATAACATTAGAAATGAATTCTGGATTGCATAGTAGAGGCTTGATTTTGAAACACTCACCGTTTTGTTTTGGGTCTATCAATTATTCATTGAAGACCAGCCGCTTAGGGTCAATGCATCAGTGGGCTGGACTGATTCAGGCCGAAAAAATCAGTCTGAGGTATGGTTCGAGGTCACGCGTAATTACAAGGCACTCCTCTTTTCGGTTTATTTCTGGGCCTTTGCTATGTATCCAAAAGGCTTCTAAGGCTTTACGAGCAGATGTTTTTTGAGAAAGAATGAGGATCAACATAAGTATATCGGTCTTAGGCTTTTAAAAAATTAAGTTTTCGTCAGTGTAAAGTGAGACGACCTTTGCCACGTTGGGAGGTGTCTGTTAATTCTTGTACTATTTGATTTTTATTTTGACTAGATAGTTCAAAATGCAATAGATTTGTTGGTTTAAAGTTCAATCCCATCCTTTTTTTTTTGCAATCTAGGATTACTAGACATTTCACACAGCTGCAAAAATGTGTCAAGAAATTGCTTTAGTAAAAAATTATATATTGACTAATTCTATGATGTAATTTTTTGGGTTTACTTCTCAATCGCCACTCATTCAGGATTAGATCGTTGTCCACTTCTTCTGAAGTACTTATGGCTACTTGTCATAGTTTTTCAAATGTCAGAATGATGGTAACAAAAGCGAATGAACTTCGAGGATTTGCACATTGCTTGCATCGCCATCTCATCTTCTGATGTGATACGGCCACTTCTCTTAGTGGTCCAGATATTGGCAATATTATTGAATTATTGTAACAAATGAGAGTGAATTCTGAAGAGTTGTACTTTGCTTGTACTGACTTATCAGCGATGTTTGTTCGCGTCACTCTTGTCTTTTTGAAGCAGTGGAAGATAAGTTATCTGACAAATTGCTTTGTCGCACTGTTCATTTCACTTCCTTAATGGGTTAATGGCAAATGGCTTTGAATACTGAACATATTCTACAAAATTTTGACGAAGACTGTAGCGATTTCAAGAAGCCGAAATTGGCTGGATTATTTTGACAGCTCTTTTGCTTTGGTTTCTATATGCATGCCACATGTGGCTGGAGTCTTAATATGTCAAAGGTATTTTTTTAAACCAACTTTTTTCAACACTGTCATCACCACTCAATAATATACCATATCTTTCGTTTCAAGTCTTTTCTTAAGGCCACAGCTCAGATTTCAATAAGCCATGAATTAATTTTTCAGCCACGCATGCCGTTTAGTTTTTTGAAAAAGGGCTGACTTATAGAGCCCGATACACGTGTTTCGACCTCACAGTCACGTCAGTCGGGCAGTTACCCTTTCTCGTCTTCGCCCAATCCTGTGTGGTGCTTATATATTTGTGCCCTGTTGGGTAAAATGCAACTTATGCAGTTACATCGTGTTCAAAGCGCAAGATTCGCCGAACATGAAGACTCGATTGTGGCGTTGGGCAACTATGTGATCCTGCGCTCTTATATAGTGGAGGTTTCTTGTTGAGTACCTCCTATAGTCCTCCCTCTTGGTGAGGATGGATTTTGTGTGTAATTAATTGATTGTGTTAGATTGCCACTATCAGTCTGTAGGGATTTTAACACGATAGATGATTGGTTCATCGTAGTGAGCACAGAACAGTGATGTGAACGTTGGAATCGATATAAACAAGATGAACGAAGGAATACTCCGTACAGACAACAATGATGTAGCCGGAATGGACAACAACGTGACGTATGTAACATCATCACAGTAGTAACATACCAATAATACATACATCAGACGACATAGAACAATGTGACGATAATAAGAGACTGATAAGTGTGAATCGAGATATCTTGAGGCGATGGGCTACGGGTCTTGACTAGGCGGCGGACCTCAGAATGCAGTTCTGTTTACCCCGAACAAGACCTAAATACCGAGGAGTGGGAGCCAGTGGCTGAAACCCATCCCCGGTGGCTGGTCAAACAGAACCCATGAGGACTTGGCCCACCGCCGTAGGCTGAGCTTCACTATCGCTATGAAAAGACTACGAATTAAAATTAGTTAAATATGATTATAATAATATTAAAAATTATCTTGGCCTACGCCAAGGTGTTGAAACGGTCGCGGCCGTGGGCATGCCCTTCAAACGACCTATTCGCGACGGAGCGTGTCAGCTACTTGTCCTGGGAATTCCCCAGCTTTCGCTCAGAAAAGTAGCAACACCTTGTGAAACCGTTGCTACACTCCGGGCTCTCCATGGGACGCCCCTCGAGGGCCGACCAACCACTTTACGCAGGAGTCTGCACTCGATGGCGCGATGCTCGCTTAAAAAGGAAAGCGTGAGAAAACAACGAAAAAGAACAAGAGGAAAGACTCACGTGTCATTTTGCTACTGCTGAGATAATTGCATAGCATCGATTTGAATGGCACGACCAAGTTGAAGCTCTCGTTGACGTCACTGCCTGAAGTCGTTCAGCCACTAGCTAGAAAAGTAGCGACGGATTTGTGACCTCGTCGCTACGCTCCATGATTGCGAAGGTGCGTTGTCTGTATAGTGGTTCTGGCCCGTTCCTCGCCTCTGAACGCCGCCACGCGCGTCTTAAGGGAATTTGTTGCCAGTTCTTCTACGGACACGTGATTCTATTATTAATTTATCCAATAAACAACAGTGAATAATTCAAAGGACCGTTGGTAGTCTCCGGTTATACGAACAACGAATCTCTAGTGTACGAACAATGAATCTGTAGTAGACGAACAACCTATAAACAGAAATATTACAATAAAAATATCAAACAATATATGCACATTTATGATGCGGTCTCACATATAGATTACGTAGCAAAAAATACTGTCTTCTAATGCGACAAAGGACTAAGATCCAGCAGTTGTACTCGAGAGTAAAGACAAGTTCTGCTCGATATTGATCGATTGATTGAAGCTAAACGATGAGTCCGTAATGATAAACAAGGAACAAAAGACAAGCGATCGCACGAGATGAAGGACAACAACAAGACAAGACGTATAGAGACGTAGAGGCACCGGCATCGATCCTGAGTCATCGTTCTCGAACTTTCTGTAAGTACTGTAGTGGCCGTGGAGCACGATCACCTTATATGGAGCACGGACTTGTTGATGTTTCACGTGGTCTTTGTAAGTTCACCGAAGGGAGCGTCCAGTGGGTTGTCGGAATTGAAGGTCGGGGGATTATGCTCAAAGAAGGATAATTAAATTTGGGACTGCGCGCTTTACCCTCGGTGGCGAGTTCCACGTGCCTTGTTGTAAAATTCCGTCACCTGGTGATCGCCTCCACCGCCACCCAGCAAAGACCGCAATTTAGTGATCACTTAGTTCTTGGTGCCGATGTTACAACAGTATCAGACAGTACCTCGATTCGACAGAGAGACAAGATCTACATGTGATTACCCTAACTCCTCATATGTCTTCTCCGTAGCGCAACCCAGGATAGTTACTCCCGCGCTACTAGTCCTAAGCGATTAACTTTGTAAACACGGCAGTCACGGGTCGAAAGGTTCAAAATAGCAACAAAGCCTTGCGGGAGGAGTAGCTATAGTCTGCTCGAAAAGAAAATATGAGAGAAGAAGAAAAACGAGAAGAGAGAAGGACTTATGTGCCATTTTATTTTTGCCGGAAGTGGTTGCGATCCATTTTTTTCCAGTGGTACGAGCAAGTTGACGCTTTGGCTGCTGTCGGTTCGTGAAGTCGTCCTGCAGTCCTGCAGTATGAGAAAAGAAAGGAGGCCTGAAATTTGTGTTTACGAAGTGCGATCTGCTCTTCTCCAGAAAGAACTCTAGAAAGGAGTAGCATAGAATTCTGGAAATAACGTTTTAAGAGGTGCAGCAAACAAGCGAAGTCGAAAAAGGAAGAAGAGAGAAAGAAAAAAAATGTTCTACTGAAAAAAGTTGGGTCTAATTCCTGGTGTCCCGCAGCTGCGATTGTTGCTGCATGAGGCGATATGCGCAAAGCGCAGTCGCCTGTTTATGCTGCGTTGGTTTTGAGCATCCTCGCGTCTACAGATTGCTCGTCTCCGCAATTCTTTAGAAGAGGCGCTCCTGTTGCTATTGCTGCTGTTTTAAATTGAACATGTCAAAGAAGTTTCGCGCCGTGATGACGATTCGTTTAGAAATGACCTGCGAAGTACAGCAGGGGGTTCAATCCTCAGCGGGGCTACTCGAGCTGAGGAAGAGCTGAACGGTTTTCACTTCGAAAGCCTAGCTAACATTAAACTGTAACAGTAATGACCACCTACTTGACAGCTGCTACTGGTTGCAAGGGGTAAGCTCATTCTGATCTACAAGAACAAGCGACTGATTTAGGTTCAAGGGTGGTGACGACCTGAAGAAGCACGGCTAGGCTTACCTTCAAACTCCAAGGAACAAAACAGCTAAACCATCAGATTCTCATGCAGTGGAGTCCGCACAATTCGTGATGACAAACCGTCTAAACATCGAAGTATGCAAGATAAAGATATGTATGTACTGAGACTCTTTTCAAGTAGATGAAAAATCACTCGCTGATGTATTCTTTAAAGATGCGCTATGATTTTAACCCTTTGAGAATCGCAAAAATGACGAGTGCACACTTGGTTATCATAAGAACATGAAGAACCTACTGATATAAGAAATCGACGTTCCCATCATCCCAGACAATTCTGGTACTACCTTAATAACCTCGAGGTAAAAAGTAAATTTGCGAAATATGAAGCGCGGAACCGTATTCAGAACAATAATATATGTATCTTTGAATACCTCTAATCACTGCGCTACGTTGATGCAATTGTCGTTACGCTCATAAAATTCATCAGAGACTATCAGTTTACCTTATCAACATTTGCTGAAGGTGTGAGAAAAATTTTGGCGTGAATGGCTTTATAGTGGAAAGTGTATGCTAGGTATGAGGAAAGGAAGACTTGGAAACGAGCGTGGCTACAACAGCGCTTGTGCTGGTAGCCTTTAAGAGCAGAAAATGGATTAATTAGTGCAGCTTTATTCACTAGAGTGATACCTTGATGTATGTGAAATGATTCGAATCACAGCTATGCCAAACAACGTCAAATTTATATCCTTGCGTACCTATTTGTCGAATACTCGGCAAGCTATAAACAATAACATTTACGCTGTGCAAATATTCAACGTTTACTGACTGTAGAGGGCGACGTTCTTCATATCTTGGTGTGCTCTTCTTATGCACTAATAAATCGTTGTCGTCACCAACCGTGCCGACACCATTGCTGACGCCATTATCTCTTGTAAAGCCATAATTGTTCAGAAGAATTTATGCCTGTTGTGATGAAATCGCGTATGTAACGATCGTGATTCACTTAAAATGGGTAAAAAGCTTTTGGAAAAGTAATAATGTAACAAGAGCATCCTAACACCATGTTAACCGCCTGCATGTCACACTGTCACATTAATCAAGAACGGTTTATCACGTCGCAGATTTACTTCTCACTTAACATTAGACGAACGCGTACGACGCAGTGGTTAGAGGTGCTTTGAGACACACATGACTGATGGCTTGCATCAGCGCCCACGGCTCACCAGGTCTTCCAGCGCTCCGTAGTTTGCAATTGCTCAATCGCGATTCACATTTATCAGTCTCTTGTTATCGTCACATGGTTTCTATGTCGAAATGGTGTATGTATTATTGGTATGTTACTACCGTGATAATGTATACATACGTCAGGTTGTTGTCCATTTCGACTACATCATTGTTGTCTATACGGAGTATTCCATCGTTCACCTTGTTGTTTATATCGACTCCAAGGTTCACACCACTGTTCTGTTCTCACTACAATGAACCAATCATCTATCGTGTTCAACTCAGTACAGACTAATAGTGGCATTCTAAAAAATCAATTAATCTCACACAAATTCTTCCTCACCAAGAGGCAGGACGATCCGAGGTATTCAGCAAGAAACCTTCATCATATAAGTGCGCAGGATCATATAGTTCTCCTACGCCACAGCCTTGATGGTTTCATGGGTCGGTGTGGGAACATAGTCTCAAAGAGTGATTATATTGATGAAATAAAATGAGATTCAAAAAAGTCAAAAGAAGAAAATATTCATTATGCAGCCATAGCTCGACAAAAGTTGTCTTGCGCTCTATACCTCAAAATAACATAGATATTTAGATTATATTATTACTCAACAGTTTTAACTTAGTATCCAAAATGTAGCCATTCATAAACATATCCGCAACCAGCGCTGATTCCATTGATTCAGCGAAAAACGGTAAAGACATTTTATTTGACAAAATGAAATGATTTTCAGATATGCTATAGGCCTACGGGCGGAGGGTTCATTGCTGCTCGATGCAGGGTGAAATGCCCTATCGCTCGTCGAAAATTAATCAGCGAACTCCGTTGTCTGACTATCATCAAATTACAAGACTGTTCACCCAAAATTTGAAACGTTCACTGAGAGGACGAAATCCTCAAGTTCGAAGAGATTGCAGGAAAACCAATTGGACACTGGAAGTACCAGAACTGGCAATTAAGTATGAAGATGGGTATTATTATTGAAGAAAGGACCTGCAGTGTTACTGTTTCAAGATTCGCTATCAATAACTATTGAATATCGGAGCTTTTAGCTATGCTAACTGGCAGCTTCAACTTGAGGCTCAATCGACTTCTCATTCCATTGAAGGTTGCACAAGACAAGACTTCTAACTGAGAATACCATCAGAATCAAGCGGAAAATAACTAACAGAGACGCAAGGTTGGAAGGTGCATGCGCACTGAATTATGAACTGTGTCATTCAGAAGCACTGTTGCCTTCGTTCAGAATATCCCACATAAGGGATACAAATGGGTTAAGAGGTGGTGACAGCTAACAAAGCTTAGCATGTACTGCTAAAAGTCTCCTTACATATTCCTGTTCCTTATGACACAAAATATTCAAAAAGGACTTATTTTGTATCTTTCGCTTCCAGTGTTTTCTTAAGAGCACAGCTCTAATTTCCATATGCCTGATAACTATTTTTTAGCCACGATGTCAGTGGTTTGTTAAAGAGATTTGACTTATACAGTCCGATACACTCGGTTTTCGGTGATAATTTCACTGGGCATCACCTGTATCACCTGTCATCCCGTTGATCTTCGAGTGACTCGAACGGTAACCAACAACACTATCATTTTTTTGCTGTCGCGTGCAAGAGTGGAACAGTGGCCCTTTCTCTCTCTAGAGATTCACTGTGCATCACATCTTTCTTCTATGCCTTTCGTGAAGAAATGGCCCAGCGGGTCGGCGGTCTTCGTGTAGAGCGCTTGATACTTCGAGAGATTCAGTCGGTAACGGATCTCGACCATCAGTTGTCGTTAAAGCGTATCACGTGTCCAGCCCACCTTATTTTCGATATCTTGAGTGTAAAACGGCGTCTCTGATCTTTGATCGTTGACGTAGTTAGGAAACTTTGGATCCCTTCTCTTATTTGCGAGATACGGGACACTCCTAGCATCGACCCTTAACTCTGGAGCTAAGTCGTTCATCAAGTTCATTTCAAGACCTAGACAGACGTAAGTGGAGCATTCGGAGATTTTTGTTCTGTTGAGCGTGAATGGGGCATTCAAAACCCATCAGTTCTTCATGAACATCGTTTTCGTTAGATTCAAATGATGACCATTCTTTCCACAGGTGTTATCGAAATCAGTCAACATTCGTTTCGCTTGGCTAATGTTTGGTGTTATGAGGACGATATCATCACAAAGCGAAGATGGTTTAATTGCCAACCGTCAATTTTCACTCCCATATCGTCCCATTCTGATGTTCGCATGACGTTTTGAAAGGTGGCAATGAATAATTTTGGCGAAATCGTATCGCCTTGTCGAGCCCCTCTTCTTACGTCGATGGCGATACTCACGCAGAATGAAGATATTTTGGTCGTGAGATCTCTATACAGCTCACGAAAGATCAGTATACACTAAGTAGGGACGTCCCTGCTTATTCAGAGCCTTTACAACCGCTTCGTTTCCACTAAATCTAGGGCCTTTTTCAGATCGATGAAAGTGAAACAAAGGGCTTGTTTGTACTCTCGTGAAATTTCAAGGAGTCTTGTGATCCTATGGATGTGGTCTATGGTACTAAATCCTTTTCGGAACCCTGCTTGTTTGTATGGCTGCCCTTCGTCCAGTGTTCTGTCAGTCTTGTTCAGGATGATTCGAGTGAAGAGTTTATAGACAACGGAGAGCAGGCAGATTGGGCGATAGTTGCCTATGTCGCGGAGGTCTCCCTTCTTGAACAGCAATATGGTCTTGCTGGTTTTGCATTGAATGTGAACCTTGCATTCTAACAGGTAGCGAATGAAGAGCCGAGCCAAGGTGTTCATGAGAACTGGTGGTAGGTTCTTCAGGTGTTCTGGTCTAACCCTGTCTAGACCGGGTGCTGTTCTGTTCTTCACCGACGATATAGCATGTCGGATTTCGGAAAAGAGGACCGGTGGAACGATAATTTCATCCTCTTTCAATTATATGACAGTAAGAAAACATGGCTAGCGAAGAGATCCGAGTAGTATTGGTGGATGATTTTCTCCATAGCCCTTATGAAAGCTGTAAGTGTTCCGTCAGGGTATCGGAGTGCAATTATCTTGGTCTTATAGTTGGCGAAGCCTCGCTGGGCTTTGCGAATGCTCTTTACCAGCTTCTGCAGCTTCTCCCATAACTGCTGCTCGTCTCTCTTTGAGGTCTTCTTTGATCGCTTCTTTACAGCGTTTTGTAAGTTCGGACGTGAGGTTTCCTTTGCCTGTAACTTGTGCAATTCCACGTTGACGTATCAGCTGGAGTGTCTGCGGAGACAAGCGTCTCTTCGTGACCTTAGGACTCTCGGCTTTCACAGCGCTAACGTCAACGAGCCCATCGTATTCTTCGTTGATATTATCGACAACGGTGTCTTTCCAAGAGCCGACTAATGATTTGAATACATCCCAGTTTATGGTAGTTGTGGGGCTTCGTTGTTTGAATTTAGCGGCTTTCTCTCCTCTCTCGCGACGAATGAGGCGATGGTTTGATCCCGTGTAGAACTTGGGAACAACAGCGACATCGGTTAGGAAAAAACCTTCGATTTACTAAGATGTGGTGTATTGTTATGATACTCTCCATTAGGAGACTCCTACGTCCATCGTTGAGAATGAGTCTTTTGAAATTACGAGTTGCCATGAATGGTTTGAATCGTCATGATAAACTCAGATGGCCTCTCACCCTGCTCATTCCATTCTAGTGCGTGGATCCCAATGTGACGCTCATTAGACATTCTTTTAGGTTCAGTTGTTGCATTGAAATCTCCAACAATTACCTTGAAGAATGTATGATCTTCTCTGAAGAATTTTCCGTGGTCCATATGAAACGCTTCATTATGTCTTTGTCTTGGCTTGATGTTGGTGGGAAAGCAACGAAAATGGTCAAAGTCGGCTCTGAACCACATCGTTTCAACCGTAATCATCCGACACGAGTTGTTACTTGTTCAAACGAATCGATGTTCACGGTCAAATTCAATTCGACAAGGACGCCAGCGCCGCCGACACCTCTACGATCGCATGTTTCCAAGAAACAGTTCTTCTCCGGTGTGATGAACAGCGTGAAAAGGGTGGCGTCTTTTCGTCTCAGCCAGACCAATGACGTCATACCTTATCCTTCTTGCCTTGAATCAATAGATCTTCTACAACAGATTCTTGAGCAAGGTTTCTTGCAATGTGTGTACAGATCGTCATTTTAGTCCGTTTTGATCTTGGCAGCCTAGTTTGGCTCTGAGATTTTAACAGCCTCTCCGTACTCGTCCTACCTGGCGCTGCCGTACCAGTGGCTCTTTCGGGGTCAGGGGAATGAGGCCCATATTTGTTACTGTTTTTGGCATTCTGATGTCCAAAGTGTAGCTTGATAGGCTCTAAAACGTGGGGCTGGGTACTCATGAATAGCTTGCCAGTCTCTCGGAGAAGAGGAAAAAGCCTAATTGTTGGGGGCGGCTCCTAACCGCCTCCCATGTTCTAACCGCCTTAGACTTTTGTCAAGTCGGCGCTGGTGAAGCAGGGAGCTTATCCCCTGAATCCATCTGCATCTCTGGGATATTGGACATAGAGTGTAAAATGTTCGTCGACGCCAACTCCTAGTGTGGGAACTGAAGCACCCACACAGGATTGGCAAAAAAGACCAAAGGCTAACTGCACGACTGACGAGATCGTAGAATCGAAACACGTGTGTCGGACTCTATGAGTCAACCTTCTTTAACAGACCACTGACATGCGTGGCTCAAAAATAATTGTCAGGATTTTTCTATCCGGATCAAACCTATTTCGATTACTACGTGTTCTCCCGTGGCACACGGCTGTTCTTGACTATATGGTAAATCCCTTACTTGATCGTAAGCTTTACCGAGTGAATCACAGATGCTGCTGATAGGGTTTGTTATAGTGCTGTCATATCCATGCTTACTGAAATGGCCACAAAACCCTTATTTCCAAGAAATTCTTATTGAACTGGGGAGCAGAAATGTCAATGAATGGGGAAAACATTGTCTAAAACTTCAATATAAATGACCTCAACTCTCATCTTGACGCATAACTAATGCCTGAGAATGAAAACTGGTGCAGCATTGCGATTTGGTTATCATCGGAAATGGAATTTCAGCCTTACACCTCCAAAAAACACTGTAGGTTATGGAACACTGACTCATTAAACTTTTCTCTAAATGCCTCATCTCTCTCTTAGCGACTGAAAACTTTGAAATATTGAGTAAGATAAGATCGAACTCACTTCGTTTCTCCTCCTTCAACGTATCAAACTCCTTCAGGCACCTCAATAAACGCTTCTCCTTTTCTACATGGAGGGGCTGGAATAAATCCATTTGAAAACGATGCATAGTACATGATTATATGAACAAACCTACCGTACAGTTTCTCTGGTAAGTTCTGTTGACTTCTCACAAAACGAAATCATCACACGTCAAACAAATAGACATGAAGACCAAACTTACCTCTGGCACTACCAAATTTGGGTCCAAAATAATTAACTACCCTTCAGTTAAATTACTGACTATTACTGCATGTGAAAGCCGATGACTCTGAAAAATACCTATCCATCTGCAACTCAAACCAATTAGAAAAACCCGATTGAGCCACAACAATCAATACGACAATCGGCAACAAATTCAATGAGAAATCTCTGTCGCTAACCATTATTATTATATCTCCACTGTACGTATGTGAGCAGAACACTACGATGATGGAACATGCGCCATATTAAAGCGGTACGAATTTTGAAAATATTAATATCAAGCTGTTCAGTGCGACTTTGATTTTGAGCTCCACACGCGGCGCGATTAACGCGAGGGCCTTGCGCGCTATCATGCATTGTGGTAATTTTGTAATGAAATGCAAACCTTTATCGTCACTAGAGGGAAATGATTTGTCAGTAAGTGGTAGAATGTGTTGAAACAGTCTTCACTGAGGCTGCCGGTAGTAGGAAACAACGCAAATGCTTCTTCTAAATTTCGAAATTATCAAGGAAAAAACCTAATACTTACAAAAAAGTTAATTTTAAACTGTTGATGTACAATTAATGCCACCGTATTCATATTTGTTTGTCACTCAATCATATTTATTTTCCATAGCTTAGCACAAAAATCTATCAAAAGGTTACAAAAAGATATAAAGTAAGGAAAACAAATTTATCACTCCTGAAATTATGTGCTCTTATGAAAGTATGCGTTTTTCACATCTAGACAAAAAATTTTTAGACTTGAGCGTTTTCTTCTGATAAACTCATCTTCAAAAAGGCCTTTTAATGATGATCCATCCACAAATAACGCCTCTAAAGGCCTAACCAGGCGGCTCCAATACAGGTTGACCGCCAGGCGGACGTGTGCATCACCTGAATTCGGACGAGTGCACATAGTACAGAACGACTTAAGCTCAAACTCAAAATGAATTACGTATAAAGCATTCTTTGGAAGAAAACTCCAGTTTACAGAGCTTGCATCTCATGTTTGCTTCGTCCATATGAATTTCAAAATGCAATAGGAAAGCTGTACAGGAAGAGAATACATAAGGGAAAAATACTGAAATTACAGAAAAAAATACGTAAAATACAGAAATTTTGTACAACGTGTCAAAAAGTTATATCAGTACTTCCACTATACCGTATCAAATCCACAACTGCATCTTTGTTGCATAAAATGCGTTTGACGCTGATGAGACCAAAGTTTTCTATATGACAAAAAGTCATGTCGCAACCAGAGCATTGGAGCCTATTAATGTAATATTATTCAAAATCGATACAGATCCTTGTACAAATATAACTGATTAGTACTGATAGTCCTCGTTGATCGCCGTCCACATTTTTTTCATGTAAGCCAAATCACGATTTTGTTGTAATGAAATTTGTTCTGCAAGTTAACGTTTTGGCAGTTTCGCTTTCTTCAGAACCAGGTAAGATCAGTCTGTCTACAACCCACTTAGCCAAACAGCTCCATATCTTCATTGGAAAAGATTAGCGCCCGTAGATTTTAATGTGACAAGAGTAAAACAACTTTTCCACGTACTCTTACAGGAAGCAGTGAGTATGTGGGAAAGATATTTTGCTCCAAAGATATGTGAAAAAAATAAATATTATTTTGAGACAACTGAGACCTACATTCGATGACTTTTTTTTTAACTGAATTAATGGGATATTGAGGTAACTAACTAGAAATGAACCTGATCTTTCCAGACTGTGAAGAAGGCGAAATGGCCGAGACATCAACTGTCAAAATAAATTTTATCGCAACAACTTCATGTTTGACTTACAAAGGGAAACAGTAAATGTTAAAAATTTGCCGAGGTTAATAGATAGTCAGTCTTGATTATCGCCGTTCATCTTATTATTACCGAAATAGTACAAGTTATCCCTCTGGGGACCTCAAATAACACGCGATCCGCAAGTGGTTCCCAATTTTCGCTATTCAATCAGAACTTATCCCTCCGCCTTATTGATGCTTACAAACAAACTTAAAAATCTTGCTACTTGCCTCCTTGCTTTGAATACCCTCCTATGTTTGCAATGCATATAGAATCACTGTGAGACTGCGCTGAGTGCGAAACGTAATTTTTTTTCGTTTTGACTGCTCATTATAAAGCTTTTTCAAGAAAGTAAGCTTTCAATCGCACTTTTCCAGCTATTGAGCAATTAGTCAAAGTCTAATGAATTAGCTTTATCCGATGAGAAAAATTTTCAAGAAAAAAAAAATAAAGTGCTCGAAATAGAACACGTGGTCACTAGAAGGATTATCATTTATCCGCTAAATTTGCTGCAAAGACTCAAATTGAAGAAACTGCTTCGAAATATTAGGTTTTGTGGATAATTTTGCAAACCATTCGCAAACTTGCGAAGAATATCGAAATGTTTGCTGATCCAATGATTCTCCCTTTCGGAAAAATTCTTCAGTTTTTGATGTCCAGGGCAAAGAAGCAAGTGCACATGTACAAACAGATGTGCTCAAACTTCTCGAACTAACATTCTTTCGCAAAACCCACACTCCTAAATAGCAAAGCGTATCTGTATAAATTCATTTCATCGTCTCACGCTCCAGTCCTAAGTTGGCATACAACATTCGGATTAAATTACTACTTTACACTTTCAATTTAGTACCCAAAATTCAGCCATTCATAAAAACATAAACGGAGGTGAAACAGCAGTGCACTCGCGAAATTCCCGAGACTTACGTCATCTAACGATTGCTGATAGCCTAGGGACCACAACGCGTGTGAAACATAATCCCATTTTTAGTGCTACAGCGCTATAAGAAGGCGTTCCTGAAATGCATTTGTATTTTCGACTTTTGAACAATTGCTCATAATCCAATGGGAAACTCTTCTTCAGTAAAAGAAATCCCTTCGAAAATCTCCTACTCAATAATGAAAGAGTATTGATGAAATATACGCTTATATATCGACCAAATAATAATCTAAGAAGTCGAGAGCTTCATAGATGCCATTGTGGAAAGGCTATTGCCTACTGCTTCAGAAGACCGAGTAATTTCAGCCATATGTTTTATCAATTTGAAGTTTGCTTCAAATCACGTTGTAGAAAACCACTGTAACCTTGCTGGGCAAAATGCAATTTGTGCATTTGCCTTGTACTCAAAGCGAGAGATTCGCCAAAGAAGAAGACCAGATTGTTAATCTCTTTCTGCTGCCGAGCTAATACGAGGTTTTTATAAATCTTCAATATGACTAACGTTTCGACCAATTTCGCCTTGATGACATAACATGTTCTGAGCCGTTAAGGGTCTTAGTCCTAGACAGGGCGCCTGTTTCGTTCTCTAAGCCTCGTCACTGGCACAATCCTCGATTCAGCCGGTCCCTTGAGGCTATACTCCTCTATGAAGGAATCCGACGTCGAGTAATAAATCATTGCAATTCAGGTGATGGAGCCCCCTAATACTGCGGAGACTAGCAGCCGAGTTGTGGCTGTCAAAATCAATCATACGATTTTATGAACGTTGCTCAAAGCGATTATACTCTGGAATGATATAAGATGTTTAGAGCCGTCAAAGTCTAAGCGTTAGACAGGCGCCTGCCTAGAAACATATTTCAGAGGATTATCGTTTCGAGCGGACGTCAATGAAAAAGCGGTCGAACTGGAGAGATATTCGCTTCAATCAGAGCCGTGATAATTTGAGCCGAATGTCCGCAGCAGTTTAATCTTTCTTTCAGTGTTGCTCTTCGTAGCTGCCACAGCTGTCACATCGAGACGAATAGAATGAAGTAGATAATGCACGAAAATGGAAAAAGGACCAAATGCTGGACGACATTCGAAGGAAATCATCAGAGCTCTGATAGAAGCGAAATCGTTTAAACGTTAGCCAAAATAAAGAATTTTCATTTGCTGGCAATGAAAAGAGGATACCAAATACCTAAACCGAAGCTCAATGAAACTCAGAACTGAAGGTTCGCTTTTCATATATTACATAAGAATCTCAAGACCGACTATCTATTAACCTCGGCACACTTTGAATAAATGAGTATTTTCTTTTGTTTAGCCGCCTCGAGGTGTTACTGATTATATGTATTGAATACTAGCGAAGCATGCAACAATACAGTCAGTAATGCAGTGTGAAATATTTGAAGTGGTTAACATTTCGGCGGGTCGCCTTCTTCAGAGCCTGGAAAGATCGTATTAATTCCACAATCCACTAAGCCAAAACCTCCATAACCGTAGCAGATAACATTAGAAATGGAATTCTGGATTGCATAGTAGAAGCTTGATTTCAAAAACGCCCCACCGTTTTGTTTTGGGTTTATCAATTCTTCACTGAAAGACCAGCCGCTTAGGGTCAGTGCATCAGTGGGCTGGTCTGATTGAGGCCGAAAAGATCAGCGTGAGGAGTGGTTCGAGGTCAGCGTAATTACAGGCAATCCTCTTTTTGGTTCATTTTTTGGCCTTTGCTATGTATCAAAAAGGCTTCTAAGGTTTACGCACAGATGTTTTTGAGAAAAAAGGAGGAACAACATAGGAATATCAGTCGTAGGCTCCTAAAAAATTAAGTTTTCGTCAGGGTAAAATAAGACGACTTTTGTCTTGTCGGAAAGTATCTATTAATTCTTGTACTCTTTGAATTTGATTTTGACTAGAGTAGTTCAAAGTGCAATAAATTTGTGTTTGAAGTTCAATCCCTATCCTTGAATTTGCAATCTAAATTATGCACATTTTCACACAGCTGCAAAAATGTGTCAAAAAAATCCTTGGTAAAAAAAACTATATAATGACCAATTCTGTGTGCATTTTTTTGGGCTTGTCTCTCAATCGTAACTCAATGAGGACATAGAATCGTTGTCCGCCTCTTCTGAAGTAGTTAGGCTACTTGTCATAGTTTCCAAATATCAGAATGATCGTAACAAATCGAATGGACTATGAGAATTTGCACATTGTTGCATCGCCATCTCATCTTCTGATGTGATGAACGGCCACTTTTCGCAGTGGTTCAGATGTTTGCCATATTATTGGATGGTTTGTAACAAATGAGAGTGAACTCTGAAGAGTTAACCATTGCTTGTACTGATTTATCGATGATTGTTGGTGTCACTCTTGCCTATTTGAAGCAGTGGGGAGATAAGTCTGACAAATCGCTTCGTCGCATTGTTCTTTTCACTTCCTTAATAGGTTAATGGCAAATGGCTCTGACTTACTGAACATATTCTCACAAAATTTTGACCGAAGACTGTAGCAGATTTTTGAAGAAGCCGAATTGGCTGAATTGTTCGACAGCTCTTTTGCCTTGTGTTCTATATGCATGGCCACATGTGGCTGGAGTCTAGAAGTATGTCGAAGGTATTTTAAAATCTACTTTTTTCAACACTAGCATCACCAATCAATAATAGTTTTGTCCATTATTAAACTAGTACCACGACGCGGGCGTAGCGCTGGTCTGTCGTCTCTTCTAGAGTCGAGTTCGCGTCTCTTGTCAAAAGTCAGGCAAATTATTTTTTCGGCTGTGCTATCTGAAGATGATAGCGACTACTACTGGATAGATTGCCTGGAGATTACGAATCAGTACCAACAGGTAAGTTATCCGTGCTGAAAATGGGGACATTGCCAAGTGGGGTTTTTATTTGAACGCTGTGCTACCGAAGAGGTGCTCTACCGAAAAAGATCTAATTTGAACGACAACGAAGGCAGGCGCCACGACGAGGACGCTCATGTTCCTAAACTTGCCCCGAATTTCTTCGGATTGAAAAAGTTGTTGGAACGAGACAGGCCATTATCACCACCCCAACAAGCGTGAATACTGATACTTTTCCATCGCAAACTACACTTATAGCAACTGTAGTCTTTCATAGCTGTTCGTCACGCTATTGGAGTGGATAATAAACGCACTGGATTCAGACGATAAAAAATATGGCTAACAGGGCAACTAAACATTTGTCAAAAAACCTTCTCAGAAAATCAGCTCATAAAATAAACTTGAAGAGGTTAACAGGCAGAGATGGTTGGCTCTTCAGTTACACAGACAAGCTTTACTTTAGTCAGATTCTCCATTTACCATTGTGATTCGGCGTATGGAGAAACTCTATTAGAAGATCAAGAGCAGTACATGCTGCTTCCAAAGATTTGAAAAGAGCAGTCGATCTGAATCCGTAATCGCACGATTGGGAAAGACAAAACTCTTTGAACGCTACGGTTAGACTTGTACAATAGACTTCTGTTAGGTATTATACCCACTTAACAGAACACTAGAACGATGTCTTTTCAAACCTTAATAGACAAAAAAATTGCAAGACTGAATAGTGACAAACCGATTTTGCATGATAGACAAGTATATATTCTTCTATTCAACAGTGTCATGCTATTGCAGGTGAAGTCGTTTTGTATTCACAGGTATGATACTTGCAGACGTCATCACCGAAGTGACAATGAAGGGTGTTGTTTTAGAGTTCCACGTCATAAAATGACAGATTGAGTTTATTATTTTCACTGCTTTCTAGCATGGTATGGTGGCATATTGATGAGATTTGCATATTGTACATATTCATCTACCAATGTTGAGTGCTACGCTGAACCACTGGCTCAGCGTGGAGTCGAACCCGGGTTCTCACCGTTACAGGGGAGCGTGTTACCGCCACACCAAGACCACCGCTTTGCTACCATTCTTTTTCGATTGATCCTATGGTAGCTGTCAGCAATTAACATTTTAACGGTTTAAATTGTTCAGCAGATGACTAATATTCATGCATCAAACCACACTTCAAAATACTTAGAAAAAAGTGAGTCACAACGTGTATCAGTACTGTGAAAATACAATTGCAACTTGCATAATAGCTGATGATCAAGGAATTGCTGTAACAATGTCAAGGAAGTAATAAAGATGATAAAATGGGCTACGAAAGAAACCATGTGCAGATATTTGGCATTTTTTCGATCGCTTCATTGACAGATTTTCTGGAGAAAACAATTATGATTTCCTAAACCTCCTATACTGCCCTACCGCTTATTTTCAAGTACGGTTGAAATGATTCCTGGAATTGCTCTGATTGTTCATTTTATTAGTAAGTTCGATAAGTGAGGCCAATGATTTCAATATATTTGGGTATACTCAAAAAACATTTAACACTCTTTTTATAGCCTTGTGTTCACACGGTAAGCACTGATAGAAGCTATATTCACATGGAATATAGGCTTAGTGGAATATCAGCCGTTCTACTGCCTATAACGTAACAGCTACCTAGATAACACATTTGCAGCTCTGAAAATCTTATACAAGACTTTCAATTCTTTCAATGCTCGTATTGAAAAACCAAGATTGTTAGAAGTGTTGAGCATTCATAACCTGCGTCGGCTCTCTCTTCAGAGCCATGCAGAAAATCTTTAATTTTCAATAACCTTTCAGGGACTACGAGAAGCATCTTTATTCCCACCGCTCAACGTTAAGTCTTACTCAGATACTGTGATGACGGCATCGTGTCTCGTGGGAAGGCAGAAATGCAGCTAGAAAAGCATGCACAGAGAAGGCTTCTCATGGGAAGGCGACGGCGTGATGCCTCCTGCCTATCAACGCTGCTCCTCAAGAAGTTGAAACAGTAAGGTTTGAGTTCAAGACGACTTATTCTTCTTATGCTGCAAAAGCATGCCATGTTAACTAAGGTTTGGTTCTAAGGTGGTACAAAAATCTTATATTAATATCGCAATAGATTATGTTCGTATTGTTATATCAATGCAAATGTACACTGATTGCAAAACCACATATACATATATGTAGACGGATTTCGTACGTCAATCCTGTTGTATCGTCACTAAATTAATCAACACTGATTGTATTAGAAAATATATTTGAACACTATCATTAGAAACCACACTTATTTGACATTATGAACTGCCACCTAATTTATATTTCTTTGCATGAAGCGAGCATGGCAATCTTTATTTCTTTGCATGAACACGAGCTTTCCTTTGTCTTCATCGGAGCCGCATCGATTCAAGTCGATGTTTCGCAGCTGGTCGATGTCACGATATGAATGTTCGCTTCCGCAGTGAGGCTTTTTCGGTGGAAAGAGCATCGCTTAGATGATCTTGTTCGGCGATGCTCTTGTGTATAACACGAACGTCGCTCGATTGCTTCCATCTATCATGGCCATTTTTCGGCCGGCTTTGCATCCTGTGGTAGTCGATGGCAGATTGTATGCTAGCGCGTAGAACTGTTGCATCTTAATCCTCTCGGAGTGACCACTGATAGGAAACGCCGTCGCGCTTTTCGTTAGAGCCACCGTCGGTGCAATCGATTTGCAGCTCTATCTTCACAATATTCTAGTTTTTGTAATTTTTAGAGTCGCCTCGTCACTGAAAGGAGTACGATTAGTAATTGTGGAATGTGATGAAAGGGTTTCCAACAATCCCATTTGTACCTGAAGCATGCCAAAAATTACAAACAATAAATTGTTTGCCAATAATAATAAGCACGATGCATGCAGTACCTCTTCATAGAGAACTCTTAGTAATGTTTTAGTATATTCAATATATCATAACTTTTGTATGAAGTGTTTTCTCAAGACCACAGCTCAAAATTCAATATGCCTTGCAACCATTTTTGAGCCACTTATGTCAGTGGTCTGTCAATGAGGGCTGACTTATAGGGCCCGATACACGTGTTTCGATCTTGCGATCTCGTCAGTCGGGCAGTTACCCTTTCCCGTCTTTTGCTAATCTCTGTGGGTGCTCCAGTCCATAGTACAGTCCAAATGATTGTAAGGCATATTGAATTTTGAGCTGTGGTCTTAAGAAAACACTCGATACAAAAGTTATGATATACTGAATATACTAGCCACGAGAAATCGAGTGTACAACACTTTGTGTTCATTGAGTTCTTCACTGGACATGGAGTGTAAAGCGTTCGTTGTCGTTAACTCTTAGTGTGGCGACTGGAGCACCCACAGAGATTAGCAAAAGACGAGAAAGAGTAACTGCCCGACTGACGAGATCGTAAGATCGAAACACGTGTATCGGGCTCTATAAGTCAGCCCTCATTGACAGACCACTAACATAAGTGGCTCAATATGATTGCAAGGCATCTTAGTGATGTTTTAATTATTAGTGCACTTCAAAGTTAAAACTTTAATGAGTTAGGGGCTCTACGTATTTATTAGGTCGTTACGTATTCATTAGGTAAGCTTTGGCACTAAAACAATAAACACTATATTTATTAACCATAAGTAATTGAATTACGTAGTTTTCGTACCGCTCAATTGCGCATTTTCTTGCAAACCTTTTGGCATACAATCTGCGTATACCTGTTCTGTTTTTGGGAACAAATTTGCTTGATACTCATGCACGAATGGTGAGAAGGGGAAAATGATAGTGATGTGGGGCGCAAGATTAATGGTGCTTGGCGTGATGATACGATTGCAAAAAAGTACGGCTAGTAAGTGTTTACGAAGTTCCGAGCTAAAGAGAACAATGTGGAGGATTGGCCGCGCTTGAGTCGTCGTTAGGAAGCTCCAATAATCTTGCTCGCCGCTTCACTATCATTTTCTTCTACGTGTCTTCAGTTAATGAGTAGCTGGCAAATTTGTCCCCATAACAGTTCCATTTCAAAGAAAGTATAGAAAAGTTGTGAGCCAAAGTGTTCGTAAGAAAAGTGCAATTGAATAATGCCAAAATCATGCCTTTACTTACCTCTGGTTGGTAAATATGGTGTTTACTCATAACTTTACATATATGTTAGACGGCGATAAATAAATATTCGACAACATTCACTGGGAGATTTTTTCAAAAGGGTGTTTATAATAACTCAAAAGTTCAAATCTCCAGCTGCAATCCGGCATAGCCGATTTTTCAAAACACTCTTTTATAACGCTGTAAATCACAATAGAACTATGTTTCACACGGCCACGCGTTTTTTTCCTCGCTTATATTTTGCTGGACAAAATTCCTTCCTTAGTGCGCCACTACTCTTTCGATAGCATAAGTCTCGAGGTACTCAAAATCTGGAAAAGTTCTCTTGAACGCTGCACTTTCGCTGCAAATTTATCTGGCGACCTTGCTTACTGGCTAGCTCACGGAGGGAGAGGGAGCAGGACGATCAATCGATAAGGGTTAGATATGTGGAGTGCAACTTATTTTCAACTGAGAAATTTTCTCCACTTCAAAAGATACAGAGACGACTGACTCACATGCTAAAACTTTTTACGCATGAAAAAAATGAAGGCGCACGGAGGGTGTGAAACATAATTTTATTCCGAATTTTACTGCGTTATAAAAGGTTGTTTGAAACAGCCACGTGGAGCTCTAGCCAGAGATTAGCTTTCAAATGATTACTAACATTTCCATGAAAGATTCTTGTCAAGCGAAAGCGATCGGTTTTCATTTATCGCCGTCTAACATGTAAGTACCCTTATACTTTATGGAACGGTCTAATATTTCTGGTTGAATGCGCATAGAACGGGTTCTTGTACTTCGTCCAGTCCCAACCTCTCCACATGACTTCCTATAACATCTGAACTACAAACTATAATATCATCTTGTCTTTCTGAAGTCAAATATCAAGACATAAGTGATACAGTTTCGATACTTATCCATTACATTATAACAAAGTTATTGCAGTGAATAGAAAGTACGACACAATGAATAGTAATTTAGAAACGTTTCTGCTCATTATGTGCGATGCTACTGATTGGAATTGACTCTGAATAGTTCTTTCTGGCAAAGAAGCAGAAGACAGGAACGAAAATGGCGGTTTAGAGACGTTGGAAGACTCTTGATAGAGGCGTGGATAGGGCTCTTGGTAGTACTGTTAGGACTTCGACTACGGGATTTCTGGCAGGGCTTAAATACAGAGATGAAGGCTAGGAATTTTGTTTGGTGAAATGCTTTTTCTCTACAGCATTCAGATTCCCAAGCCAGGGGATGTACAGATAAGTGTTGCCGTGAAAATAATGGTTAAACATAATGTCTACTAGAACACTATTTTGTTGAATTCATTCTGCTTTCCATGAGATCAAGACTGAGATTTGGTGAGAATGAGAACGGCTTACTAAGATTAATCACCTTAGGAATGTCCTATTCTATACAATTACAGAAATGTACAATTACAGAAATATCATATTCTGTACAATTACGGAAATCTACTTCATCGAAAACTTTCGACAGTTTCTGATTTATTAGTGTACTTTAGGAACGAGGGCTTCTACAGAGATATGGAGGACTTCTTCAATCGCCCTGTTGGTATATTGAGTGGGTACTCATTCTGTGCTGAATCTTATTTAGCGTGACGACTTTTGACACTCAGCGCGCTCACTGATTCACGTCGTTTTCTTACTTTTTTCTAATTGAATCTCTCTGCTGTTCTGCATATATTTGAAAATTAGTTTATCATACCTTTTTTTTCGACTGCTTTCTTAAGACCGCAGCTCAGATCTCAATATGCCAGATAATCATTTTTGAGCCACGCATGTCATGTGGTCTGTGAAATGGGCTGACCTATAGAGCCCAATACACGTTTTCGACCGCGACAGTCTCGTCATTCGGGCAGTTACTCCTCCTCTTTAGCCAGTTCTCTCGGGGCGCTCAGTCCCCTATACTAAGTGTAGGTGACGATGAACATTTTACACTTTATGACCGCTAAAATTATCGCCGGACACACAGTGTTGTACACTCGATTACTCTTGTCTGAAATCATTAACATATCATAGCTTTTTTTTTCGAGTGTTTTCTCCCACAGCTCAAAATTCAATATGCCAGGTAATCAATTCTGAGCCATGTATGTTATATGGTCGGATTATCTGACATATTGAAATTTGAGTTGTGGTATTAAGAAAACACTCTATAAGAAAAGTATGATATACTAATGATACCAGCCAAGAGCAATCGAGTGTACAACGCTGTGTGTTTGGTGACAATTTAACGGTTACAGAGTGCAAAATGCTCATCGTCGCCTACTCTTAGTACAGGGGACTGGGCGCTTCGAGAGGATTGGCTGAAGACGAAGGGTAACTGCCCGGCTGACGAGACCGTCAAGGTCGAAACACGTGTATCGCGCTCTACAAGCCAGCCCATTTAACAGACCACATGACATGAGTGTCTCAAAAATGATTATCTGTTATATTTGAATATTAATGGCTTTTTTATGGAAATTCTAGTGCTCTTACCTGCATTGACTACATTGTCAAATGAAATTTTCTCAGCAGAGTGCTTCCTTGCTGGCTTAGACTTTTCTCAATAACGTAACGCTTCTTAGACATGAAGAAATCGCAAATCTCAAACTATATACCAAAATATAGTCTTCGATGAGTCGGCTATCACTGGCGAAGCGATTAGTCGACAACCATAATTTGGCTTCTAACAAATTTACGGTGGTTTAATTGCACTACGGTCTTGCAAGTTCACATATCACCAATGGAAATGCTTCGAATCTTTTCTGAAATGAAGGCAAAAAGCATGGAAACATATGAACAGCGCTAGTCCGTTGCTTCATTTTCTAGAGGTCAGTAATCAATATATTGAATCCAAAAACTTTCTACTTTGGTAAAAGCATATCCTTCTGAGAGAACATTACGATTTTCGTTGCTGTTTAAGAAAATCAGTAATCAGATTTACTCATACTATTCGTTAGTAATAATTGGACGAGTGGAGAGGATGTATGCTTATAAGTATTGTCTGTCGATCGGTGAACATGTTGTGTGCATGGCTCCGATAATCTTCTTCGAATCGCCGATCTTCACACACAGATTGTTCAGCACATAAATGTACTTCAAGGCATAGTCGAACTGAAATTGAAAGGCAAAAGTTGCACACTGGTTTGCAAGTATTTTATTTTTTAACTTGTGTTATTGTGTGTCCTATTCAGCGAATGTGGATGATGTCTTACATCTGAAGCGGATTGAAAAACAAGTCATTGAGCACTTTGACTCTGGCACCATTTAGAGCGTAACTTTTTGCTACGAGAAGCACAAGAGATATTTTTTTTCATTCGCAAGTGTAAATAAGTAGAGCAAGTTTTGGAATGAAACCTTAAGAAAGGCAGAGCGAAAGCTTCGATGGAGTTGAAGCTTAGTAAGCACCTGGAAAAGTAATCACGTGCTCGAAGTCTCATGTTTTAGGTTTCTTCCTATCTCAGCTTTCTTATGATTACAAAAACACACCGTAACTTGCTGTTGAAAGAAAAACTGTGCATTGAATGATGTTAAAAACAAGTCTTTTATAAAAGTCACTAAAAGTTCTTTTTACGAAGAACGAGGTCTTCAAAAAGCAGACGGCTAATTCGGCTTTCTGAATGTATAGAAGTTCAAAAAACGAGATTTTTAAGTAGTTGTCGAATAAAAGACTATAAAGTGACTTAGTAAGATTGCCAACAAGAACCACTTCCGAAGTATTCAACTATTATTTAGTGTTAAATTGTTTTTTAATGACAACTTCTGCAATTCAAAAGATTATCAAAAGTATTTTGCAAGTACAGCTACTGCATTTACTTCGTTAATCCGCTTTATGTTATCTTTGCAGTATATAGTTCAGGTGCACAAAAGTATTTCAGTAGATCTTTCTATAGGCAAGTGAAAAATCACATAAAGAGACAGTGGAATCTCCCTTTGTCTGCCATTTTTGTGGGTTATAATACGCTTAGGTGGTTATTGGCACAATACTAGTGATAATTCGATATGTTTTCCTGGAGTGCTTTATTAATAATATCATAATAATTTTATATTCGACTGCTGTCTAAGACCTCGCTCAAAACAATACAGTCTGATCCCGTATATTTCAAGCCGATCATGCGATTTGTTAAGGCACTTCTGAAAGATAGACACGTGTTTCAGCCTTTCAGCCTCATCACTAGCACAGTGCTTTGAACGAGATCTTAGAAAACAGTTGAATTAAAGGTATTATTCAATTCACCAGCCGTGAGCAAACGACTGTTGATTACTACATGTCAGATGATCTTGTCAATGGGCATGCAGTGATATTTTATCTGCAGAGTGAAATAAAAATTTTTACTTCGAGTGTAGCATTTTCACCATCGATTCCCATACAAGGAATTGGCTCAGACGAAAGGCGCTGTGCTACTGATGAGACTCAGAAGCCAAAACACGTGTCTAGCATACGTTTATGCGTACCATAACAGATTTTATGAAAGACTTCAAGTATACTATTAGAACAATTTGATACCTGGATGGTGTGCTTTCAAATACTCCTTAGCATATCAACATTCCAGTTCGATTCTTTGCTAACTTTCATGCACTATGCCCGGTTTGTGTGTGCTTTCAAATGTGGATTGGATATCTAATATATTTTCAGCTCATTGACATAAACGATAATAGCCAGAAGTCGATTTCTGGGGATATCTGTTCGGAAAGTCACTTGCAAGCAAGCATTGAATACTCTGTGATCAAAACTGTCTACCTTCCCATAATTACGCTTCTAAAAAGCTCTTCTCCATTGGCTAGCTTATGACATTCCAACGACTCAAATTGATGTAATCACGCCTAAAAGTTGTAAAGTTTGAGTATTTGAATGCGACTATCTTGAGCAGCTGGAGAGTTAACGAGGCGGTGACTTTCATATTCTTTGTTCCCCTTTGCAATTTTTCTGCGTAGTTTCCAACTTTGAATGATTGCATGATGTTAGAAAAAATGCTGATTTTCACTACCATCCACAAAAACTAACTTAATGCTTTGCATAACTGACGTCAAAGAAGCGTTACCTTGTTCACATCGATACAAATCTTGTCGAACATCTTCACCACATCGTTATGGCACTTCATATCAACACCGTTTCGTTCCTCCATCATTTGTTTCCTATAAAAACATTCTTTCAAGTACTGACATAGGAATAAAAATTTTAGCCACGTAGATGTTGACAAGGAGAGTGTGTTTAGTCGAGCATAGTAAAGATAGCACCTTTCTTTGGCATCGGGAACGAGATTGGCGACTAGATTATTGAATACGGCTTCAATGTTGCGTCCTATCCTAAATCGTAAGAATGCTAGAGAATATAGCTTTTTTTGATCTTCTCCAAGAATAATTCATACTGAAAATTTTTTTGGAGTTCAGTTTTCGTGTTATTCTCAGACCGTACCTCATGAATGGTGGCAATCCTCTGTTGCAATGCAAGCGAGGTCATCGTGTTACTTGCGGTCTTTTGAAGTTTTTCTAGATGCATTAGCTCAACATCCCTGGCTGGCCATGAAACCTTTGAATGTTGCTTCTAAATAATGGAATATACGCAAAGTGATTCCGACCTTTCACAATTTTACATGAAGTACATTAGCCAGTAGTTAACATACACTAAATTAGTCACTTCAGAAATGCACAAACTTCCATGGTTTTTGAACAGCAGACTTACGTCGACGGCAGAATGTGTTGTTGTGGAAGCTGTACTGGAATGTGTCATTGTGGGAGCTGGACTGGTGGCAGATTGTGATCTTGTGGGAGGTGCACTGGCTGTCGCTGTATGATATTCATCTCCTTCGAACTCGTCAACTACCTCTTTGGTGATATTGAAATTGCCATACTTCATCACGTGTGACTTGTCCGTCTTATTCTTTACATCTATGTATTGGGTCAGTAGAGTCTCCAATCCAATGTTGTGCTGAAACCGAAACGTGTTACATATATATTCGCACTCAGACTTGTCTCTATAATAAAGACTTAATGATTTCATTACTACGAATGAATTAGCTCTTTCACATACACCAACTCTTTTTTTTATGAACACGGAACTGTCGACTGTATGCACAACAGATAGGCAAAGAAAGAACGCGAGTGATTCTTCTTGTCATAGTGAAGTCTTCGAAGGAAAAAAGGTTGTCATTAGGAGTATGACGGCAGGGAGTGATAGTTACTACTTTCTATCAGTTGTTTCTAGCATTCGAATCAGTCATATGTCTGATACGCAGCCTGTTTATTCATACGCTCAACATCTCAGTCATTCCACCTCTCAGCTACGTTTTGAATTATGGATATTACATAGTAGGTTAGGTCTAGAATGAAGGTGGATTCAAAGAGATGGTCCAATTGCTCAGTAAACATTCAGTTTTTGTGAAGCATTAGCCATCTTTTCAGCGCTAAAAGCTTTTATCATAATTTAAACAAATTTTTCACAGAACTGCCATTTAAGATTGTGCTTACTGACGCAAACAGCAGCTTCTTGTCTTCACAGCCGTGCTATACCGTTCTTTCTTTTTCTTTTACCGATCATTAGAAGAAATTTCAGACCTTATCTTAGATCATACTGAAAGGTGATTGCAGCAGAAATGCACCTGTTCGGAGTCTTCCATCCAGTTGACCGAGAAGAGATCACCAAGACACGGCATTTCCTCGTGCTCATCACAGTATGTTGCCCAGGATGACTCATGCTCATTCGAAGCGGTCATAGCATATACTCAAAATAAATGAATATACTCGTAGTGGAGACTGTCTCACACGTCAATCTTTTTTTTAGAATTTGTGTGAGGTACTTATAGTACTTAAATTTGCTTTAAAAACGATGGCTGACGTTTCAACGATTTTGTTTTTCTTAGAAGCGTTCATTTACTTTTAGGGGAAAGTTCATTGGCAGGTTTTTTAGATGGGCATAATTAGAAAAGAAAGGGAAGAATAAAACGTTTTAGTTTCTCAAAGGAGAACACTTTCAGGTTAGTTTTCACCAATCGTACTAAGATGCAATGAAAGTTACTTCCTCAATATTGTTAATTAAATCGCAAAGATAAATGGATAAACTATCTGTGAAGATTGAGTGCTACGCATAATCCAACCTCAGACAGGTGTTGAACTGGCGATTTACCCTTATCGAGGCGCATGCTACCGCTATACACCAAGGCCATCGCTTGTCAACACTTTTCTTTCGACATCACGCGCTCTCGATAAGGGTAAAGCTTGACCTCACCTCACGTTTGATCTCGAATTTTTGTATGCCACTTATTTTCTAAATATGTACTTGCAACGTCGTACCACTACTAGAAAGCAGTAGAAATAAGAATCCGTATAGTTACCTAAACTCCCTTGTAAAAGAGGAATCTGAATAATAATGTAAGAGAAGAAAATACATTGTGCTTCTACTGATTAATTTCGGCATTTCTTTCTGTCCTTGAAAAAGTACATCGCTATTGGCTCTTTGTTTCAGTGTCTGAATTGATTAACAGCGGAAACGAGCTAAAACTCTGAAAGGAAAGTAAACGGATGGTGAAGGTTCTCAGTAAGGAGTATAAACTAACTATTCATTTCCTCGTTGAGTATTCCATCAAACATCGAGCCACTTTCACATGCTTCCAGGTAGAAGACTAGTTCCTTGTATCGTTTTTCCTTGTGCATGTTCTGGAGCGCTTTAGCCAAATCGTGTTTTGACAGCTAAAATAAAGACACTGTTGCACACTCACTTCTCTAAAGTACTTGATTCAACTCATTACTCAGCTGGTTTTTTTTCTTCTTATTTGACGCATGCCACCGTTTTTTTTTACTGAGCAAGGAAGAGACCCGCGTCAAGCCGCGCCAAGCATCACTAGCCTCTCGGCCACAGGCTTCTGTACTTTGTTGGAGTTGTAAAGAGAAGTTTACCGAGATATAAAGAAACTTACTATATCTTCAGGGAATGCAATGAGGCCTTGACCTCCATGATCTGTGAAGTAGACAAAGATACGATCATCGGCGGTGCTGAATTCAAGGAATATGAGTATTTCTTTGCAGTATGCAAGGTATCAAATAGGCTCCACTTCTCACGTATTAAGAACTCGCTTGTCGCCACCGAATAATATTTCCTCCGCTTTGCCTTGAAGAACATTCAAGAAATTGTCGGGTGTGACTGAGTAGCCCTACAAAAGAGGAATTCAGTCGACTGTTAGAAAAACTTTTTTTCGATAGAGACTGATATCGTGCTACTGAAAGAGCGGTCATTCTCCACATAGTGGTATTATGAAGGAACCTTGGCAGTAAGCTACAAAATAACTGTTTGAAATTTCATTAATTTAGACTAACTGTGTAGTCAATTTTCAGCACCGTGATAGACATCAGGACCGTGCGGTTTGTTGAAGAGTTTTCCAGGATATGGATTGCTGCAAAACGGACGTTTTCGAAACACTACAAAATTCTTGTATTTGAGGATTCCACCTACTTTTGTGCTTTCTATAAAAATCGTTTCTGTTCAGGATTTTTTTGTAAGTTATATACAAACATCGTGGCGCAACTGCAAAAGCAGTTGACTATTTTCGGTCGAGACCAAGGTTTCAGACGAAATACGTTTGGATGGTTTTTAAAATATCAACAAAAGGAAAAAACGGCAGGGATCCGGAGACCATTGCCGATCACACTCCACAAAACCGTTCAACAAATGGCGACTGCAACACAGTGGAGAGGAATGAAAAAAAGAGGTAATGACCGGACAAAATGTGAAGATGGGCATCTACTCATCCTAGTAATTTTGCAACGAATTATTTTTTTTTTGTAATATCGTGATCCAGTGATTTGAATACTCAATAAACGCTTTATAAGCAACTTTGGACTTTGTAATAAAAAAAAGTTTGAAATATTCAATTCATGCCGAGGATGAAAGACAGTCGCTCCAGATATTAGTCTCAAATTAGTGCAGGGAACGATTGTACTCAAGCAACTCACACTCGATTATAGGCAACGTCCATCGAACATCATCACTATGATGTTGTCCTCAGGTATTCCGTTATTTCTCACCAATTGATAGGCATGGGCAACATCAGCCTAAAAATGGTGTCATGTTGTTGCTTTTAAAGCTCTAAGCGGTCATTCAGCACTGATTCATTTATCCTAGGCTCGACGACTATCGAAAAACGGAGGATTATTCTTTGGGCAAAAGCATTTCTTTGACCCTATATTAATTTTTCGCTACTCCTTATTGACAGTCACATTAGAGGTGTACATACCTGGTGACGATAGTTCCACCAATGATGTGAACCAGCAACCAGTACAACATAAATATCTCCTTTTTGATTTGCCGATAATTCATGTGGGAGAGCCCTAAAAAGTTGCTCACAAACGTATCCTTTTGATGATTGGCCGAGCTTTCCAATGTCATAAATAAGATGACGGTGAGTGAGATATTTAAATTTTATCGTATTCAACTCACAAAGCTTTTCCTGAAAAGAGCAGAGTGAAGACGGAAGTCCACAGAAGAATTGCCATCTAAATTGCAAATGGATGACAATGGGACTGTGAGCATGCAGCGAGAAAAGGAACAAGATGATAAAACATGGAGCTGTCATTTAGCTGTAATCTTACTGAGCAGAGTTTAAATACGTGGTCACGCCCCAGAGCAACAAACGATAGATAAGGTATTAAAGTAAAGTATTATGTCAATAAAAAGTATCATGCCAGTATCTTAATAGCTGTCAGTATCTTAATTGCTTCTCTCCTCATTCTCATAGAAGCGCTCAACCATTGTAACTGAAGATATTTGTGAAGTCGAGTATATGAGAACTATGCTTCTTCTCTCATAGAAGTTTACAAATATTTCCCTTGAAATTTGTTATTTATATAACTAAGAGAATTGAGTGGTGAACAAAAACACGGCCTCAGGCCGGAATCGAAACGTTTTATCCTATCCAGGGACGCGTGCTCTACCACTACACCACTGAGGCACATTTGCCCGAACACTCATTCGAAATTTGTTTTATTCAACCGCTTTTAGTGATGAAATATACTTGCAAGTATATTCACTGATTTAGAGTGATGCGCAAAACTTCTGCGTTAGGCGGGACTCGAACCCACATCTCACTCTATGCGAGAGCGCGTGCTCTGATCCGATACACTACTGACACCCATTTTGTACACCTCTCCAATCTCGGGCCAGGTCGTTGACGGCTGGCGACTGTCACTTAAGCACGGATCCCAAATAGATGTGGTGTGGGTTCGAGTTCTGCCTGAAGCGAAAGTTTCGCACATCACTCCAAATTTGAGATGGAAGGGGAACCTAGTCCTCTTACATAAAGGAAACGCAGACGTACTACTTACATGTGTCATTGAATGAAAAATATCATTATATGGGGCAGTGTTGTACACCTGATTACTCTTGGCTGGTAAATGAAGTATCACACAACGAAACAGACCACCACATGCATGGCTCGGAATTAATTGTCAGGCATATGGAAATATGAAGCGTAGTTCTAAGAAAACACTTGAAATGAACGATATGATACTCCATAAATATTAACCAAGAAAATGGAGTGTACAACACTGCCCATTTACTGATTTATTTCCCTTCATGGCACGTGTAAATAGTACGTTTACGTTTACTCTATGTAAGAGGACTGGGTTTCCCCCAAGACGGATTGGCTAAGATGAAAGCTACTGACGAGGCTGTACGACCGAAACATGTATATTGCACTGTATAAGTGCCCATAACAGACCACATGCTGGCTCAAGAATAATTGTGAGGCAGACTGATTACTGTTTCATGAAAAGTTCAGTCAAACATAAATCGCCCAACGGATATACTGCCTTCCGACTATTCGAAGGTTCACTATTTTTTGGTTTTTGAAATCTACGGCAATTGGTCCGAGAGAAGAAAACGAAAATGACAGCTTTTTTCCCCCTTCTAGTCACGCAGGTTTTTGTAGGAGTTTTAAAGCTTGTGAAAATCAGTGGCAGTCCTGAGCTCCAATTCGTCTTCTAAGTCGATGGATGCTCTGATATGATGCAAGTAAGACTAGAAAGTTATGATGAATAAATGCTGATTATCGAGTTTCAAAAGAGTTACAGTTCCATGAGAAGACAAGTCGTGGAGTGTTCACACAGTAATGAAGCAGGGTGCATAAGAAAAAGGAAGTCGTGGAGTGAAAACATGCGCAGCGTTGCTTTTTTGCGCAGAAGCTTTCTTTTGCAGCAGTGATGATTGAAGTATGGCAGATCATATTTTTCGAGAACACGTCATGTTTTAGTGAGTCGAAGTGAACTACTTCCAAACGGACATAATTCATTGGGCTCTCAACAGCGGGACATCAAACATATCCGTGTTCTATTATTATAACCGGAAGTGGCTACAAGGTAAACTTTTTGTATTATCTGCATTGTTTCCCAAATTTATTTCTATCCGCTGGAACTACATCCCATCTCGTCTGTGGATTTAGGCTTTTCAACTTTTCCTTAGATTCTACCTTTGCTCTCCGACTTTTCGAAAATCAGTGCGTCGTTAGGACGAATCCAAGCTGTTTTCTAGACAAAGAGCGGGTCATTGTGCCTGAGAATCGCAGCATTACTATTACCTGAAGTATTTCGACGCATGACTGAATATTTAACCGCTTCTAGCGGTGTTATGATGTTTCAAATAGATTCCCATTGATGAAGAGTGATGTGCAAAACTTTCGCGTCAGGCGGGACTAGAACCCGCACCTCACTCTTTCCAGGAATGCGTGCTCTATCCGTTACGCTACTGACGCCCATTTTGCACATCGCTCTTTCTACTCTACATTGCATTTCTACGTACTTCCACAGAAAAGAATATGTATGCAAATGTCAGAAAGCCATCGAATTTAAGCGAAACTCTTCAATTGTTTCTGTGAGCTAAAATTCATTGTTTATTATGAATTTAGTAGCAATTTTATTTGTGAAGTTGACTGTGTCACATGAATACATTATTCTGCACCTTGTTGTGAGATCTGCTTGCCTCAAACATTCTAACACCTCATTTTGAAGAATACTGGTTGGAGATGGCTACATGTAGCATAGAAGAGGATTCACCTTTCAAAAAAGACAAAAGTTTATGTAGATGACAATAATTAGTTTAAATCCCGTCTTTACATGAACTAAATTCCGGTTCTCTTCTGCTCTTTCTTGTTTTGAAAGTGCAGTACAATTCATTTATCTGTCTAGCAATCCTCATTTCTGATAGTTACCTTCTGAGTGCAAGTAGTCTGTTTATGGGCACTTAGACAAACTAAGACACGTTTTTTTAGCCTTTCAGCCTCGCTTGTTGCATCGGTGTCTTCTGGTTCAGTTTCCGCGAGAAACATCCATTATCTGTAGAAACCGACATCGTCATACGAAACTGACTACATCGAAAGGTACCATACAAATGATGAGGTGAAAGGCCGAAGCACGTGTGTCGCACCATTTAGCTACCCATAACAGACCACATGCATGGCTCAACAATAACTACCAGGCATATTGAGATTTGAGTGTGGTCTCACAAAACGCGACAAAAATCCTGATACATTTTTCTAATTCGTGTACAGTCCGAGAAAGGTCGTAGTTTACATTCTTTTCTAGTGATCAAAGATTCATTTTTATTGGGTTGTTCGGAATCTGACACACCATTTGCAGTTTCATTTTTTATGTATATTTTTTCACAATAGTTTTATTTTTTGATGGAACAACATTGAACTCATGTCGCTTTGCACTATACAGTGCAATTATGAGCAAAATGAATTGTTGAGAACATATCAGTAAGACATTTCAAGTAACAACTAGGGAACAATCGAGTGTACAAATTGCCAGACTGGTGATTTTCACTTTATGATACTGTAAATCGTTTGTCGTTGCCTATTCTTAGTGTGAGGACTCGAGCACTCTGAGAGAATTTGCTAAAATACGAAGAGTTCTGCTCGACTGACGGACTATTAAGGTCGAAACACGTGTATCGGGCTGTACAAGGCCCCTTTAACAGACCATATGACAAGTTGGCTTAAATACAATTATGAGAATTTTCGAGAAGTTTCGAAATTTGAAATTTTAAACGTCAAAACAGCAATGTCGGCCATTATACTTCACAGATTTTAGTCGGACGTAACCAGTCCAAATGGCACTAAAATTCAACGAATGCATGATGGAAAGTTAGTTTGGAATATTTGAGCATGTTCGTTGATGATGAATGTCAAAGACGTCCTTCTGCTCTTAACAACGATGAATTGAAGAGTTCGGCAGGAGCAAATTCGCACATCTGTTATAGACCAGGCAGAATGATCTAATTAAAACATACCAGCTGCTTTGGAATATTTGAAGAACAATGTGGGATGCCGAAGAAGCTTGTTAACTAGAAGTCTTACGAATCAAAGGTATTTGAAGAAGTCGTCTTTTGAGGCGATCGTCGGTCTTTTTTCCCGCGAACATCACCCATCATCAGAACGTGTTGTAAAAAGCGACAAGAAATGGATCCTTTGCAATAATCTGTAACGATCAATTTAGGATTCGATGAAGGCTGAACATCACGATTCTTTCCAGTTAGAAATCATTTTTGCCAGTGTTAAATTAGAGTACTTTCAACTCGTAAGAAAATACTTACTAATCACACAGTTTTGATTTCACAGTGAGAAGAATAGTTTACGGCAAAACTGAACATGATGGCTGGAATTCAATTCTTTAAAATTAGTTTTTGGATTCTGAGAATTCCATACATTTTGTACGGTTGCAGACGTGTTAGGAAAAGACTTTGATAGAATTATATCTAAGGAACATTTCCAAAGTTTAGCTTTTGTTATTGCACTTATTCGTTACTTGGTAAAATCCAAATCGTTGTCCGCCTCATTTCTAGTTGCTACGGGTACTTTTTCTCAGCTTTCAAATATCATTATTACAACTTCTCTAATGATTAAGTCAGTTTTAAGATGTTGTTAAAAACAAGCACATTCCAACGCAATTCGACAATTTAAGTTCTATAGATTTATTTCATCTTATTTTCAACTGCTTATTTATGACAAGTCATTAGCAATATTCTTGAGCGATCATAACAGGAATAAACTCTGAAGAAACTCCGAAACTCCCGGACCGACTATCAATTAACCTCGGCTAGTAGGAATATATCAGTAGTACTTCTGTTCAGCAGTTACTATTACTAGTATTCAATAAATACTATATTTAACATCTCGGAACTGCTGAACAGAAGTGCTACTGATAAACTCTGAAGAGACATTCTTTCCTTATACCGACTTATCAATTGAGCTTCTGAGCGTCATTTTTGCCCACTTTTTTTGTTCACTTGGAGCTACTGAAAGATAGCTCGTCTGCCGATTGCTTCATTGCTTTTTTTGTTCTTTCATTCATTGTTCTTTCATGGTAAGAGGTTCAATAAATGTAGCCTATTGCAAACGAAATGCAGTTTTTAGTGCCAGTACTGGATACTCAAGAATCTAGAGTCTTTGGAAAATGTGCAGGTGGTTTAGAAAAATTTTGAATCGGCATAGTATAGTTTGCCTAGTAAGAATGATCGATGAGAGAGATCTTTGTAACTCTGACTAATCCACTAAATATTTTAAGAGTTTATGATTGTTCTAGTCATTTTGAATGGAATCCAAACTGCCTGAAAGATTCCAACAAATATCTTAAATTGTATACTATAACATAACATGTGACCAGAGTCTTATGAAGATGTAAAAAATCATACCTTTAGTTACGAATACTTCTTGAGACCACGCTCAAATTTCATTATGCTTGGTAATTATTTGTGAGCCATGTATGTGGTCTGTTACGGGCACCTATGCTATACAATACATGCGTTTCGACCTTCAGCCTCGTCACTTACACGGTCCCTTTTTGTTCCCCCATTCCCTCGCGAATCCAGGGTTTCTCAAAGAGTGCCCATAACAAACTCCACGAAAGGCTCAAACTACATTGTCAGATTATACTATTCTTGAGCGAGTTATCAAGACTGCCCATGGCAATGTTTGTTACATATATCCCACTTAACAGCCAAGACGCCATGCATTTTACAGTCACTCACACCTCGACACTTTGAGAGGGCGCCACGCTGATTGTTTCACCGTACGACGAGTGAAAAAAAGCTCGTCGTCGATTTCTCTATGTCGGAGAGATCCCAAGGAACTGACCAAACGAATAGGCACCGTGCAACTGACGGGGTTTCAAGGTCGAAAAACGTGTATTGCACTGTACAAGTGCCCATAACAGACCACATGCATGGATCCAAATTATCTATCATGCATATTGAATTTTGAGCGCTGTTTCAAAGAACACTCGGAACGAAAGGTATGGGTTTGATATATTCATAAGACTTTTGTCGCCATTATAATTTAAGATAGTTGTTGAAATCTTCCAAACAATTTTGATTCACTTTGAAATAGCTATGACCATTATGTTTATCGTAAAATATTCAGTGGACTAGTCAGGGTTACAAGGTTCTCTACCATCACTCACTTTTTACCAAGGGAACTATTGTATGCCGGTTTGAATTCTGATCACCCACTTGCGATTTTTTCAAAAATTCGGCATACTTTAGTGTTCAGTACTGGCACTAAAAAATTGCATTCCGTTTGCATTATGTTACAATTGTTGATCCCCTTACCATAAACGCTTTGAGTGCTTAAAAAGAACATTGCAAGAAAGCAATCGGCCAGAAGAGTTATCTTACAGTAGCACCAGGTGAACAAAAACAATGAGCGAGAATGTCGTTAGGAAGCCTAACTGATAAGTCAGTGCAAGATAAATAAGATTCTTCAGTGTTTGATCCTTTTGTTACGATCATTCAAAAATATTGAAAGACTTACCAAAAATAGACAAATAAAAATAAACAGAGGAAATAAATATATGACAATTGATGTCAAATTGGTGTTGCAATGAACTCGTTTTGAACAACTCCGTAGAACTGGCTTAATCAAATGAGAGATATACTAATGATTTAAAGACTGAAGAAAAGTAGCCGTAACAACTACAAATGAGGCAGATAACAATTTATATTTTCTTGAGTAACGCGTAAGTGCTAAACATGAAAAAAGCAGACTTTGGAAATGTTCTTCACAATATAATTCTATCAAAGCCTTTTCTCGATACAACTGCAACCACACAAAAGTAGGGAGTTTTTAGACTGCAAGAAATAATGTGAAAACATCGATTTCAAATCAACTTGTTCAAAATGCCACGAACTATTCCTGATGTAAAATCAGAAGCTACGGGTTACGAAACGAAAGTACTGTAATTTAACGTTGAAAAATTTGATTTTCAGGGATCATCGTAATCAAACTTCTAGTTTTAATGTCCGGAAAATCGCGGATCTCTAACGAAAGACAATTGCACCTTTCGTATAAGTCTGCTTACAATCCCTAGACAAACTATCGATTAACCTCGGCATTGATTGGAATATTCTGTGATTATCTTTGCTTCAGCAAGACTCGTCCATGTGAGACCCAGTGCGGCTCGTCTACAGATTTAGTGGATACCATAACAACAAAACGGCTCTGGGGAAGGCAAGACTGCCCGAAACGTTAGCCACCGATACGATCTCTGTTGTACTGTTCTGTGCAAAATGAGCGCATATTAACAATCTCGTGTTTGCTGAAGCAAAGATAATCACGGAAATTTCTTACAATTGATTTTTTACTATATACTTGGAAAAATTGCTGTGAAGTGAAAAAACACATCACAAAAGCTAGAGGCTATCCTTTCCTTTGGTATTAGGGCGTACTATGAAAGTCCTTTGGTTATAAATTAAGCACACTACTAAGCCTCCACGCCTCCACTTTTTGAGCTACATAATAATTACTAATAGTCTGATGAAAATACTCTGATCGATGAAAACACGCAAGGAAACACGGACATAATCCATAGAATGCCACTGCATTCCACAAAGTTTGCGATGGAAAGCGGACTTTTTGAATGCGTTGCTTTCTTTTGATTGAATATATGTTTTTCAGAGTTGCTTCAGTGACATTCTGTTTTTTGTAGCGGCAGGTGTGCTTAGAATTAGTTAATAATATATGAATGAAAGTACCAGGAAAGCCCTGAAGAAATCAAGCTCAGTTTCATAATTAGAGATTGCCAAGCTATCGAGTGATCAGAAAGAGATTGGTAATAAGGAGAAGTGAATATACATAACTGTTAAATAATTAATTTTGCATGGAGTGGGGTAATTTTTTTTTTGTTGAAATGCAGAAAACTTTTTGTTAGTCGGTGTTATTATTGCCAAACTTATCCTTGTAGCAGCATTCTAATGATAGTTCATCCATCAAGATTGATGATGTACTTCAGAATCTCAGTTTGACCAAGGAAATTCTCTCAAATCGTTGTGCCACCCAATACAAATTCGCGCGGAGACGCGGCCCCGCTGGCGCTCCGCGAAACGTAGCACGCCGTCTCATAAGTGTCGAAATAAACACTGGCTATGTTTAGCCAGACAGATCTTCGAAATCTATGCCATCTTTGGGATCTAGAAGAATATGCGTTGATGGTGAAACATAGGTGGGCCGACCACGTTAGAAGAAGAACATATGGCACTTTTACGAAAGGAAAGGTGGATTAGGTTACAAGAGAATGCTTGCATCTTTTTGAGCAACCAACCAAGAATAAAAGGGCGTGTATGTGGCTAACGTCGACCATATGCATCCGTGTAAGGCAAAGATTTCATAGTTACAGATTGGGAATCGCAGACGCCATCATCTACGACGCAGACCACCACTAGAAGCACCGACCGCTAGAAATAGCAATCATTTCTAAGGCCAGCACAAAGCGTGCTATATCCAGAAGCTGCAAGCACAGGCATTACAAACAGGTCATCTACTTAACTAAGTGAGCGTATATAAAAAAATTCCTCCTTCGAGCGTTCTAGTATACATGTCATGCAACACCTTCAGATGTGTATTCATAACATAATAGCATTATTAAAAAGCACTAATATCAATAGATTCACTTAGGAAAGTAATTTGTGCATTGAGTCAAAAAACTTTATACTTCAATAAGTGTAGGCCTTGTCCGGAGAATATGATTATATTCGTCGGTGTGTGAAAATATTCTCAGCTTTCACATTTACTCGAGCTTCTTGTGTGGGACAAGTCAACAATCGGAAAGATATATGCTTAAAGGTATTTTGCGCCGATCGCTGAACAGGTTGTATGCATTGCTGTAATGATCTTCTTCGAATCGCCTATCTTCACACACAGATTGTTGAGTACGTAGATGTACTTCAAGGCGTAGTCGAACTGAAAATCGGAACACAAAAGTTGGTCAGCCACAGCATGTATCTCACTACTTCAAGTGTGCTTCTGTGTATTCCGTTTAATTAATGTAAATTAATCTATTGTTTTGAAAGCACGTTGGTAAACAGTCATTAGGAGATTTAATATTTGCGCCATTTACATAGCGACTTTTTCTCCACGGAGAATGCGCAAAAATCCTCTTCATACCCAGGTGCCATTGGGAAATGAGACTTTGAAATATATTTCGTCAAAGATAAGAGAACTGACAAGAATCTATGCCTCTACAATTGTCAAGATTCTAGCTCTTTAATGGGTACTTAAACACTAAAAATCGAGAATGGTTCTTTTCGAGAGGTCAAAAATGATTCGGACGTCGAAAGTAGTCCACATTTACGAAACGTAATCTTCTTTTGACTGCTAAGGCGCTACAAAGAGTCCTTTTCAAAAATCATGGACACCGCTGAGATTACCAAGATTTGCTCTATCTAGTGATTATTGATTGCCTATAAAGAAAACTTTATCCGGCGAGAAATGTTTGAACGCGAAATAAAATTTTATTTCAACTATCACAGCGGAAAAAGCAGGTCATCTAGGAAATCAAATAGCTCGTTAGTTTCATTTGACCTTGGCTATCAAATAACTGCCTAGACGTTTCCCAAATCAAAATATACTTTTTTTACCAAAGAGCCCTAGCAGGGTGGATATAACCGACCAAAACTATATTTCTCATCCAAACCTTTGTCTCTGTGCAAAGCTTTCTTTATAATTGTAGTGACCACTGGATTGCTTGAATTTTGTGGATTCCAATGATGCATTTGTCTTTTGATTTCTTTTGCGCTTTAACAAACAAGAGAAGATTGGGTTTCGCAAATTGATATCATCTCCGCAATCCACCTTTTTTTCGATTCTTTGAGAAAAAACGTGTTTTTTGATTTCTTTTAGTCTAAACTATTTTCTAATAGGTCACGTCTCGAAGATTGAATGACTTTTACTTTCTTATTGTGCTCTAACAACAAAGATAAAGTCATGTTTCTCATTGAAACATTCCTCGCTGTGTAGAGCTTTTTCTTTTCAAGTTTTAGTGACCATTTGATAGCATGAATTTTGAAGCTTTCAACGATATATATGACCTAGAAAATTTTCTTTTGTTGCGCTGCAGCAAGCAAAAGCAGAGTGGGTTTCTTCAATTGAGTTCATTTTCGTAATCCGAACCTTTTCTAGATCTCCTAAGAAAAACGCACCTTTTCATTTATCTCAAAGTTCTATCAATATCCTAAATCCTTAAAAATCAAAGATTATAATTGTGTACTTCATGTTTGAAACGGATTTGGTTCTTCTCAGTTATAAGGAGTCGACCTAATTTGCTCAGCAGGGGATTTTCATAGGATTGTTAGAAAACATTCGAAGGCCGAGATTTGAGGCTATAGCCTTACCTAGCCGGTTTTTCAAAACACCCTTTTATCACGATGTAGCATCCAGAAAAATTATGTTTTATACCCGCCGTGCGCATTCATTTCTAACCACGTATGATTTGCTGGAAGCACGTAAAGCATTTCAGCTTGTAGAGAATTTGTCGTAGTATTAGACTAATAAGTTTTTATCTAAAGCTATGCCGAGTGGTGAAAAAATTTCCCACTTAATAACATTATTTCAAGCGCGATCGATCGCCTGTTACCGCTTCGTGATTTAATCGGTAAACAAGGTCGCCGAGAACGTAAAACTCAATCGATCTTTTCTGCCGAACGGTATTTTGAGAAATTATGCACAACGTTGGAATTGTTGCAACTTACTATAACGAATTATAGCTAATAGTGCTAATAGTATAATGAATGAGTTCTATCCGAAGAGGTTTGAAGGACAAATATTCTCTTTCTCCTACACCACTATCAAAAGAGCTTTCCCAGAAAGCAAATAATTTTTTGACCTCTTCAAAATTTGTGCTATCGAATGATTACTAGTATTTGAAGGAAAGAGTTTTGCCCAGAGAAGTATAAGCGGCGTAAGAAAAAAAACACGTTTTTTTGTGAAACATATAATTTTTTCGGATTTTACAGCGCAATAAAATAATGTCTCGAAAAGCGGCAAGGTGGAGCTGTAGCCTTAAACCCAGTTTTTGATTGTTTATCAACACTTTTATAAAATCTCCAGACAAACGAATGAGCTCGGTTTTCCATTTCTCCCCTTACGATAGAGTAGCACGCAAATTTCTTGCTGCGCTATAACAGCAAAATGAGAATATAATCCTCATTTAAAAAATATGGACGTTTTAGTGCGCTGTAGCAACCAAAATAATGTTAAGTTTCACGTAGGGCGATATTGACACCAAAACACCGCACGTTGCCGGTATTTCGAGAGCATTTTGCAGCACTGCCACTAAGCCACCACGCTTTTTTTCGGTGCCCAATTTGCGAAACCCAACTTTTTAAATGCCGCAAGCCACCATAAAGTTTTTATAAAGAAACAAATGCATAATTGGAATTTACAAAATTCAAGCTAATAAATGTTTACTGAAGGTCTGAAGGAAAAACCGAGAAACACGATTTTATTTTTGTTGTCACAGCGCAATAGAAGAGCCGTTTTAGGAATGAAATCCACTTTCGATTTTCTTCGGTTTCGAGCAATTGAGTGACTGTTCAGACTTCAAATATGAAAAATGACTTTCCCACGAGCGGTGGAACGGGGACCGGATACAACAGTAGTGAATGATTCGGGGGCTTTAATGTTCTTTCTTTTTACTTACGGCTCTTCTGTTTTGAGGATCTAGCTTTGCATGTTTACGCGACGACAGAAAAAATGCCGATTTACGCTATTGTTCCCAAAATTAGAGCCAGGGTTTTACGTATACTACGTCAAAAGATCGTTACCTTGTTCACATCAACACAAATCATGTCGAACACCTTCACCACATCGTGATGGCACTCCATATCAATAGCATTTCTTCCCTCCATCATCTGTTTCCTAATATTTCACTCTTTCACTTAGTACAGTGAGAATAAAAATACTAATCACGTGATTAGCGACCACACTGGATTTGTTTGATTCAGCGTAATAATGATAGTACCTGTCGTTGGCATCGGGAAGAAGACTGGCAACTAGATTATTGTATACAGCTTCAATGCCGCGTCTATCCTAAATTGTACAAATAGTTGGAAATCTCTTTTTCATCTAATCTAAGGGTAATTGAGTTGATCTGTTTTTTTTTGTCAGTTGCGTTAATGAGAACTGAAATTGTTTTTGTGCAACCTTTCATAACAGCTTCACATATCGTTCTACTTGTCTTCGCAATTAACGTCTGAATAGTCACCAAGAACAAATTCAATGGAGACGATGGAAAACTTTTTCCTGATTTTTATGACTTTTTTCAAACCGTACCTCTTGAATATCAGAGATCCTCTTCTGCAATGCAATCGACATCATCACATTATTTGCGGTTTTTTGAAGTTTGTGTAGATGCATGAGCTCAACATCTCTAGCAGGCCAAGAAACCTTTTGATGTTGTTTCTAGATGATGAAACATATGCAAAGAGATTTCAACTCATAAGAAATTGCCATAAGGTCAAATAGCTCACGATTGTGATTGATTACAACGAGTGAACAGCAACTGGATGGCTTGATAAGAAAAACACAAGCTTTCGTAGTTATTGAAGGAATGTTTAACCTTTACGGCGGTAAATGTGGGAGCTGCAGTGGTTATCGTTGCCTGACTGTATTCGCCTTCAAACATGTCGACTACCTCGTTTGTGATTTTGAAATCACCATACTTCATCACTTGCGACTTGTCCGTCAAGTTTCTCACATCTTTGTACTGTGTCAAGAGAGTCTCCACTCTGACGTTGTGCTAAAAGTAAAAGTTGCTTTTTGGCTCAACAATTAACTTTCATCTGAGTTATACCACAGAGCTTAGATCTGTGTCCACGTTTGTATCAGTCATGACAATCTCGATGTATTTTATAATACAAACCAAATTGCGCTAATCATCTATTCCTAATGATTACAAAGAAGCGTTGAACATATGCGCGATATACCCATTGATGTAAGTGATGTGCAAAACTTTCGCGCCAGGCGGGAGTAGAACCCGCACCTCACTCTTTCCGGGAATGCGTGCTCTATCCGTTACATACTGACGCCCATTTTGCACATCGCTCTTTCTACGCTACAGCGCACCTATCTGTCAGCCGTCAGCGGCCTGGCCACGGTAGTCGGCCTCGACATTGAATCCAGTCACGCATTCCCGGACAGATAGGTGCGCTGTAGCGTAGAAAGAGCGATGTGCAAAATGGGCCTCAGTAGTGTAACGGGTAGAGCACGCATTCCCAAAAAGTGAGGTGCGGGTTCTAGTACCAATCGCGCGAAAGTTTTGCGTATCACTCTACACCAATGGACATATATTTGAAACATCATACCATCGCTATGAGCGGTTAGATAAAAAAATAACAAATGTGCGATAGCCAAAATGGACAAAGTGATTACGAAAAGTCTTCATATCATAGTGAGGTGCTCAAAAGAAACTTCACTTACATTCATTAGGAGTAGTACGAGAGGTACTGTTAAATATTGTTTTCTATTAATTACAATTCCTATTAATTACAATTTTGAAACATCATACCATTGCTATGAGCGGTTAGATAAAAAATAACAAATGTGCGATAACAATATAACAATTTGAGCGCATGTGGCGCAGTGGTTAGAGGTGCCCTGCGTCGCACACGAGGTCAATGGTTCGATCTCGCGCTCATGGCTCACCAAGCCATCCATCCCTCCGGGGTCGGTAAATTGGTACCAGACAGGTCTCAGACTTGTCTGGGAGGATAAGCAGCACTGACTCGGTTCAGCGGGAGGCCTCCGCGAGTCATTGTGAAGGCCAGATATGCATTCAATCACCTCAAACGAAGTTAAAAATTGAAGTCGAATGCATGGCGCATCCCTCAGGGATTGATCAACGCCGAGAGCTTTATCCTTTTTTTTTATTAATTACAATTCAGGTAATTGAAGAATGATTCTGCTGGATATTTGTCCGTCGCTAAGCACTAATCACTTCATAAGTGAATTGTGGAACATAAGTGTAGTCAAAAAGATGAGCTGCTAGGTCAGTACTCATCATATAATTGTGAAGCACTAGCATATTATGAGTATCATAGGTTGCGAGAAAAGCTCCAATAATTTTTCGAACATTTTAGCAGTTAAAAAACACTGCATAAACAAAATCTTTGTTCAATTAAGGGACGAATTTCATTTATCAGATTTACAGCTATAACGATTAAAAGAAGGATTCTCCTCTGACAGACGGCAAGACAGATGAATATTTGCTTCCATTTGCCGAATAAGAACTTTTCGTAAGAGAGTCAGTACCCGTTCGGAAGCTTAAATCTCTGGCTAGCGCTGTACGTAGCCGTTTTCTGAAAACTTTATAACGTTCTAGCACAAGGAACCCTTTGCGATATACGCGTGCATATTTCTCGCACGACAGAGCTCCTTTCAAGTTATTAGCAATCATTCGATAGCGTAAGTTTCCACTATTTCTAGGCTGTGCTTTTTTTGGAAAGACTTTTCGGCTGTAGTGTAACAGGGAGAATCATATCAAGTTTCCCATCCTCGGCGCACTTGTTTACCGGATAATTTGTGTTCGGGGTGTGTGGTCGCCGTATAGATTCCGATACGGAGGTCCCAACCATCAATCGATTCAAAACACATTTTCGCGTCACATGTAAAGTGTGATTTCTGTCATTCGATTAGAAATTCCTTCTTCGCTTCGAAGGAAATTTATGTAAAATGTGTGTTTCTGATACTACTAGATTTTCTCTAAACGTTGATACGCTCTTCGTGCTCATCGCCTAATAACAATAGATTTGCGCTACCAATGTATGAAATAATTTTATTTTAAATTTACATTTTTATAGAAGAATACTTTTGAATAACACTCACAATGCTACCCAGTAATTTGAGCTTTTGAATGATTACTAACACTCTTATGAAGAGTTCTTGTTCAGCGAATTGGGTCAAATATTCATTCATCGCCATTTATCAGAAAATATTCCAAAAAAGTTCATAACAAAATATCAAGATTGCTTTATTTTGTCTATGAAAATTTGCGAATTCGCTTGTGAAAACAGTAATTTCGTCCTTAGCTCGTGTCAAAGCCGTTTTATGCGCGTCTACTGTAGCGCAACGAATAGCCGAGACCTTTCCTGCAGTATTGAAACAGGAAGTAATTCATTAGAAAGAGATTCGACGAGTCTGACGACCACACATCCTTGCTCCCAAAGCCTGAAACAGCTTTCACTTGAGAGGTAGCATTCTTTGATCAGGCCGAATGGAGACCAGTCCCGCCGGAGCGCAAATGCATCAACGCCATAATCATGAGTAGTCAAAGGCTTTAGTACGCCTCGTAAAATTTGCCATAGATAGGTGGCAGCGCTGAATTTGACGTTTCTGTTGATGAAGACCAAGGCGTGGCGGCGCAGACGTTCAGTTCAAAGAGGCCGGAAAATGACTACGCTTCATGGTTTTGCTACTGCGGACCTCTGCCACGTGTTGAGAAGTTGACGTCGATTCTGACGATTGTGGATATCGTGTATATCTTTTCATTCTTGAGAACCGCCTTTGACGAAAAGCATTAGCTCGACGATTGAGTCATCCTGCGAGTCTTTGAAAGCTGTTTTTCTTTCTTTCTATTGTCCAGAAAGCGAGCACGGACAGTCTTTTGGCTGTACAGCTTCAGTTCAGTTGAGGCTATGTTCCAGCTCCACTCGATGATCTTAAGCATCCTCGCCATTATGAACATTTAGCGCTCCAGATATCGTTGAGGCAACGGGTCTTCTGAACGTCTACCGCAGTAGACGAAGTGGTTGAACAACCCTTTTCATGGTGGTCCTCAATCCCTCCAATCACTTTAAAGCATTACGCGGCCTCGATAGACACTTGGTAATTTGAAATCAGTCATTTCAGCAATGTTGGCCATTTTCATTTTTGTCTTGTGCAGCTCAGCAACTGCGATACGATGCCTGTAATGATGGAAAACTCATGCACAACTGAGAATAGACAACATATTTTTTTAGCCTTTCATAATTTCTTTTATGGGCACTTTTATAGTGCAACACATGTATTTCAGCCTTACAGCCTCGTTATTTGTGCAGTTCCTTCCGTCTGTGCCAATCCCTATCAGAATAGAACCCACTTCATGAAGTAATCGTCGGTGAACATGCTACATTGCCGCATGTGGGGTGAAACTTTTTGTATAGAAGTTGGAGCACAAATGAGAAAAGAAAAGTAAAGAATGCATTCGCCAAACTCAAATTAGAGCAAAATTATTAAAATACAAAACTATCAGATCTTTTCTCCCTCTTTCGATTATTAGAACAGCTTTTGAACACTACTCTATATTGCACTAAAAGGTGAATGGAGTAAAAAGGCACCGTTTCGGAGTCTTGCATCCAGTTGACCGAGAAAAGGTCACCGAGACACGGCAATCTCTCGTCGTCGTCGCAATACGTTGCCCAAGATGACTCGTCAGGACTCGAAGCAGTCATAGCGTATACTCAAAGAAAAGAAATATTGTTAATTAGAGAATATTTCACAAAGTGTTCTCCTTCTGAAAAACTTGTGCGAGGGAGATACGTCTTTTCCAGAGACGATGGCTAAGTTGCGGCCACTTCGCCTTTCTTAGAGCCGTTTACGTACTTGTATAGAGAATTGCAAAGGTGTTTTTTAGAAATGAGAAATTGAAACAAGCTCAAAAACTGAAGTGCAAGTATTTCAAAAAGTGACAGTTCATAAGATAGTCTTCATTCTTGTTAAGGTTCAATAAATGCCTACTTGCAATTTTTTATTTCAAATCAAGAAGTTTCAATGTTTGGAGAGAAAACACTCCGGAAATGGACTTAATGCTTGGAAATTTTGGCGTACTCAACCAAATTGCAAATAATGAAGGGTTGTGCCATAATTTCTCTTATGCTTCGTCAGTTTTCTTAACTCGGCTGTTACTCTAGAGAAATCTTATAATGAACAATACAATTATTACTATAACCAATGATATGTCGCCATTTGCTGAATTAATATTAGGCCTGCTCCTCAAAAAGAATGCCGCTGATGATTGAAGAAGTCGGTAATGTCACATTCGAGCTGCCTGTAGTCTTTACTTTTTCTCCTGCAAATGCTGCTTCAGGAAGCGAAAGAGACGATGGGGCAATATCACGGCCATACGGTCAATGTACTATCAATATCCAGCCCAGCTTCTCAAAAGCAATTTTTCGATGTGAGGTGGTCGGTCAACACATGAAATGCCCATTGAGACAGCATTTGGCGGTTGCCCATTTCATTTAGATGGTAAGCAATGGTGCCATGTCGTACGGCTGAAGCTACTAGAATATTCCTCAATATACCACAGCCTTTTGGCAATTGTTCGATTTGAAATTGAAGAGAAACTGAATAACGCTAATGTAGAAAATCATATGATAACCTAACGCTCTGTGAAAGATTTGGAAAAAAAATCATCTGCTACTTTTGGCACACCTGCGCTCGGCAAACTACGTAGCTATTAGTTACACGGCTCTAATTGTCTAACAGGGCAACGAGATACAGCTTCGAAGGGAAAAAGAACGGAAGTTCTAAGTCTTCAGTTAGTGTTCCTTACTTACTTTTCATTTCCTCCTTCAGTGTTCCTTCGAACATTGAACCACTTTCACATGCTTCTAGATAGAAGACTAATTCATTGTACCGTTTTTCCTTGTGCATTTTGTGGAGCGCATTGTTTAAATCCCTTTTTGATAGCTAAAATTATACCATGCAGTAGACATAGTTCACCTAGAAGCAGGTTTAAGCCAGTCACTGCCATTTAGTTTAGTTGTGAAAAAAATTGCTAAAGTATGAAAACCTTACTGTATCATCAGGAAAAGCAATGAGACCAGAAGCTCCATGATCTGTGAAGTAGACAAAGACGCGGTCATTGGCAGTGCTAAAGTCATGAATACGAGTATTTGTCTGCGGTATGTAAAGTATCAAAAGAGCTCGGCTTCTCACCTTTTAAGAACGCGCCCGTTGCCACCTGATACTCTATCCGCGTTACCTTGAAGAACATTCAAGAAATTCTTGGGTGTGACCGAATCACCCTATAAGAGTGGAATTCAGTGAATTAGTTAAAAATTATTCTCTCTTGGAGAATGATATCATACTACTGAGAGTGCGGTCGTCCTCTACATAGTCGTATTACGAGGGTGCCTCAGCCGTTCGTAAGCTACGAAAGAGCTGCTCAAAACTTCAACAAATTTAAACTAACTCTGTAGTCAATTTTGAGCCCGTGGTAGACATCAGAACCATTTGGTTCGTTGAAGAGTTTTCCAGGATATGGATTGCTGCAAAAATGGACGTTTTCAAAGCATAGCATTTTTTTGTGCTCGAGGTTTCTATCAGCGTATGTTTTTGTAGACAACTCGTTTTTCTCTGAGTCTAGCCCTCAATGACAGAAAAAATCTTGGTTCGCATACAAGATCAGTGGTATGTTTTTTGGTCTAGACTAGGATTTTGGTAGACTACTTATAGAGGAATATTCATTATAATAAAGAAGGTGAAAAGGCAAATTTATGCAGCACTCCGATCACTCCATCACATTTCGGATTGTGCTAGTGAGAGCTGAAAAACGCTAAGGCGCAATGAAAAGATTGGTAATCCGGACATAATGTGAGGACGGGTGATCTAATCAACTCAGTAGTTTTATTCAACGAATTACCGATCATAATAATGACATAACAGTATCAAGATGACAGCCGATGTATGTACTTGCTCCATGGAAAGCTCTGGCATTCGAAGGCATGCGAAATATTCCCAAATTAGAGAAGCGAATGATTATACTCAAGCAACTCACTTCGGATCATGGGCAACGTCATCGTACATCATCACAATGATGTTGCCTTCAGGTACTCCATTGTTTCTCACCAAATGATAGGCATGGGCAACATCAGCCTATAAATTATGTCATGTCGTTGCTTACAAAACCATAAGCGGTCATTAGGCTCTACGATTAGTAACAATCGTGAAAATCTTTCTAAATGAAAATATTTCTTTATTCCAATATTCTCTGCTTTTTGCAGCTTTTCAACATTCGCATCAGAAGTTTACATACCTGGTGACGATAGTTCCACCATCCGTTCGAACCAGCAACTAATACAACATAAACATCTCCTATTTGATTTGCCGGTGATTCATGTGGGAGAGCCCTGAAAAATCGCTCACAAACGAGTCCTTTTGATGATTGGCGGAGCTTCCTATGGTGATAAATGAGATAAAGATTGTGAGATATTTTGATTCTATCGTCTTCAACTCACAAAGCTTTTCCTAGAAAGAGCAGAGCGAAGACGGATGTCCACAGAAGAATTGCCATCTGAACTACAAGTTGATGAAAATAGGACTGTGAGTTCAAGAAAGAAAAAGGAGAGAGATGATGAAGCAAAGAGCTGACATTCAGCTGTAATCATACTGAGCAAAGTTCAAATACGTGGTCACGCCTTAAAGCAACAAAAGATAGATAAGGTGATAAAGTAGAGTGATAGAAAACTGATCAATGCTGTCAGTGTCTCAACTGCTTCGTTCTTCATCCTCATAGAAAGCAACTCAACCATTGTAACTGAAGATAATGCAAAAGTCGAGTATGTAACAACCATGCTTCTTCTCTTCTAAAAGATAATAGTAGCAAAAAAAATTTACTTGATTTCTAGAGACGTTTCAGCAACTTATATATTACAAGTGTCTAGTTAGCAACAATGATGACGTCAGCTTTGATTTGGACAAGATCCATATGCTGGTAACAATTAAATGAGCGCAATGTAAACTGATCGATTCAGCGTTTTTCTTCATTTAGCAAATCCGAGGTTGATAACAGAAGCATTCATTGGTCAAAGTGCTAATTAGGCACAATAAGACTACATTAATTCATGCTTTGGCGGTTTCGATTTCTCCAGAGACGCTTCGTTGTTTTATGGTCTACATGTATCTGGTGAGCCATATAGCGACAAAGTGGTTCTGCGAAAGGCAAAAACGTCGAAACATTAGCTAGTGTAATCTTACTGCGCTGTATCATTATTGCAATCAATGGTTGCATAACTACCAGGCAAGGATCTGTTTATGAACGAAAAAGTGAATTATTCAATCAATGGCGAGGTTAATAAATATTCAGTCTGAAAATTAACTGAGCAATCCGTTCGTTTCGGAGCTTTCTTGGGACCACGCTCATTTCAATATGCATGAAAATATTTTTGGACCATGTATGTGGTCTGTTACGGGTACTTATACAGTGTAGTACATTGCGGTCTCGTCAATTGCTTTCGTCTTAGCCAATCCCTCTCGGGGCAACCCAACCCCCCTTACATAGAAAAAACATAGCCGTACTGTTTACACGTACCATCAAGTGAAAGAAAGCACTTAATGGGCAGTGTTGTACACTCGATTGCTTTTAGGTGCTATTTATGAAATATTACATAACAAAACAAATCACATGCATGACTCAAAAATAATATCAGGCAAACTTATCACTGTTTCATCGAACGTTCAGTCAAACGAAAAATGCTCGACGGATATGCTGCCATCCGACTATCCAATGACTCACTTGATTTCTTTTAGTTTTCAAAATCCACGGCAATCGGTTTGAGAGAGAGAAAAAAACGAAACTGACAAGCTCTTCTCATTCTAGTCAGACAAGTTTTGAGAGAGTATTGGAGCTTGTGGAAACTAGTGATAGTTATTTCTGATTTTCTTCTTAAGCCAAACACGAGGTGATTTATTAAACTTTATTCACAGCTGACATTTCGGCAGTTCGCCTTCTTCGGAGCCTGGAAAGGTTAAATTGCCTGCAATCGAGTCAGTCAAGCACCTAGATTACTTCTTTAGAAAAAATCACCAGACCTAGATTTCAATCGCATCAAGCACAAAATCAACACTCAACATACTCACCGCTTTTTATATGTTTTCCACCAAATGATCCAAGTGAGAATCACCGGAAGAAGATCACATAGGCTTGTAATGCACCCTACTCATCAAAACGACAGTCTTATATAACAACAGTCTTGATAGGCATAACTCTCCCTAATGATGCGCGCTCGCTATTAGAATCGGGTCCAAGCTCTTCACCATCTCAACCCATTTCTAAGGTGTCGCTGCGTAAGGTTGCATGTGGCTACATGATTTGCAAGATCAACTCCTTAAAAAGGCCAGAGCTGTAGAGACTAATAGGAATGAACAGCAAGTAGAGGCTGCACCAATACCACCACTTCCTCAGTCGTTCTATAGACAACAAGACCCTAGCGAGGAGGTTGATAGAAAATTCCGGAAATTTGCGGGCGAGACTTTCAGAACACTCACTCACTATCGCACGAGAAGATTTCAATCGAACCTCACCGAACTACAATGGCGTGGCATGAAAGAGGTTCGAGAGTTGATAAAGGAAGGGAGGATAAGGTTATCAGTTAGTGATAAGGGTGGAGAATTTGCTGTGAATCTTGACATTTACATATTGCAATAACAACAAGCATCAGATGCTTCGCTTTACCGATCATCTTCTGTAAAGGAATTCAAAAGGCACAACCGCAGATCAAATAATGAGTGAGTTCGTAAGGCAAAAGCGGCAGGTATAAGACCATCTACCATTTCTCAGTTGAAAATCCAGTCACCAACATGTCCTGTCTTATAGTCACTTATAAAAACACATAAGTTAGTATCCACTGATGATCTAATGTCTAACGATCCATCTATATTCAAGGTTAGACCCATCATCAGCTGTGTAGGGCGGACCGACGGATAGCATAGCATGGTTCTTAACTTTAATAACATCCCAGTTGCTAGGAAACATTCCAGCCCATCTGACGAGCACTCAGATGTTCCTGGATCGTCTACGTAACGCGAACCCGAACAACGCGTACGTAATGGAGTCATTCGACGTCTTTGCTTTATATACCAACGTGTCGAATGACTCCGTATTGCAAATCACGCATGAGCTTCTGATACAACGCCAAGGAGCTGTAAACATGTATGGCTTATCAATTAAGCAGTTCATGGCTCTATTAAAAGAGTGCCTGAACTGCTTAATCTTCAGATGGTTCGGGAAATTTTATGCTCAAATGGGAGAGCTGGCAATGGCGCAGCGAGTGGCACCCAGCCTGGCGATTGCCTTTATGTCTTAAGTGGAAGCACCAGTAATGGATCTCCAGCTATTACTCTACTGTAGGTATATAGATGATTGTTTGGTTATTTGTTCCACTCAAGAGGAGCTAGATAGTTGTTTTGGATTGTTGAATGAACAGTCAGAGTATATAAAATTCACCCGTGAGATACCAAAAGACAATTGGCTTCCATTCTTGAACGTGCAAATAGGCTTAACTGAGAGCGGTTACATAACAAAGTGGTACCGAAAGCCAAGTAATAAGAACTTTCTGGTTCACTATCTCTCTTCTCATCCCTCACATACGAAAAAGGCGCTAGTAAAAAAACATGTTTCGAATAGCGGCCAACGTATATACTGGGGAGGAGCAGAGAGTAGAATCCGTGAAACTGGCTCGGGAAATAGCTACTTCTAATGGATACGAATTTATAGCCCCTCGGCTTAGATTTAGGGAAAATAATGCGCCTCCAAACGAAAACTCGAATGAATAAAAGTCCCGTTTATCCTCTCGTTTTTTTCAAATGAGATAAGTATAGCTACAAAACGCTGTTTGAAAAGAGCGGGTCTAGAGCAATCGGTGGCCTTTATAGAAATACCACCGATTACTCTAAAACGCCAGCTAGTTCGCAACGCCTTATATGACCGTCCCTGCATATCGAAAGATTGTAAAATATGTTCTAAAGGCAGAGACGATGATTGCATGAGCGTAGGTACAGTCTACCTAATCTTATGCAAAGCGTGCAGTGATAAATATATTGACGAAACGGGTAGGCCGCTCTATGCCCGCATAGAAGAACACCTAGCTGACAAGCGTCTTAATAGACGGAACACCCCGCTAGGAGCACGAAGCAGCACAGAAGCACGACGGGGTTGATTTTGAAATCGAAGTCACCATCTTTGCGCATGAGCAGAAAACATCAGAGCGAAAGATCTTGGAAGAGTTTTGGATTAATACGACCAATCCAACCATGAACCGCAGGGAGGAATGCCTCGTAAACACTCGTGATATGAGCCAGTATATAAGACTGTTGTTTTGATGGATAGGGTGCATTACGAGCCTATGTGATCTTCTTCCGGCGAGTTCCACTTGAATCATTCAGTGGAACACATATAAAAAGCGGGAGTGTTGATTTTGTGCTTGATGCGATTGAAATCTAGGTGCACAATCATGGTGTGTCTATACATCATCGAAACACGACGCAAAATAAAAAGAAAATCGTTGAGTGGAAACAGGCGCAACGTTGCTTTTTCAACAAAAGCTTTCCTTTGCAGTATCATGGTTGAAGTACGGCAGATCATATTTTTCAAAAACACAAAACAAGAAAAAGTCCAAGTGAGCCGAAGTGGACTACTTCCAAATGGACACAAATCGTTTGGCTCATAGCAGCGGATCATCAAGCCTGACCTTCTATTATTTATTTCGTATTAATATGCTTAAAAGCCCATCATTTTCGGAATATATTTCTATTCCCTGAAATTACTTATCATCTCGTAGGTAAATTTTTCGCTGATAATTTCTCCAAGATGGCGAAGCAATCTAGATCGGGTCGGTACTGGTTTGCATGAACCTATACTTCGCTCACTGACTTAGTATGTCAGTTGCCCAAGTTTCCTTTCGAGTTCTCGATGAGTTATTCTTTTGCTCTCCGATTTTTTTGGAATTAATGCCTGATTAGGACGAATACGAGCTGTTTTGTAAGCAAATTTTTTTGAGTCATTTTGGGTGAGAATTGAAGCATTACATCTACCTGATATATTTGCACATACTTTTACAGAGACATTTATATCCAAAGATCAGGAGGTCATCGAACATTATTTTGATAGCAGAACTCTTAACTTGTTTTTTTGAGCCAGAAATCACTATTTGTCATTATCTGAGTAGCAAATCTATCTGTGAAGTGGAGTGTGCTACATGATTAGATCACACCGCACCTTGTTATGAGATCTGTCTGCGCCAAACATTTTAACACTTCATCCTAAGAAAGATTGATTGTAGATGGCTACATTCAAATAACAGACAAAGAGTATTCACTTTTCGTAGGAGAGAGATTTTATGTAGGTGACACTGATGAATTTAAAACATGTCTGCAAATGAACTAAACTCTAGCAGCACATTTCATTTGCCTGTCTGACAGTCCTCATTTCTGATAGTTGATTTTGAGCCATGCATGTGGTCTGTTTGGGCACTTAAACAGTACAAGGTTCGTGTTTCCGCCTTACAGCCTCATCAGTTGCACGGTGCCTTTCGGTTCAGTTCCCGCAGGGAGATATCCATTATCGATAGAAACCGACGCAGTAATATCACTGACTGCACCGAAAGGTATCGGGCAGCTGTTAAGGCTAAAGGCCGAAACACGTGTGTCGCACTGCATCACTGCCCACAACAGACCACATGCATTTCTCAACAGTAATTATCAGGCATATTGTAATTTGATTGTGATCTCATGACTCAAAACAGCAATCCTCTTTTTTCTATTTTTCTCATTAGTCAGTAGGCAAAGAAAGATCATAGTTTACATCCTTTCTAATGATAAAAATTCATTTTTTAACAGGTTTCCTGGAATTCGCTGTCCCATTTGCAGTATTATTTCTTGTGTATATCTCAGTGCAATAGCTACTTTTTCAATATAAAACATTGTATTTCCTGTTCTTCTGCACTGTACAGTGCAGCTACGATGCGAAATGAATTATGAGAAGCTTTAGAGTTTGATATCATGAACGTCAAAATAGCAATATCGGCCAATATACTTTAGGAATTTGAATTTTAACCGGAATTACGCAGTGGAAATCGTTCGAAACTAATATTACGAGACCAAAGAAGTTTAACGATTGCATAGAGAAGCGTGAGTTTGGAACATTTCAGCATGTCAAAATCGACCTTGATGATGGATGAAGGTCAAAAATGCCCTTTTACTCCTGAAAACGATGAGCCGACGATATCGCTAGGAGCAAACACGCGCATTTGTTTTAGATCATGCAGAATAATTTCATGAGAGCATGTCAGCTGTTTTGGAATTTCTTCCGCGAACACTGCCTCTCCTTGGAAAGTGCTGTGAAAAGCGACAAAAGTGGGTCCTCTGTAATATTGTGTGGCGATCAATTTAGGTTTCGATGAAGGCCGTACAACACGAGTCTTTTCACTTAGACGACACAATATGAAGAAACAACCCTTTCTCTGAAAAAGAATTTTTCATCGTAATGTTGATGACCATTTCGAAGCTTATTTCTGGAGAGTGCGCTACGTAATACTTGTTTTGAAAACTCTTTAATAAAGCTGTAGAATTTAAGTGAAATTATGTCTTACATTAATTGTGCCCTTTTAATGCTAATTCTCTTAAGGCCGAGAAGCTCATGAGCGTGTTTAGGAAATCTTTTAGTATCAGAGTCATATGCTTTATCTAAAGTTTCTTGTCAAAGCGGAGAAAAATTCCTGACTAAACAACAAAAATTGCGTTCTACACGTGTACTGCACCAACGTAATCGATCGATTACCGTATTAAAAACGCGCACTGGTTCCTGCTCTCCCTACCCTTCCCTACAGTGGGAATGGCCGAAACACGTGTCTAACACTTTATAACTGTTATCACAGACCTCATGAAAGGCTTCGAAATATGCGTTAGTATGTTTAGAGAAACATAGCGTTAAAATTGTTGAAACTTAAGCTATCGCATGGTTTTCTAAAATGTGAGAAACGAGTTCTGTTCTCCGAGAAATATGCGCTTGTGAAGCACAAATGCTTTCATTTTGCTAAAGCATTGTGAAAATATCTTTAAAAAATGGTCATGTAGCACACTAGCTGGAGATTTAAGCTTCCGAATCATTCCAAAAGTGTAGTGGAAAGTCTTTGCCCAGTGAGAGCGGTCGTTTTCCATCTCTGTCGTCTAACGGAAAGAATCCACAGCAGTAGCAGCCGAAATTGCACTAGTCGAAGGCCATTCTGACTGCATGGTGATCTGCTGCGTGTTTGATCTTTCCCAGTTTCTGATTACGGTCTGGAAAATAACTGCGAAGAAGCACTACCATTAACTTGAAAATACTGCGTTGGAACATTCATCACTACTCCAAGCATTCGTTTAGAAAAACAATCTAATCCTCTACCAGAACACGTGGTTGCAGTCGCATTCCGATCCTGCAACTGGGTACGCAGTTTTGTCTCGTTTATCACATTTGTGGACTTCTCTTTCACCGATCATTACTTCATCAAGCACTTGGGCAGCTTCCTGTGCGTGAATTGCTTCAGTGACCAAGCCAAAGCCGCGACTATTTTCGTTGAATTCATCGCTTTCGAAAGCCTTGACTTTGATGTAGCTATATGAATGAATGGATCTTCTTGTCGCTAGTGAAAATGTGACGCTTCTAACTATTTTTATTGTAATCGATGCGGCTTTTTGAGATAAAGTATGCCATATTGAAAATACTGGTTGAGCATCCAGCAGAAGAACCGAGATCGCAGTGCTGACTTATAAGTGTCGTCAGACTTATTGAATTCTTCTTCTATATTTCATCTTTCCCGACCTCATGGAAGGCCTAAAATATGCTGTCAGGGTATATTTCTTTCTTTCTTTATAACTTTTCTTCTGATCATAGGCCTTCGTTTTTGCAGAGAATAGCTATTCGATTCACTTTAGGTAGAGAAGAATGAAGGGCTTTTACATTTCTTGTTTTTTGGATACTAAAACATTTAGATTCATTCAGAGACTTACAGGGAGCGCCGTGGCCGAGTGGAGTGATGCTCGTCGCGGCGCGCCCGGGTCCAACCTCGCCTCTCTCCCACAATCTCCGACAGTTTACAGTGAACGTCCTATGGAACGCCACAGCCGGGCTATCCTCAAGATTCTAGGAGATCGTGATCACCGAACTATTTACAACGTTCAAGGAGAAAACGAAAAAACGAACTGAATCCTCAAGTATTGGATCCACAGAGTGAAAAAATCTGTGACGATGGTTAGATAAAAAGTATCGAAAAAAATTAAATAAAAAATACCTCATAATCACTATTTGGGCCAAAATGTCATGTGGTCTGTTGTGTGTTCTTGTACAGCCCGATACACGTGTTTCGGAGCTGTAGCGTTTTCAGTTGTGCAGGCCCTTCGTCTTTAGCCATTCCTCTCAAATCAACCACGTGTAGCGCGCTGTCCAAGAGCTCATAACAGACATCATGAAATGATGGCTCAAATAATAATTGAGAGATATTTGATTTTGAAAAGGTCCTAAGAAAACCCTGGATACAAACAGCTATAATAAAAAACATAGATTGCGACTCTTTTGATTTCTTCAAGAACCTGAGGTTTATCAACCAATAGAATGGTTGAGAGGCCGAGAATTTCGAAAATGCACATGAGAGAAGTCATTGTCAACTGATTAGAAGCAAGTTCTACAAAACGCTTTTATTATTTTCGGATTTGTTCTAAAATAGATTGTGACTACCATCTTGTCGTGATGGACGAAATGCAAAATGTTCAGATGCCTTATATCTGAGATATGTAATTCTCCGAACATCAGAATTATAACAGTGGTTGCGATGGTCTCTCAAAAATAAAAATTTGTCAGCATTAAATTTGAGCCCTTTCGTTTTGTAAGAAAATATCAACTGATCCAATAGCTTTTGATTTCACATTAAGAAGAATGTTTGAAAGTAAAACTGAATATGTTGGTTTGAAATCCAATTTTTTCCATTATTTCTTGCACTCTAATGATTCCATACATTTTGTACGGTTGCAGATGTGCCAAGAAAAGACATTCGGTAGCATTATATTGCAAACAACATTCTCAAGGTTTATTTTTTTCATAGCACTTATTCCTTACTCAATAAATTTTCGATCGCTATCTGCCTCATTTGTAGCTGTTACGATGTATCTGTGCTGTTTTGTAGCTGCTACTTTTTTCGCTTTCAAATAGCACTGTTCAGAACTTCTTTGTTGAATGAGACAGTTTTACAATTGTCAAAAGCGAGTTTGTTTCATCAGCAATCTTTTTCAAATTTTGCATATAGGTTTCAATTGTTCATTTTTATTTGTCTATTTTTGGCAAGTCTTCAATAATATTCTTGAGTGATTGGAACAAAAGAATAAACTCTGACGAGTCGTACTTTGCTTGCACCCACTTATCAGTTAAGGTTCTTAGCGTCATGTTCTGCTTACTTGTTTTTGTCGACTTGGAGCTACTGAAAGATAGCTTATCAGGTCGAATGATTTATCGCACTGTTCTTTTCACGCGCTCAGTGGGTTTATGGTGAGGGATTCAACAAATGTAGCATATTGCAAACGGAATGAAATTTTTTAGTGCCAGTGCTAGAGACTAAAGATTACAGAATCTTGGAAAATGTGCAGGTGGTTGGAAAAATTTTGAGTCGGCTCAGAATAGTTCGCTTGGTAAAAGTGATTGATGGAAAGGATCTCCGTAACTCTGAGTAATCCACTGAACATTTTACGTTTTTTTACGAAGGTTCTAGCTCTTTGAATGAATCAAAACCTCCTGAAAGGTTTAAACAAAAATTATATTTCTATGCTTTAGCATAGTATGTGACGAGAGTCCTATGATTATGTAAGTATCATGACTTTCGTTTCGAGTGCTTCTTGAGACCACGCTCAAATTTAAATATGCCTGATAGTTATTGGCGAGCCATGCATGTGTTCTGTTATGGACACTTATGCATTGTCATACACGTGTTTCGACCGTGATCCTCGCCAGTTACACGGTGGATTTTCGTTCCGCCAGTTTCTCGCGAATCCAGGATTTCTCAAAGAGTGTTCATAACAAACTTCACGAAGGCTCAAAATACGTTGTCACATTACATTGTTCTTAGCGAGTTCTCAAGATTGTTCATGGCAATGTTTGTTACATAAGTCCCACGTAACAGCTAAGACGCCATGCAATTGACAATCACTCACACTTCCACACTTTGAAAGGACGTCACGATGGTTGTTTCACCGTACGTCGGGTGCAAAGAGCTCGTCGTCGATTTCTCTATATAGAAGTAGATCCCCAAGGAACTGACTGCACGAAAAGGCACCGTGCAACTATTGAGGCTGCAAGGTCGAAGCACGTGTATCGCACAGTACAAGTGCCCATAACAGACCACAAGCATGGCGAAGAAATAACTGCCAGGCATTTTGGAATTTGAGCGTGATTTCATGGCACACTCGGAGAGAAAGGTATGATATACACATACTCACAAGATACTGATCACCGTTATAATATACAATTCAAGATAATTGTTGAGATCTTTCAAGCAGTTTGGGTTCCGTTTCAAAATAGACAGAACCATCGTAATAATCGTAAGATATCAGTGAACTAGGCGGAGTTACAATGATCTCTCTCATTAGTCACTGTTACCAAGCGTACTATTCTATTCCAACCATTTGCACGTTTTCCAAAGATTTTATATTCTTTAGTATCCAATACTGGCACGAAAAAGATTGCATTCCGTTTGCAATATGCTACATTTGTTGAACTTCATACCATAAACGCACTGAGCGCGTGAAAAGAACAGTGCAATAAAGCAATCGGCCAGATAAGTTATCTTACTGTAGCTTCAAGTGAACAAAAACAAGTGAGCAAGAAGGAAGTTAAGAAGCTTAACTGATAAGTCGGTGCAAACAAAGTATGACTCTTCAGTGATTATGTCCTTTTGTTATGATCACTCGAGAATAATGTTAATAAATTACCGAAATGAACAAATAAAAATATACAAATGAAGTAAATATATAAAAAAATGCCGAAATGGTGTTGCAATGAACTCGCCTCCAACAACGCCACGGAATTGGCTTAATCAACAGAGAAGATCTAATAATGCTATTTGAAGACTGAAGAAAAGTAGCCGCAACAACTACAAATGAGGAGGATAGCGATTCAAGCTTTACTGAGTAACACGTAAGTGTTGAACATGAAAAAGCTAGATTTGGAAATTTTCTTTGCGATATAATTCCAGCAGAGCTTTTCCTTGCATATATGCAACCGCACAGATTCATAGAGTTATGGAGTTTTCAGACTGTAAGAAATGATGAAAAATCTATGAATATTGAATCAGCTTGCTCACTTTACCTTGAATTATTGTTAATGTAAAGATGGAAGCTACAGGATCAGTCTCTAATTAAACGCTGGCAAAACTTGATTTTTCAAGGACCATCGTAATCAGACTTCTATTTCTGATGGTGGGAGAGTCGTGAATCTCGAACGTAAGGCAACTGGACATTTTGCATCAATTTTCTCACAATTAAACTTTTATTATATACTTGAAGAATTTTCTGTGAAGTAAAAACAGTTCGTTCCGAAAGCGAGACGCTATTTGTTTCTCCATTAATAGGGCGTACTATGAAAGTCTTTCGGTCATAAGATAAGCACACTACAAAGTCTCTACTTTTTGAGCTACAGAATAATTACTAAAAGCCTGGTGAAAAAACCTGATCGGTGAAAAAACGCAGGGAAACAAGAGCGTAGTTCATAGAATGCGACTGCATTTCACAGAATTTTCTATGGAAAGCGAAGGTTTTCAAGATACGTGGCTTAATTCTGGATGAAAATGCGTCTTCAGAAGTCCTCTAGTGAGTTTCAGAACTTTTTGACGGCAGGTTTGCCTTAGAATCATCTTTTAGTATATGAATGAACGTACCAGGAAGGTCTTCCAAAAAATCAAGCGGCTTCAGAATTAGCAGTTGTCAAGCTATTGAATGTTCATAGAAACATTGGTAACCAAGAGAAATGAATGTGCATAATTGTTGAGAAATTTTTTCATATGGAAGAGTATGGGTGTTTTTGTTGAGATACAGAGGTAATACTGAGGAAATACTGAGCGCCATGAGAGGATTGGCTAAAGAGGAGGCGTGCAGCCCGACTGATGAGACCGTCAAGTTTGAAACTCGTGTATCGGGCCCTATAAATCAGCCCAATTAACAGACCACATGTCATGTTGACTCAAATAATAATTACGAGATATGTCAGTCGAAATGAAATCGTGAACAAATGTTATTCACCCACAGAAGTATTATAAACTGGTACAATTGCGCTTTGTGTATTCTGCTCAAGTGATGCAATTTGATGCCTTAAAATTACAACATGTTGACAGAGAAACATTAGGCGGTAAGTAAGTAGGAGAAAGTTATGATGTTTAAAGACTTGCTGGAGCGACGAGGATTCGCTGGGCTACTCTTGCAGGTGATAGAGAAAAATGGAAGTATTGCTGGTACCCGCTTGAGTCACCCGGCGATCAACGGGACGACAGGTGATACTTGGGATAACACAGTATTCGTTACGGCTTGTACTCATAGAAGATATTTTTACAGAAATCAGATGCCTTCTGAGTCAGTGTCAGTCACGCTATTGTTGAAATGTAATCGATGTTCAGATATTGATTACGATTTTTGAAATTTCCGCAAGACTTTGAATTTTGACAAAGTATTTTGAGCCTTTCATGAGATCTGTTTTGCGCATAATATGAATTTGTCTTTCACAAAAGCCTTTCACATCGCTGTAGCAAAAAAAAAAAAATAAAACGGTAGTCCACTCTCCTCAAGCGTTATCACGCGAGTTGTCGTTATTAAACTGAAGATTTTTTTCTCCGTTTCGTGAACATTTCTAAGTTCTTGTGTTATGACTCTAAAAGAACTTTGTTCTATCGTTTTATAAGCTGGGGCTCCTTATTTTCATATAATTTTCCTAAGAAAACTCTCTAATAAGTCTGACCTAAATCGCTTGAGCTTGCTCACGAAAGAGAGAACGAGTAGAAAAATTTTGCAGTATCACAGTCACATATTTCGCCTGGAATTCTTTCTTCAAAGCGGAAAAAATCCTAAATTCATCAGCAAGAGTAGCACTCCACATGTGAAACGTTCCTACGAATTCGATAGATCGCGTGTCGATTTACAGCCACACACACACCCTAGCCCATAAGCAATACGTGGAGTGTATGGAGCTTATATTTAATCATCTTGCTACAGTGGAGCAAAACCGATTCTTTCAGAAAATTTACGTAGTTTTGAAATTGCCGAAACTTACCCCATTGAATGGTCACTAATAGTCTAAAAGAAGAGTTCTATCCTTGTGAGAAACGCTTGTGTGGAACACAAATCTATTTGTTCGCTACAGCGGTATAAGCAAGCTTTTGTGAAGGATAAATTTGACATTGCTCTATCGAGCAACTCCTGCGAGATATAACCGCAATAATGCGCGACACTCATGGAAGAAATTTTTATTTTCAATGATAAAGTGCTGTGAGAAGGTCTCTTTCAAAAAACAAGTAGAGTCGTGAATCTTTTGAGATCCAAGCTCTTGAACAATCACTAGAAGTCTCTTGGAGATTTTGGGCAGGCAAAAAATTCTCTTTCAAAATCCTGTCCGATGACATAAAAGTACCTTTCAAGACTTAAGAGTAATTCATGCAGTCTAACAAGTTTGTAAGAAGGAAAGTCTTTTGTAAAATCGTTACTTAATAGCTAATTTGTTCACTGTAAACCAGTTCTATTTAGTTTTTCGGCACGATTTGCTAAGCAGTCTAATTAATTGCTTTGCTTAATCATAATGTTGCTTGTTTTTTCACATGACCTGTCATTACCTATACTGTGCGGATCTAGCACTTCTTGCATCCATTCGCTTCTTCAAATTTACTTTTACAAGGGTGTTTATGGTCAAAAACTTTGGCCTTTAGAGTGATGTCTCGCCTCTGTTCGAAATTTCTCAAATTCTTTCATGGAAGTTGCATAACGCTCGTTCAGACAACTCTTCAAGCGATATTGGCGATGGCTGAGTTTAAATGTTTTCATATATGTGCGTGGAAACTTTGGGTAAGGGGTTGATTAAACCATCTCTTCCTTTCTCAATTCGTTCATTACCATCCACCGCTTTATCCTACTCCTTCGACCAATGTCTCGCATGCATGTTGTTAAGCACCGCTTCTACCAAAGTGGCTATGTTTATTCTTTCTAAAAAAAAATACTGGCAATGACGTTGGAAGAATGTAGAAGGAACAAACGATCTTTGAAGGGCTGTACTTTGTCCAAACCGACTTGCCAGTAAGGCTTTTTAACGTCACTGCATCTACTTGAAGCGACTGGATTACATGTTATCTACTCAGTTGCAATGCCGCATTGGTTTTCTTATGTCTCGTAATGCACTGCGAATGGTTTAACATTTGCTTACAAGGGACGTGTTATTACAGTTCTACTGTGCAGATTCCGCTACTTTTTGCATTCAATTTTTTTCCGCGCCTCAGCCACTCTCAAAGATTATCGGGCTTTTCGTGTGCAGCTCCGGGTTGCTTGAGAATTCCGTCCCCGTTATGAATGTCGCAGAGTGCTGGTTGAGATCGTTTTCCTTGCGATCTAAGAGGCAGTCGAGTAAGAGCGTTTTCTAAAGGCGCTATTTGAATAACTGTAAGAGAATGAAAAGGGGGAGGAAAGTCGAATTAGCGTCATGCCTATGGTCTTATTTCCTGATGTACCTCGTCACTAACCATGATGTTACTCCGTCTTCGCTGAAATGAGTAGGTAGACAAAATCTGTAATGATTACTCAAATACCAATAATCATTTTTGAACCACGTATGTCATGTGGTCTCTTGAAAAAGGTCTGGCTTATAAAGCCCGACACCCGTGTTTCGACCTTGCAGTTTCGTCAGTCTGGCAGTTACCCTTTCTCTTCTTTTGCCCATCTTGTGTGAGTGCTCCAATCCCCACATTAAGAGTTAGCGACGACAAACGTTTTACACTCTATGTCGACTAAAATTATCACGAACACAGAGTGTTGTACATTCGATTGCTCTTGGCTAGTATTTACTATGTCATCTCTTTCAATTCGAGTGTTTTCTTAAGACCACTTGACACGCGCGGCTCAAAAAAAGATTATTTGGCATACTGAAATTTGACCTGTGGTCTTACGAAAACACTTGAAACGGAAGATATGATCCTCCTAAATGCTTAGATAGTGAAAGTTCATGAGCAGTGGAGACCTCTCACGTTCCGCTCGTCCGTTTCTCAGGTAGATGTCATCCGATATAATGATCTGCTTCGAACTTGGCCCATTAACAAGTGGTAAGCTGATTATCAATACGAATAACTAATAAGCATAAGAATCACTCTATGCATAAGAAGTTTGCCAAATGAGGCTCTTAATTTGAGCGATGTTCTACTGAAAAGGAGAGGGAAAAAGAATTGGAGAGAGACGAACACGAAGATTTACATTGAGAACGAACGACGGTGGAAATTTGACTCGAATTATGGACTCTGAAAAAGGCGAATTACGTCGAACGTTTGTCGAACAAAGACTCAACACCTACAAGCTCAATCATCATAGAGTGCAGGCCATAGCAGGCCTTTAGCAAATAGTGGCATACATTGACTGTATGTCCCTTGAGAAATGAAACAAAGTTTCCTCTGTAATTTCTGCTATTCCTAATCCCTTAGGTCCTCTAATTGTAAAAAAAAAAATTTCACCTGTCATATATACACTAACAAATAAGACGCCGTCGCTCAATCTTGCCCATTATACAAACCAATACACCATTAATAGTGAACTCAGAGCTCTGCACCCTGTCATTGATTTCCTCACAATTTTTGCTCACCTTGCCTTATGTAGAAAAAACTTATACAAACTTTATAGAAAGAAACTAGTTGTAAACAGATACCAAAATTAAGGCCGGTTCTAATACACTAATACAATGCCATCTTGAATCAGTCTCTTGAAAAAATGTTCTTATATAACTAAGAGAATTGAGTGGTGAACAAAAACACGGCCTCAGGCGGGAATCGAACCCACGTTTCATCCTATCCGAGGACGCGTGCTCTACCACTACACCACTTCAAAACATGTCCTTTTCCAATTTTTACGGCCTATTAAACATGCAATGAACGAAAAAGTAAACGTTCTGCGATTGCGACTGTAGCTTCAGTTAAATCGCCGACAATTACGCTGAAATCTCAAGCCGCACGCGCCGCAATCGCGCGTTTCTGATGACATCTGGATTTTCATCACCGTTGAAGAAAATTTCATCGTCAGTAATTGGTCAAATATGATGCGAGAGACTTCAACTAAGCTATTTGTAGTAGGAACCATGGCGCAGCTTCCTGTTAGAATTCGTATACTCAAGCGAAAGTCAGATACTCGCTAAAAAGTTATTTCAAACTGTCATTGTATATTCTGTAGCGGCTTATCGATATTTCTTCGAATTTCAATCATATTTATCGCTCATTTATCATCAAGAATTTACGTTCGTGCGCTGTTGCAAATAAATTAAAAGCCGAATAATGGTTTACATAAAATTCTGTATTCCTGAATCAAATACTACGACATGAATCTTTGAGTTTTCGTATGCTCCTATTCCATACAATTAACAAAAGTCAACGTAGTACCTGGATACTATGAAACAATGAATGGTTTAACGAAGTGATGATGCTCACTGCATGCGATGCTTCTTTATCAATAACTCTCAATAATTTTTGATTAATAGAGCACTTCTGGATCGGATCTTCATGAAATTATAGAGCAGACAATGTTCTAGCCTTTTTGGGTACGCTTTATTACTTTCTATACTATGAGCACATTTTATCACAACTATTTTTACACTGCACATGCGCACACGATTTTACGCTTTCTATTTCTTTTTAGTTGAATGCCTTCAAGACGATTTCGCCTGCATTGCTCATTTCCCTCTCGTCCTCATAACTTCATTGTGACCATGCACAGGTGGTTGCTGGCACCTACCAGTGAGCCAGATGCCTCTTGATTCGTCCAGCTGCTTCCGATGAGTATCTTCCTCTATTTGTACCAAGAATTTTTCGCAGGAAGGAGCAGATCTCTGCAGACTAGTATAAATCTGCTTATATGGAAGTTCTGTGAATGGTTATGCTTGATTAAATCCTAACAAAGGTTTTTTTATGTGTACAAGTAAAGATTAGGATATTCTACTCGAACACTTGTTGGCAAACAATGAAAACGAGAAGATCGGTGATGAAGTCGATTACACTATGTAAAATAGTGCACTATTTACAGATGCTGGCTCACGGGTAGTCATTTGAGCGATGAAGAGCAATATACCTCAAAAACTTAGAGAGAATGGCGTGTTCGCAAGGCACGTGCTCGGCTGAGAGCCTAACTCTCTAACGAGCGACAAGTAGGTGTTGAGGCGAGGATCAACTTTTTCCAGACTATTGTAAAGCTGCAAGGTGTGAAAATTGCAAGGAAAAGGTGCTTAATTGAATATTTCGAATAAAGCGTCTCGACTATAAGAAAAATGCTAAGTTAGATAATTTGCTTACTACAAAGACGTATTCCACACTGCCCACTATGCGATCACTCTGCGCGCGCTTTTTTGGAGATCCTTCTTCGAAAGTGTGACTGAGCAGAGTGCGTGTTAATCTGCCCTTCTGATGTTCCAAGGTAGGCAAAACCTACGAAGATTCAGCCAATATTGTACTGCATTGAGCCCAGTTTTATCAAGAGAACACTGATAATGAAATAAAAGTACGTCACCAACGAAAGTATGATGTCTAAAAAATCTTACTCCACTCTTTGATGAAGATGGGTAGTGTTCGAGGCAAAGTAGTGCTCAGGTGTAAGAAACCACTAGACTTCTACAAACTGTTCACGCCCGAAGTATGACAGTACGTTGTGTGGAGTTCAAAAATATTTAGAACGATCAGAAAAATGATGAGTGAGAAAAAATGCTCTCACTGTCGGCTTAAATCTACATCAACGAGTTTATCTGAAACATCATACCACCTCCAGAGGCCGATAAATAAAAAAATCGTATTTGATCATCTAATCCGTGAACTGTTGAGGAATGTATAGAGAATCGCCTTTAGGAAATTGCTACCAGCTGTAGAATGTTCAATGGTTTTTTGAGTAGATGAAGTAATAGGTCAGGGTCTAAATATACCTCGATTCAAAGACAACTCGAATTGATGAATACGAGATCTATCAAGGAGTGTTGCGGTTTCATACCAAAGACCCTCCATATACGATTTTTCAAAAGGAGATTGCAAAAAAAATGTGCTTTCCAACATCATTTTTACATCATCGAAAAGCGAAAGAAAAAAAAGTGAAAATGCGTTTTTTCCTAGAGGATGTAGCTTGCGCATTGATAAAGAAAAAAAGGTTTCAGCATTTTCTTCAAAGCTAATCTTGAACATGGAAATTTTCCCGGTAGGCTTTTGTGTCGTAAATGTTCCTAGTAAAATGCTTTGTTTGGTTCCAGATTTTCCAACTAAGTGTTCTGTTTTACGAACGCAAAGTGCTCTACCGGTTTAGCCGATGTATTATTTGGCTAAGCGTCGATATCGACTCTATGTACAGCGCAAATCTGCATAATATGCCCTATTAGCAGAAATAATGCATGCATGAGTTTGAGGCGACTAACCTACTCTCTTTTAAAGTGTGAGCTGAAGAATACATTGACAAACCGGCTGACTACCTTTCGATTCTATAGACGAACAGCCAGTTGATAAACTTGAAGTGAAACAAATTTCCCACAAGGCCCGCATGAGGTATGAGTAGGGCACATTACAGAGAAGATTTTGTAGTTATGGTCATCGGCCTCGTACAGGAATATGAAGCTTTTGCGTATAAAGTATTGAAGCATTGTGGATGGATTTCTCGAATTCAAAAATGAACAGAAGAAAGGATTGCTTTGCTACCATGCATTATTTTGTAGTGTGGCACTTCAATTTGGAAGGGGTGAGTGAGTATTTCATGTGAACTCTGTATTGTTGATCTCTAAGTAGTTCAATCATGAAAACTCATATAAAGCGGTCCATGAGTGAGAAAGTTGTTTTGCTTCTGATACAATCGAAATCTAGGATGGTGGCTTCCTCTGTTCAGATCATGACTGCATTTGATTCAGCTTACAGTCAAAAAAGCTTTCCAGGTCCTTGGTTTCATGGAACTGCCGTAGCGTCAGGTGTTGATATAAGCTGCATGATAAAAAATTTACGGTATTATTATCAAGGAAAGAGTGAATATGGTGATTCTGAAAGAAGTTGCTTACTATAGGAGTTTAGAATTCATGTACCGAGCTCGTTTTACTTACGTTTTGAGAATGGCTGACTGAGTAGACTGAGAGCCAATTTTACCTTCCACGGATCTCAAAAGGTGAAACCTTTGCAATTATAAGCTTTATGTCCACTCATCAAGGGAACCCTGAATTATTCATTGAGTGTAAAGGTTAGAAGACAGTAAGTCCCAGAAATGACATAGGAGCACCAACGACATGGAAGAACATCGCAGGTATGCTGTTCTCATCACTATTGATTAGATTATTGTTTTTTACTATGGAAAGAATAGAAATCTCGGCATTTATCAATTTGAAGGATTCATCATGCATTCGTCTTAATTTTTAGCCTCATCTAAGGTAGCTGAATATTAATCTAGATTACACAATGACTCGCGGTGGCCTGTCGATCGAGGCAGTGTTATTACTTTCCTAAACAAATGTGGTGCTAATCTACCGGATCCAGAGGGATGGAACGCGTGGTGAGCCTTTAACGCGTGATCGATTCATCGATCATCGACTAAATGATTATTTGTGCTACTGAGCTTTAAGCCGCTTCACCATATGCTTCGTTTTTCCTATGCTCACCAAAATGTAGATTTTCTTTTATGACAGTCCTACATCGTTTGAAATATACAGTGTGGATCGGACTGTTGCTCAACAGTAGCTGTGAGCACTTACAATTACCGCTCTATAGTGGAGTGTTGACGGATAAGAAATTCTTCTGAATTTGTGAGCCTGCCACGAGCTTCGTGGGTTTCAACATTCATATCAACAACGATTTAAAGGGAAAACCGGCGAACATTGATGGTATTGTGATCGCTGCTGTAGAAACGTTATTTGTTGTATCACTTCACAATATGTGGATCACAGTGATAGGCTTTGTTTTGCTATAAATGTTTACTTTTTGATTAAAAGTGTATAAATCTTAGTACCCGAAAGATTTTTTAGCAACGACTTTACCCTTAGCAAGTGTAGAAAGTTCTCAGGAAGAGGGTGCCCCGCCTCTTTCCCTAGGGAACGGCAATTCCACACTTTTCTGTTCTTACGCTCGCATATTGCATCAAACCAAATGCCTATTTAACTTCGTCCTCAAAAGAATGTTGTTCACTTTTTGCTCTTTAAAGGAACACAAATATTTTGGATCATAGCCCCTCTGAACAAATATTTATCTCTTAACGATATCCTAAGCATCGCAACATTTGATCGCTCAAAGATGCGCTGTTGTCGGACTTTTCAAAAGTATGTCATTCGAATTTTTTTATGTATGCGTTGAGTGTGAACGTCATATGGAAGTGTTGCTCAGAATAGAGAGCGCTACTGAAAACTACGCGTTGCAGAGTAATTTTTTTACAACGATCATATTTCCTTCTTCTTCGACATAATGTTAGTCGTTTTCGAGTCAACGAGCTTCTTCACGAGTTTGTTATAACTCGAAAACTTAACAATTTCGCACCGACGTGCTACCTTTTGTAGCACACCGCGCAACATCGCATCTTAGTCAACCACCGTGGTAGCGACGTCGCGCCTCCGCGCAAATTTGTATTGACACGCGTCGCAGTGGATTGAGAAAAATTATTTAGTAATTTCTGGCTCAGATCAAACAGTATGATCAGGAAATTATTATTATTGAAAGGCCCCTATAGGGATGATTCTAACAAAAACAATACTCATGCATCTTAAGATCTCCTATGTTCCAACGAATTAGTCATATCCTTTTGATAAACAACATATATCTAGCTGTTATATAACATTTGTTTGTCTTTGATCTATGTTTTCGCAGTTAATCAATACCTAGCGAAACGTCGATTTTCACATTAAGCTTGCTGGACTTTCGTAGTACATTCTATTAACAAAAAAAAGAAACATTTTGCACTCGGAGTTTTCTTTTTCCGGCATCACAGAAGATTTTTTTCCTTCAAAGGACGAAATATAAGGCTCTCGACATTGATCAATCCCTGATTGATATGTCGTGCATTCGTCTTAAATTTTCATCTTTATGTGAGGTGACAAAGTGCATATCTGACCTTTAAAATGACTCATGTTGGATTACCGCTGTATCAAGTTAGTGACACTTATCCTTCTAGACAAGTCTGTTACCAAATCACCGACCCCCGGTGGGATGGAAGACTTGGTGAGCTAAAAGCGCGAGATCGAACCATTGACCTCAAGTGGGACCCAGAGCACCCTGCGCCACAAGCGCTCCTCCTAGACTTCTCGTAATCAATCAGCAGCTTATCCAACGCAGATAGTATGGTTAGCGTCGTTTATCAGATCGCATTAATAACACTTCTCCCAACCTATTGCGGACGCCGAGGGTCATTTCGGCCCTTAACTGGGAGCCCTGACGGGACCGCTGCGAGTTGTTGCGCGCGCACAATATAAATCCGTGTTAGTTGAGAATCTAAGAAAGCAATGTCCTCAGTAGATGATGGAGTGAGAGAGACTTTTATATAAATGAATTTAGTATATTCAACTCGCTTAGTAAAATCGTGCACTTTTAGAAGAGAAAACCACGATCTATCGAATAGAGACATAATTTCAGATCATACTGAACCTCAATTCTTAATTTGTACATTTTTTCTAAACAATCTATGGCAAAAATTCTGTTTCTAAAACCATGTGTGTTATTTGAAGAAAATTCATTGTAGATTTGAATAACGCTTTGCAATCGAAGTTTATTTTTCAACTTTACAACGGATTTTTTGATGCTATATGGTAAGATATTGATTCGCCAAAAAAATATTTATACCCTGAAGACAAAACCGCTCATTGAGAGGATTTTATAAGCGCGTTTTTTGAGAGAAGAGCGCCCCATTATGTTAAATTTTTTGTCGCATGCAGTCACACTCCGTGTAAAGTTCTCGTAAATCCTTGGCTTTTTTTGGAAAGTGCTTTTTCATTACACTATCAGAGTCAATCATTGGCTCAAAAATGGAGATTACCTTAGTAAATCTGTCCTTCGGCATGATGAGTGGTTTTAAAAAGGATTTATAGAAAGCTGAATAGCTGCTTCAATTTTTCACCTTGGGAAATGGCATTATACTCTTCTGAAAGCACAAGTCAGTAATTCTTTTCGTCGCATCGATTGTCGTAATTTCCAACTGCCTATTTCCCTCATTGAGAGTATGTAAAAATTGACCCAATTTCTCGACCAGTCTTCCATTGTAGCCACTGCACCGGCATTAACCGAGCCTCCTGCATTTGCATAAGAAGTGGGAAATGGACGAGGTACAGGACCGCCACGCTGGCAGTCGATTGAAAGCATTTAGGTGAAGCATGTAAATTCGATGGGCCATGTCCAGTGCTAAATTAGCCGCGTAAATGTGCTCACAGTACAGAATAAGCACTTAGTAAGAAGTTACTACGTGAAAGCGATTGAACAAAGTTCTCTATAATTCATCAGGATCTCAACTTTTTGACACACTAGTAATTTAAAAAATTATCGAGAGTTATCGGTGAAGTGGGATTGCATGCAAGAAGCAGCACCATTTCTGACAAGCCATTGATCGTCTTAGTATTTAGCCACTGTGTTAAATTTTGTGTATTATGTTCAATTAGATTATATGGAAGTTGAAACATTTATGTTGTTACTTTTGAGTATAAAAGTAGGGACTAATAACGTGATTAATTATTCGACTATATTTTCAATTGCGGCTATAACAGACGATTCCTTGCTGACAAAAGAAATGAAAGAAAATTATAATTGAAACGTGGATTAACATAATGTATTAGCATAAAATTTTCTATAAAAATTTTTTCAAAAAAGCGTTTTAGTATATATTTGGTTTGTGCTAGGAAAGTGCGGGTATAAAGAAAGCACTAGCGTTGTTTCCACTAAGATAACCTTATTGAAGTCTCTTCAATCAGATTTGACTATTTAGGGACGAGGATTGCCTATTTAAACATTTCAACCTCTCAAAAGCCTCAAAATGAAAAAAACCGGTTATAAACCGATGTCGCAGGGTAGATTAGAAGATTGTAGGTTCTACTACGTTCTGATATAGTGTTACCGCAATGCCGTTGACTCGGACTCCACCAAATTTTCAGTCCGTCACTTCACATCCTGCCTGGTGCCAAAGTTGCCTCGATTTCACAAAGTCCAAATACTGCTTCGTTTGAGAATTTATGGATGCCCTAGTTGGCTAGTGCACTTCTCCATGAGGAAGTGAAACCCATCATCATCCAGATCAATTCTTGGAGAAAACCAAAATCCTTCATGCAGCAATCGAGGTCACACACAAATTAGGTCTTGGTTAACAAATTAGGTGATTAATGCGAGAAAAGGGGTAGTATGAAAATGCTGAGATTTACACAGTTTGTGATGTCGCGTGTAGTAAAAATCTGCAAGACTGTACTTTCTTAGGCGGCGGTAGACTAGTATTGGTTGTTGTTATGATTGACTTTTACTGACTGACGGATCGCGACCTCGCCATCTTCAAAGCTTGGACGCATCTTATGTCTAGATAAGTCTAGTCTTCATTTCTACCAATCCATTAGAGGTACGCAGTCATTTTCATCCGCGGAGGTCATTAATCTTCTGATTAATTTCATTAAGAAGAAAACTAATGCCCACCTCAACTCCATAAAGATTTACGTTGACTTCATTGAATTGGTTTTTGATTTCCATTATTTTTCATACAATAGTTAACCCTTGTGCTTTATCTTATCCTTTATATTGTTTATCTTATCTTAGATAACCTTCATCCTTTTTGAAGCCAAAGCTCAAAGAAAGTGTCTTTTTAGTTAATAAAGTGTTAGTTTCATATAATAACTATTCTTGAAACTTAATATGAAAAGGTTGGCATTCAACGGCGTCATTTGTGCGAGTAATATTAACAAAACGACTCTCTCTCTCTCTCTCTTTCTAAATTATATCAGTGATTCGTCTGTGTAGACGTCTTTGTTGACAAGATGGATTTCCTCTAAATTTGCTTTCATTGCGTAAATCACTGAACAATTCTGTCGTGGCAAAATCTTATATTACTCGTCAAAGTCATTGAATCTAGCAGTGTCAACTAAGACAAGGCTCGTCACTATGTCTTCTTTTAACGGTTTTTTTCCCGATTTTTTCATGACCAGTTCTCAGGGGATAACTTGTGAGTAAAACGAATGATCGTTTACTCCGAACACAGAATCCCAATAGACCGCTGACACTAGAAGTTCATGGTAAACGTTATTCAAGTCATAACTCATGATTCTACTGTATTTCGATTTCACTTTGTACTCATCTCTAAAACTCCTCTTCTCAGTATCCGCTGGTTTAATTCGCATTCCACATTGGTACACTGTTCTTTCGTAAGGGGATCGAGAACCACTATGTTTTTTGTAATTTAACCATTAACTCTACTTCAAAATCATCGACAAAGATCTATGAATACTATAATATTGCTATTACTAGTAATTGAAATACTAGAATAGAATTTACAATGTAGCGATGTCTGAGAAAAAGTTCGAGCAGTTCTTCTCTTTTGTCAATTTCTACTTCATCGTCTTTTACAAAGCTGCAGTCAAGATCTATCAACAGCCGATACTTTCGTCGTGTTCATCAACTTTTCTGAAGAGGTAAACCGTTGAAATCAATGCTTATCTACAGCAATCTTGCCAGATACCAGCACTCTGAAATCTGACCAGAGCGAAAACCTTGATGGTAAAACACTGAGAAAGTGCGCTCGCCTAAAAATATTCGTGCCTCAGCATTCTGGTGGTTATGTTTCGCATCAAAGCTTGCCATGGATAGCAATGATCAGAGATACTCTGTGCCACGCACACGCGTGGTCGTTGGCTGGATTCCTCGTGCAGTTTACCAAACCTCCCATGCCCCCAAGGTTGAGAAATTCGTACCTGATCTGTCTGGGAGAGTAGTAACACCGACTTGATACATCGATAAGCTAAGAATATTATATAGGCCAGATATGCATCCATTCGCTCATGTGCGGCGCGCATTTTTCTGAGATTGATAAACGCCGAGCTCTTGTTCCTCTATTCTTTTTGTCCCAGTCGTTATATCAATTAGGCAGTAAGTAAATGTTATACTGATAGCATATAGCACTTTGGTGTTTTGGTAGACTTAGTTTGAGAGTAACAAAGTAAGTACTTATTTACGTATATAAACACGTGCTTCGCGGATTCCAGCACTTTCTCCAATCGATTTTCTTCACCTATGGGAGAAGAAAACAGCGAGGTTCAAGCTTGTCTGTATGTTCGCAGCTTGATGTTTTGTCGTCTTTTCTATTTGCTGGCATGGAATGCCGCTTGTACTTCCTTATTCACAGACTTATGAGACAGCTATACTAGATCGTTCCTATATTTTCGTCTCATATGTGCTTGACATGAGCTCGCCTTTTTCGGGTTGCAGCAATATGAATCGGATAGGCTATACTCCCAACAAAATATCATGATGGCAAAGAAATCAGACACTTTATCCCCTTCATGCCGACCATTGATAGGAAGCGGCAATGCGCTGGTCGCTCGCGCGGATCGCACGTCGACCCTGCAGATGGAGCACGCTATTTTCACAATGTTGTTCCGTAATGAATTCAGACTCTTCTCGTCACTAAAAGGAACATGTTCATCGGTAATAGTGGAATATAGGAGTTTATACAAAGAACTTCGACAAGGATACTTATTATGGTTGAATCAGTGCTAAAAACAGTCATGAAATAATGTAGAAATGATGATTGTTAGTGCTCTAACGCCCTTTAAAAAATCATTTAAATCAGTAATGTATCGAACCGACTTTGTTTCGACATAGTCTGTTTCTGCACATTGTCTTCCTCCAAAAGAATCATTATCCAGCTCTGAATAGTTCACCGAGGGTACGGATATCAGCGATGAAATTCAGAAATACGAAAGAAACACTTCTCTGTCTGTTAATGCTCTAACACCTTTCAAAAAATCATTTAAAATCAGTAATATATCGAGCCGACTTTGTTTCGACATAGTATATTTCCGCGCTTTGTGTTCGTCCAAACGAAACATTATCCAGCTCTGAATCGTTCACCGAAGGTATCGGATATCAGCGATGAAATTTCTACATTTACAATTTTTCTATCTCTATATTTCCTATGTCAAGAACAATCCAGCTTCATTCACATTACGGTGAATGAGTAAATGATCAAATAATCATTATGATTATCATTTCGCACTTTTGGAATTAAATTATACGCTAAAATCGTTCAGTTTTCATATATTCTTATTGCATAGAGTACACAAAAATCATTATAGTGATTGAAAATCACAGTGTGATAAATTTTTCTACAAAGCTAGTGCTGCGTGTTTCATGCAATGTCTTATTGTAGATCACTCTCGTTGAATCTTGGATTATCAATAGATTGTAGAAGAAAGTTTCCATCGTGTTGCCTGAGAAATTGATTTCTGCACATGTATTCTGTGCGCATTTGAGCTCATAAGAAAGCTCGTTTCCCTGCGCATCAAACGATCTGTCGCTTGTCTACACAGCCTTCAGAATGGAGCTGTCCGAGATAGAAATTTGTCTGCTGCTTCAGTTCACTACACATTGAGTGTCAACGCTTCTGAGGCTTATCGACAGATCTGCAAGAGCCATGGTGACGAGACTCGCTACAGCTTAGCGTTAGTTCGCCACAACCGTGGAGAAGGACAGCGAGTGACCGACAAGCCAAGAGAGCGACGTTCACGAGAAGTCGGTCGCCAAGCACGACGAGTTGCACAATAACGCAAAACTTGTACAGCAAACGCGAAAACAGTCACCTGTTAGGCTTTGAATGGGAGGTTTTGAAGCATACTCCGCATAGCTCGGATTCGACAGCAAATTATAAATTTCGCTCGATAAAGAAATTTTGGAGAAGGAAGAATTTCAAAATGTCCCCGAAATTGAGCATAATCTTCAAATTTTCTCCAAATAGGAAGGGTCGAAAGTTATACCGCCGGAGGATCTTTATGACGTCGGGTACGTGGCCAATTGTTTCGATGGGGAAGGAGACTCTTCGACTATTTATTTGTCTTTTTCTTCTTCTTAGATACTGCACAAATAAATTTCTTATGCTTTTTGTAAATTCGGGACTTCTTCCTCAACTTATTAGTATGTTTCGGAGGCTGTGACTTTTATAAAATTATAGAACAGAGCTTTGGAAGTTCTTAAGACAATTTCCTGCACACGTCGATCTAAGATTACTTCAAAAACTTCAGTACGATCACGATGAGATGGTTGTAGCAGCCCCTCAGAGACCTCCTGGTCTGCACGATTGCTTGTTACGTAAATCTTCCTCCACTTATAGCACACTTGGTATTGTGCACTAAAAAGACCTGTCCACAACCCAAAACAAAATTAAAATCGTCACATCTTAAGTCATAACATTACTTTCAATAGTCCCACCAAAAAAAACCAGGAAACATTAATCGATCATTGTAAGGAGAACGAACTTTGCGCAACATGGGAAAGTTGTTGTGCAGTGCGAATTTATGGGCAAAGGCGAACTGCTGTTCACCGATGTCGATAGTATGAATTGTTGGTTGATAAGAATCATTTTCCAGACAACGAAATGATGGATCAGAGTCAAAAATATATATTTTTTCTAAAGAACTAATCCTCAAATTTATAATTGCGAACTCTATTAAGGCTTTCTCCGATTACGTAGCGAAACTCCTTTCTTATTTGTTCCTTTGTGGGAAATGTATTTTTAAATTGCGCTTTTGGGATATCGTTGAAAATATTGTCTGAAGAGTTAATCTGTGCTGTCATTTCCAAGAATGTTGCCATCCTATTGGAAAGTGAAAAATTCCAAGGCAGTTCCTCTTGCTAAGACTATGTTCATAGGAGATTTTCAAGAACTATTACATACTTTTGATGCAATAAAGTGACCCTAAAATCAGACTCTTCATTGCAGATACCAAAGAAAAACGCTGTAATGTTTGAACGGCGGGCTGTCTATTTCAAAAGTAAAACATGGTCCTCTTCTAAGTTGTTACAGAGCACTAAAATGATCTATTCAGAAACTCAGCCAAGAACTGAGGTCTCCAACTCATGATCTAACGATTGATTACCAGAAGTTCAATGGAAAAGCTTTGTTTGGTAAAAAAAGAGGGAAACACCACCACATCTCACCGAATGCAACTGCATTCCATACAACATAAAGAAAAGTAGAGTTCTCCAAGACAAATGGGTGTTCATCCTACTTAAAGTACTTTAATAGAAGTGCCTTCAGAGATACTTAGTTTTTAGTAGCGATAGAGCTTGCTTAAAATCACAGTATACTCTACAGTACATAATATCCGTTGTGATATTGAAGGAAGGAACTGTGATCATAATGCATAATTTGTTCTTCGTTGCAGAACGTATTATAATAATCATTTTATAAACCAAGTTTAGTAAGAGAACTGGCATTTCTCAAACTATAGAATGACTATAAAAAGATAGATTAAGAAAAGAAGTGATATATAACAACTGAAAATATGCTCCTTCTTAGAAAATCGCTAGTTTGTTGCTAAAACTTATATACCTGATAATCATTATTTGAGCCACGCATGTCAGTGGTCTGTCAATGAGGGCTGACTTATAGAGCCCGATACACGTGTTTCGATCTTGCGATCTCGTCAGTCGGGCAGTTACCCGTTCTCGTCTTTTGCTAATCTCTGTGGGTGCTCAAGTCCCCACAATAAGAGTTAGCGACGACGTACGTTTTACACTCTATGTTCAGTGAAGAACTCACCAAACACAGAGTTTTGTACACTCGAAGGGACTGGAGCACCCACAGAGATTAGCAAAAGACGAGAACGGGTAACTGCCCGACTGACGAGATCGCAAGATCGAAACACGTGTATCGGGCTCTATAAGTCAGCCCTCATTGACAGACCACTGACATGCGTGGCTCAAATAATGATTATCAGGCATATTGAAATTTGAGCTGTGGTCTTAAGAAAACAGTCGAAATGAAAAAACTTATATAATTTCCGACAAATGAGCTTTTCTTCTCTAAAATCATGTTCACATAAGCAGTTTCGGTGATATTCTAACATTCTATGTCTGTAATTATTCCTCAGAACCTTAATTTACTGTATAAATTTTCCTTAGTTCCATTACGAAGCGGCGCACCCATACAAGTTCAAGGGAGAAGCGAAAGCGTCATTACGGTAACTGAGTGAGATACGACGTCGCGCGACGTGTTACATTTTGCAGCACCAATCTGCAAAGCCCAATAATATCAACGCAGTGTCAGCGGCTGTGTTCAATCCACGAGGGCAAACACTTATATCTAACAAGTCTCTCATCTCGTTCGAACTGTCATAAGCCTTAACCCTCGATAGTTTTGTAACTCTTCCTTGTAGGTTACCTCATATCTTCTTCCGCATTATTGTTTAATTCAGTTTCGCTCGGTAAATAATTGCATATTATTGTTCATGATGGCAATTATATAGCTGATGATTGAGTTCTACAAATAAACACTTGTATCAGTCCAAGTGTCGAAATGCGAAATAGTTTGTGGGGCACCTCAATAGACCAAGTTCAATGAAAAATATTCGGAGCTTCGCAATTGCATAATTTTTGGTAAGGGATTAAAGATTTGTGGAATTGACATAATATGAAAATATACTTACTTAGTTGGATATTTGGACTTTCCGTCTCCTGAAGTTGTACTCATTCCAGCACATTTACCATTCGTTTCTCCTTCTCATACTTGTGGTTAGTGTAGTTTAATTCGGGCAGGCAGTTAGTGCGAGTTTTATACCGTGATATGTAAAGCATCACCAGCTTCATGTACGGATATATATATATATATACATATATATACATCTATATTATATATTTATATGTAAGTATGAATTCCGACTTTCATGTTCATATATGAAATCCATTGTGATCTGCGGTGTGTTTGTTTGATTTTTAGGAACAAAACTATTTGTGATATGCCATATAATCACTTCTTGAGCCACGCATGTGGTCTGTTATGAAAGCGCTGACTTTTAGAGGCCGATACACGTGTTTCGAACTTGACAGTCACATCAGCCAGGCGGTAACCTTTTCGTCTTTTGCCAACCCTCTCTCAGTCCCCTATACTAAGAGTAGACGACGATGAACATTTTGCACCGTCCACTAATGAAATTATTACTGAAAGACAGTGCTGTACACTCGATTACTCTTGGCTGGTATCAAAAGTGGTTATTTGGCATACTGAAAGTCGAGCGTGATCTGAAGAAAACACTCGGAGCGAAAGATATGATATATTAATGATACCAGCCAAGAGCAATCGAGGTACAACCAACACTGTCTATTTAGTTATAATTTCACTGGACAGATAGTGTAAAATGTTCGTCGTCGCCAACTCTTAGTATAGGGGACTGAGCGCCCCGAGAGGATTAGCAAAAGACGAAAAGGGTACCGCCCGACTGATGAGACTGTCAAGGTCGCAACACGTGTATCGGGCTCTATTAGTTATATAACAGACCACATGCATGATATAACAGATCAGAAAGTGATTATCTGGCGTTTTAAAATTTGTGCGCGGTCTTAAGAAAACACTCGAAACGAAAACCATTTTTCTTGCAAAAACGTCCTTTGTTTGAAAGAGCTTGACTCTTTCTTACCTTGAGCTTTCAATCTAAAATTCTATCGAGTACTCATAGAGGGTCGAAAATCCATTGAATGATAAAAGGTAATTTCTATCTAAATGACAAAACTTTACATACTCTGCGGTTTTTTAATCTGATATCAATTTGTGAACCTCAAATCTTCTAGGTTCAGTTGGGCTCGGGTCAAATCAATGGAATATGCGTGTAAGTTACACCATATTTCACTAACTATTTCACTTCCACTTTTCTGCATGATATTTTTCCTCTGAATATTTCGGGATGCAATAATGAGAATCACAAACTAGAAGTAGATGGGTGAGATCTTTGTAGGTAAAAACAAACTTTTGGAATATTATATATAGGTGGGTGATCTGGAGCACTTCTGAAAACCTTTTCCCATTTTTTGATACTGTAACCAGACGCATATACTTTATGTTGTAGAAAGAGTTTTAGCAGACCAGTGGCTTCGAAAGTGTAGTGGGTTGCCACGTTTCCCTGGCACAGATGAAACTCGAATTCACCCCCCCCCCCCGTGAGGTATGAAGTCTTGCATATCATTCACCATTTTTGGATGTATAGTTGTAACCATGAGACGCGTTAAATATCCACCACTCTTTCTTTGAGAAAAGATCAAAAACATATTGTTCAGTTCAGTATTCATACGGATAAAGTTTTGACGCCTCGGCATTCTTACTCAGTAACATTTATCCGAGTCAACGATGGTTCAAAGTATTTTCCTCCTGTAATGGAAAACGAACTCGGAAATCTAATCTTTATCTTATTTTTCTTTCAGAGCGTTGGAGTTCAACTAAAAAAAGAGATGCCCAGAAAAATTTTAGCTTCGAAAGAAAATTTTTATCGTCTGAATGGGAGCGTCGTTTTTTCGCATGAATTATGTGTGATTTTCGTATCATTTGAAAGATTTACTTCTTGCGCATTGATTGATATATAATTTGTCTAAATTTGCCGCGTTTAAGACAAGTTGGCCGAGATGTACCCAGAACGTTTTGTCGAAAGCGCGCTTTGTTTCAGCAAGACAACGCAAAAGCACACAAAGCCAAAAACACCAATACAAGGTTTGAGGAATTGGGCGGATTTGAGGTTCTACCGCATCACCTTATAGTCCGGACATTGTTCCATCTGATTACGGCCTTTTCCGATCAATGCAACACTTTTTGGAAGGTCGCCGATTTGAATCTTTCGATGAATTGAAGAAGCATGTCAAGAGTTCTTTGATTCAAAATCTAAGGAGTGGTACTCGATCAGATTCGAAATCAGGCGGATGGCAAAAAGTGGTGGATGATGATAGACCTGTATTTTAAAGAGTAGTAGTTGTTGTTTGTTGTCTGATTATATGCATAAATTTTGAATGTTTCATCAAACGATGAAAACTTTCTTTCCACCTAGTACATCGGGAAGCACAATAAGACCATTGTTAGTTGCATATCTTCTTTCCCAGAATTTGTATTTGTGGAGATAAACACGTTTTCAGATGCCAAAAGACTATCGTGCAAGTCTTACCGGCTTGGCGCAGCTAATGTTGCCAGCTCTCATCGAGCCTTCAAGTGTCACAGATGTTCGCCGCTCATCCAATGATCAAGGATTGCTCGAAAGAGCTCATAGGCAGATTATGCGCGCCGCTGCTGGATTGAAGGAAGTATGAGAGCTATGGCATTATTTCAAATTCGAACGATTATTTTGCAAAATCTGAACTAAGACACAGATGAGAAAAAAGAACAGTAGTTGGAATAAATGAATAAAGATGTGTAAATGAATAGAGAATTGCTGCTGCTCTCTTGTTGAGGCTACGTGGCTTTTTAAATCGAATATATTCGTACGTTGATGCAAATGAGTATTCAAATTCTCTCTGTACTCATCAAAAAAAGTTTATAGAATTTTTTAGAAGACCACCCATTGGCAGAACAGACTGATAGGTGTTTTCCTGTCTAGAACTGTTACAAAGTCTGCAGCTCAAAGGTACTACTCAAATAGAGGCCGTGCATACACACACAGCTCATCAGTGAAGTACTGCTATCTCTAACACCAATGAATTGCAAAGATCTGTCTCCGGAGGTGAGACACGACAATCAACATGTGACCACAATGGTGTCGTAAACAAGAGGATACCTGTGGCATATCACAAGTTTCTAATGCTATTATTGACGGCGATAACGATGACGACAATACAGTAGCTGAACGAATAATCGTAGCACGTTGTCGAAACCAACACGTTTCTACTTCGCCTTTTTTTTTTGCTTGCTTTTCTACACTTGCTAACGTTACAATCTTACACCCTTGAAGATACGTAGAACCTCTTCATTGTTATTTATAGCTCAATTCACATCTTTCGTCTATTTACTTTTGTTGAACTCTAGTAATTACAGAAAATAAAAGATGCTTGAAGATCATAAAATTCTAGTCACTGATTGTATTCTTGCTCAGGTTTTTTAGAGAGTCCGTTAAAATGAATAATACTCAATAAAAGAGTTGTTTAAATATAGAACTACTTTGGTAGATTACTAATGTATGACCACTTGTCAAGCGTAAAACCTCATCCCTTTTCAAACGTGTTCTGGAATACAATCTAGAGGAAATAAGCACTACGGCTTATGAACCTAGACAATTTCGGAAAATCAACGAAAATCACAAAATTACCAACCAGGAACGTCATAGAATATGCTTCTCAGTATATTTTATATCTATGGCTGCACAATACAAAGCTTGTATTTTTTATCCCTTTTTTAATCATGGATTAGTACATTGATTGTTCTTTTACAGATAGCGGGAAGAGCACATGAAGCTGGTCGACGACGTGTTGAAAAATTTCGGCGAGAACCTCCGTTGTGTTTTATCATTATAAATAGAGCATATCATAAATACGGGCTAAAGGTAAGCGAAGGAGTTACGTTAATAATCTAGTTGTCATACAGTACAACAAAGCAATTATTTTTTCAATTATTTTATTTCACACAACCCGTGGTCACATGAGACTGTCCAAATCTCGGTACTTTTAGCACAAGATTCGTTTCCTTGCATGTCTCCTCCGAAAATGTCTTCGAAGTTTCGCATGTTGACCTGAATGTAGAATGCTGGTGGGACAGATCTCCCTGCAATCTGGAGAAGCCAAGCTAAGGCGTTGCGTAAAATATTTGCTGGTTGATTGAAAGGAAATGCTGCGAACGGAGTCGAACTACTATCTTGGTCCTGAGAATCTATATCACTAGCCATCCGACTGCCACCCGCCGTAGAATGCCAATAAAATGATGAAAGCGTTAACAAGAGTTGCTAAACTTAAGCTGACTAAATCAAAAGCTACTCGTTTCTAGATTGCGCAAGTGTAAAATCAAACTGTAGTTAAATCAATCATCATCGTGTGTGTGATTCACATTATAACAGAAGTAAATGACTATCTAAGTTACTTCTTCTAACACAAAATATGCTTTTATTCATTGACAAAACTCTGAGTGTCGTAGTTGTATCTCCTTTGTGTTTTGCATACTGTAATCTACATTTGTTTAACGCTCATGCCATTCTTCTTCTGCGGAAGTTCAAAAATTTGCAAGCTTTGTAGTACCGTGCTTTTCATAATTTTCCCACCATGTACTGATCTCTGAAAATTATTTTTTCCTGAAAACGCTACATAAAAGCCATGATTAACTTAAAGGAATCGCCATGTTCTTCCAAATGTTTTTTGTGAAAAGGACAAGTAATGGAGCGTTCTGCGGTCAGCATTCTTCTATGTATTACATTCCATTAAGTTTTATAAACGTAACTGAATGTCTATTTGGTCTTTGAATAACGCACGGTATCTTACTAATATGTCAAGTTAGTGGGCTACCCTATCGGATAAGTTCGATTCCAGTTAGTCTACATCGGAGAGATGGAAAGGCTAGTTTGCTTGGGGAGCAACTCCGGACCGACGTACTGCAGTGCACCTCAATCTCAACACTACACATGTCCATTGAACTCTTCATATTTCTCTATAATTATGTGACTGACAAACTTTTGATACAATTTGGCAAGGCAAAGTGTTTGCTAGAAAACTGGAATCAAGCTGTGGACACTATTTTTGAATACCCAAGGGACTAAATCATTCAGCTCTTCTCATGGATCACATACGCGCATGACATATGAATTCCCTGCCGTATAAGTATTATCAATCATGTTCGGATACTCTGAGTGTGGTTTATTTTAGTGATGGATATGTAATAATGTTTCTTACAGTATAGCGGCTTTTATCTTTCCTCATAAGTGCGTTTATAATTTTATACTTCTAAAGAAGATTATTAGATAAATTCATATAGTATAGCCAATGATATAGATTGATGTGCAATTCATTTGCGTTAGGCAAGGGCTTGAACCCGCGCTTATTCCAATCCGGGGACGCGTGCTCTATCCCTTATGCCACCGACGCCTGTTATGCCACCATTCTTTCTACGCCGCATCTATCTTCAGCAGCCAACCGTCAACGGTTTCGCTATGGGTTATCGATATCGACATTGAACCCAGTCACGCTGACAGATACTGGGTATCATATATCAAATAAAATTTTTGATTTGACCGCTTTCAGAGGTGGTATGATGTTATAATATATCCAGTCAAGTAGAGTGATGTTATAGAAAAATATATATTTCTGTTTTTGGTTAAAATGCAATGTTTAGAAATGAAGAACACTGCTGAGAGGTTTTCCCGCAACCAAAATGGGTACACTCCGCTCAAAATCTTTCCCTTAAATTATTTTAAAGGGTGCTATTTTGCCTTTTGATTACTACTTTGGCTTAAATTCAATTCTTATCGTCTTTTATTTTGATTTCTTGACTCCTTAGATTGGTTATTTCACTAAGGGATTTGTATTACAGCATCTCATCTTGATACTAGTATTTCTTTTCTATATTTCTTTTGGCGGGTTTGTCTTTTTCGTCATCGAGGGACCGTACCAGAACGTTTTGAGGCAAAGCTGGAACGAGGTGAGAACATATATGAATTATTGAGATATCTAAGTAAAAATCATGTTAGTGAAAAACGCAAATTAGTAGTTTAAATTGAAGAGAGAGAAGCAAAGCTTCAAAAATGTTGTGGATATTCATCGAGCAAAGTTGTTGTTTCGACTATCGTAAACTTCTCGTCTAAATGTTTCCCTAAAGTAACGCGCTATATCGTCGATAAAGAATGGTGCAAGATATGATTCGAATAGGATTGAAACGAGTTACGGATTCATTTACTGAGAGCTCTCATAACAAAATGATCCACGTACCTCTTAGAATGGGACATACGAGCCGATGGAAGGCAGGCATGACAGTGACATTAAGGTAAATCAACATGATATCGGCAACTACTGCTTCATTTCCCCACAATACGTCGAATACAAATTGTTTAGTCCTCGAACGACAGTGAATAAAAAATATGCAGGCAAATGGTCTCGGTACGATGTTTCACATCAACACGTGTATAAACCACTTAAATATCTAAACCTAGTAAATCAGTTCTGTTATGGTGAAGGCAGCTGAGTTTGTTCTACTTCATTTATCAATAAACAAAGACTGCATTCATTCAATAATTTTAGAACTATAATATCTTGTTTAAAGCCATACAAAGATTGATACTTAGAACCATACGTACGTTTCGGCGGTGTCGCCCGCTTCAGCAATAGCCCACCCCCACACTGAACCCTACTTTATAGCATGCAGGAAAGACGTTGCTTATGCTGATAACAAAGTTAATGAGTTATCACTATTTTTCCAACAACTGGTAGTGAATATGTAGAAAACCCTCTCACCGACTGTTCATGAACCTCACCTAAACCCGCATTAATCCATAGGTTGAAAAAAGTGGTGATTACACAATATCATGTGCTATCATCATAAACCTGGCCATAAACCTGGAAAAGATTCCCTTCATTTAAATCTAACGAAACGATGTTGATGAGGACCGAATGGGTTTTGAAGGCCCTATTTACGTTCAACGAAACAAAAATCTCCAAATGCTCCAGCTACGTCTGTCTAGTTCGTGAAAACAACATGATGAACGACCTAGCTCCAGGGTTGAGCAGAAGGAAACGAGTGGCTTGGGGAACGTCTAAGAGCATCGAATATATAGTGAAGAGGACAAAGAACATCCCACTCCGTGCCCACCTTTTCGACTCGACGATTATCCCTGCCTTAACGTATACAACAGAAACCTGATCGCTACATAAGCAGAATCACTTGGCGTTATTGAACGCGCATCGAAATGTCGATGTTGAGAGTATCCCGTACCTCGCAAACGAGAAAAAAATCCGAAGTTCCGACCTACGTCAGCGATTGAAGATCAAAGACGCTGTTCTACACGCCAGGATATTGAAAATATGGTGGACTGGACACGTGATACGCTTGAACGACAACGACGAAAGCCGTTATCGACTGGACTCCTTGCGATTTTTAACACTCTACAGAAAGGACCACCAACTCGATAGTCCGATATCTTCATGAAAAGCCTAGAAGAAAGATATGCTCAACGACTTCGAGGAGGACCCACTGGGCTACTCTTGCACGGAATAGGGAAAACCCTCTCGAGTCACTCGACGATTAACGGGACGACAGGTGACAGGTGATAATGGCAATGCGAAGTAGAAATCAAAGTGGCGTGGGTCACGGATGAAGCTAGCGACATCGCCGAAACGTGCGTATGGTTTTGACATATTGACATCAATAAGGTTTCAAGCATTCTCGCATACTATATCGAATGTTTATAGCGAGGTTAAAAACAGTCGATGAGAAAAATTTGATCGTTAGTATTTACATCATATCTGACTTGCTGACGACATCAAACATATTCCGTTGAAGAAATCACGGGGGACAAGCAACTAAGAAGGCAATGTAAGCAATGCTGTGACCTATCTTGATGATTGGAAACCAAGGGCATTGCGGTGGCATTCCTACTGCTTACGGAAATGCACAGCGTCACACATTTTCGACATCCAGATTGCACTGCTCTGACGTTATAAACATATTGCGGAAAGTAAAACAAACAGAGGCAGGAGTTTGACCCGTGTCTCACTCAAACAAGAGACGCCTGATACCAGCGCACCACTAAGCCTATCGCATCGCCACTACACTTTCACCAATACAACCTGTCGTAACTATCACAAACTAGCCTTTGCTGAGATTGGTCGATTAATCACAGATTCACTAGACTGAATGTGAAATAACTTCGTTTGCCTCAGAATTTCTATCCACCTACAATAGAAACACCAAAGCGCTGTCTATAGAAACATAGTTAACAAAAAACTTGCACTATTGAATGGTGGCACCCTATTTAAATGTACTAGAAAATGTTTCATCATATGACGATCATTTTCAGGCGGTATGAGAACAATTCAGTAAACTCCCGTCTGGAGTCGGATGTTTTGCATATCATTCAATGTTCTTAGATTGCCACTAGTATTTCAACTCAATGCTAATACATTTATTTTGATTTTCTACTATCAGGACTAATTACAGTACTGAGTAATAATTTCAGCGCATCACATATAATCGTTCTCGTCACGTTGTCGAGCTTATGGCTCATGTATTTAACAACTCCGAATATTTAGTGTATATCAAAGGACGAACGACATTACGATTACAAAAACTCTTTAATAAGTAAGTGCTGTTGCAATTCAGAAGAAACACACCATCATTCCTTAACATAAACACTAGCAGTATCCCTATGTAAAACTTTCCTACATGGTCCTTTCTTCTTTTTTCCTGCTTATATAGTTGATTTCTTGTCCACAGTATTGAAAACGCATTGACAGCCTCACCATACACGCCGACTTGTGTTTGAAAATAAATAATGATTAAACTTATTAAATGATCACTTCAACAGAAACTATTCTTACATTGTTGTTGATTATATTCATCGATGTTAGAACAGGAGCTCTAGAAAGAGCTCCATTGGTTTAGTAAAGTGTAAAAAGCTGGTACCATCCAGAACAAAGAAACCGGAAAGAAGAGATACCGCGGGCGCTATGATCGGTCGCTTGCAAAGCTTATTTTTTGCTTTGAAGAAATTTTTTTGAATTTCTTAAAGATATTCTTGTGATACTAACAAAGAATCATTGCTGGAAGGGAATATGATAATACAGTGCGAATATTCATGTGACCAGCTAAAGTGTCCGATATCACATGTGTTCACATTGACGTACTATCGAAATTTCAAATACTATTCTTGCATTCAAAAGTACATCATGGAATTGGCAAGCTCGTAATATTGAAGAACTTTGAAAATCGTTATCAACTTTTTGCACGGTAAATTTAAGAAACGAGCGCATATAGCGCAGGAGTTAAAGGTACTCTGTGGCAGACAACAGTTCGTGTAATGGATGGTCAATGGTCCCATTCGCGCTGAAGGCTCACTAAACCTTCCGTTTTTCCGAGTTCGGTGAATGGTACAAGACCTCTGAGGGAGGACCACCTGTATCACCTGTCATCCCGTCGATCGTCGAGTGACTCAAGCGGATACCAGCAACTCTTCCATTTTTCCTTATCGCGTGCAAGAGTAGCCCAGTGGGTCCTCCTCGCTTCAGGAATTCGCTGAGCATCAAATCTTTTCTTTATCGCTTTCCTGGAGAAATCGGACCAACGGGTCAGTGGTCTTCCTTTAGAGCGCTTGACGTCCCGAGGAATCCAGTCGGTAACGGCTTTCGTCCATCGGTTGTCGTTGAAGCGCATCACGTGGATCATAATGTACCGAGTAGGGACACCCTGGTTATCCAGAGCCTCTATAACCGCTTCTGTTTCCACTGAATCGAAGGCTTGCTTCAGGTCGATAAAAGTGAGACAGAGTGGTTGTTTGTACTCTCGTGAAACTTCAATGAGTCTTGTAATCGTGTGGATGTGGCCTATGGTACTAAATCCTTTTCGGAGTCCTGCTTGTTCGCATGGCTGTCCTTCGTCCAGTGTTCTGTCAATCCTGTTTAGGATAACTCGAGTAAAGACTTTATAGACAACGGGAAGCAAACAGATTGGGCGATAATTGCCTATGCCGTGAAGGTCCCCCTTTTTGAACAACAATGCGGTCTTGCTGGTTTTCCAGTGAATAGGGACCTTGCATTCTGACAGGTAGCGACTGAAGAGCCGAGCCACGGTGTTGATGAGAACTGGCGACAGATTCTTCAGTTGTTCTGGTCTAATCCTATCTGGACCGGGTGTTGTTCTGTTCTTCACCGACGATATAGCATGTCGGATTTCGGAAAGGAGGACCGGTGGGACGACATATTCGTCCTCTTTCAATTTATATGACAGTAAGAGGACATGGCTAGCGGAGAGATCCGAGTAGTATTGGTGGATGATTTTCTCCATAGCCCTTCTCGAAGCTGTAAGTGTCCCGTAGGGGTATTGGAGTGCAATCATCCTGGTCTTATAGTTGGCGAAGCCTCGCTGGGCTTTACGAATGCTCTTCCCAGCTTCTGCAGCTTCTACCATAACTGCTGCTCGTCTCTCTTTGTGGTCTTCTTTTATCGCTTCTCTGCAGCGTTTCGCAAGTTTGGACGTAAGGTTTCGGTTGCCTGCAGCTCGTGCGATTCCACGTTGACGTATCAGCTCGAATGTCTGCGGAGACAAGCGTCTCTTCATGACCTTAAGACTCTCGGCTTCCACAGCGCTAACGTGAAGATATTCAGCGAGCCGATCGTATTCTTCGTCGATGATGTCGACAACGGCATGTTTCCAGGAGCCGACTAATGATTTAAATACATGCCAGTTTATGGTAGTTCTGGGACTTCGTTGTTTGAACTTAGCGGCTTTCTCTCCTCTCCTCGAAAAACGGAACGTTGCTCGAAGGAGGCGATGGCCTGATCCCGTGTAGAACTTAGCGACAACAGCGACATCGGTCAGCGAAAACCTTCGATTTACTAAGATGTGGTCTATTTCGTTATTGTACTCTCCATTGGGAGACTCTCACGTCCATCGCTGAGAAAGAGGCTTTTGGAATTGCGAGTTACCATGGATGATTTGAGTCGTCATGGTAAACTCAGATAGCCTCTCACCCTGTTCATTCCAATCTAGTCCGTGGGTCCCCATGTAACGTTTTTCAGACGTTCTGAGGGAGGATAGCAGCTACTTTAATACATTGGTAGGCCACGGATTTAATCAGCTTGAACGGTGCTAGATGAACACGAATGTATGACACATCCTTCAAAGACTGATCAATGTCCAGAGCCTTAGAGCTTTCAGTTTTGATGCCTGAGAACTGAACATAGATCATGTTTGGCTCAAAGTTCAAACGTGAAGAGAGATGCTTGCAAGTGTTAGCACGTTCGGGACGGCCATTGATCCATCGAGCAGCGTGATTCGCAAGTGAAGCATGATTGTCGTTGTTTGATTAAAGTTCTTTTTCCTTTAGGAAAAAAACTGTACGTTTTTGGTGATACTCTGACACTATGGTTTCTTCTAGGCGCTCATATGCTTTTAGTGCATATAAAGCTTTTACGTGTGAAGGAATTCTAAGAATAAAATATGATCCTTGTTTCGCTCTCGAAACGCAATACCAGGGCGTTTTGAAAAACGAATGCTTTCATAATAGCCGAGATCTGAGCTATTGAATGTACTGATGGGGGTTTTATCGGCTTAGTCACTTGTGAAAAACAGCAAAGGATGCCTCAAATCAGCTTTTTATAGTTCAAGAGAAAAGCTTATGCTTTGTCCATATTCGCAGGATTAAAGGAAACGAGTCAAGTGCTAGAAATGGTGGGATCCACGCAGTAAAATGTGATACCGAGTCGCGTAAAATAAAGATAGTAAAAAAAAACCACATCATCACCTAAACAGTCCCCACCATAGAGCCGATTACTGAGAAACTTTCAAGGCGCAGTCCTAATTAGTGGGTGGTGGTTCAACGCAGGTAAGAAGTGGGCTTTACTCGCACTTAACGCAAGTAGATTCATGGAATTGACTTCTTGACTGTCCTACGATCAAAAGTTGAGAGAAAAGTAAATTAAGGGTCTCGGTGGTGCGCTGCCACGGGATCCCTCAGAAGAAAATTATTCGTGGGCTCGTAACCCACTTGAGGCTTCGTATTCAGCTTGTTTTAGAGCTTTACGTAGTACTGTGCCATGAAAAAGAAGAAGATTAGACAGTAAATAAAACTTGAAAAACGTTGACCAATATGATTTAATGGACCACCTTTTGCTTAACTTCACTATGTGTCACCAAGATATTTCTTCATTTATCATAACGTCCGCGGGTTTCTTATACAACTTTTACTCGATTAAGGTCCAAACTTCTTCGTCCTTTCCAGAGACGATTGATCCTGATCGATAGTCCACACCCTTTCGTTCTTAAAGTGTGGGCCTTCGTAGTCATACCGAGTGAAATATACGGCACAAATCACACGCTTCACTGGAGTTTTTGACTTTAGCACAGCTTTTTACACTTCAGTGGGCAAAGAAAGATTTCTATATCATGTTTCTCTTGATCAGGTTATGAAAGTGCTAGACTGAGTTGATCGTATGTCAGTTTTGACCTATCCAGGTTCTGCAAAAGCAGAAATTGTCCAAGCGTCAGAGAGTGTTGTACTGGTTTAATCGTTTAACAACCTCGTGCTTACTCATCCCGAAAACACTCAAGAATATTTGGTAAACCATAGATAGGCTTGTGAGCAGTGTGTATCAATTCTACCATACTGCCAATGGTGCCTTGTCAGGATTTTGAGCAGTGGAAAAGAAAGACATTTTGATAAATCAACTATTCAGGGAGCTAGAGTCATATGAACGTCAACTGGGGATTCGATGGAGTGGCCAAAGAATGGAATGGGATATTTGGACGGCGCTTTTATTCGCTGGCACAGTTTGTACAACAATCGGTGAGCTGCCGTAGTATGCTAGTTGACGGTAGACCAAAGTAATACGAGAATGAAGAACGCAAACTAAAAAGAGCAAAAGAACGAACATTAAAGTGTGTTTATAGTACTGTCACAGTATTCAAAGTTCTCTGAGAGAATGGGCTACTCTAGGAGTTTCACAAATCAGTGGTCATCTAACAACCTATATGGTGTTCAGGTTATGGTCATGTCTATCCAATAACAAATATTGGAAAGATTCTCACCATGATATTCGCCTTATTCGGTATTCCATTGATGTTATTGGTTCTGCAAGATATTGGCAAATTGCTCACGATTTCAATGAAACTTCCATGGTTTCAAACGAAACGAATCGTGAGAAAAGTGTTGAGGTATGATTAATGCTAAATGTCAATTATATTTCTACAACTCTAGTATCTTATTTTAAGAATTTTTCTCTTTGATGGAACAAACCAATAGCAAAAGGATTGATCAACCCATTTTGTACCATAGAGTGTTAAAGTGTCCGTGGGTACAGAAATGATGGAACTTTGAAACAACCTGAGCAACCTAATCACTTTTCGAGTAGTTTTTTTTTTGGCCGAAAAAATGGAAATGTGATTTCGAAAAAAACCACATTGCTTCTGTAATAACTTTCTTGCAGCTTAAAACAGAGTAATTTTGTTGACCACACAGCACAAAGCACTTGCACTAATACGCTGTAAAAATCGATCGGTAATTCGTAGGATAGACGTCTGGATGACCTTTGTTGCCACTTTAGAACAATTCAATTCATTGCTACCAAGGCCTTTTGTAGGCGTTTGCTGCTTTCCGAATCCATACCTCGTTATATCTCAGTGCAATTTTTCACCAGTCATGTAATAAATATTGAAGTTCAAAGATATTAATGGTCTTAAGTGGAAGAACGCAGTAATTTACCAGTGGAGAGGTAGAGTAAATCACGGGGAAATATATTTGCTCTATAAGCTGACGCACGGTGTTCCGAATGGATTGATGATACACCTCGGACTGCTTTGAATCCGGATATTCTAATTTCTGCATTGTAGTGAGAATGATCTGATCTATCGAATGGCTAGATTTTGTGGGTAATTTTCCAGATCATTTTACACCGATAAGGCTTAATCTGAGGATATAACCATATAATAGAATTCGTTCAATATCGTACTGTTTGATAACCTTTTCAATTGACTGTTTGAAGTTCCAACGAATTACAGCGACATATAGCAGAGAGACAACTTATCTCCAAAATCTTGATATTGATAATTAATCAAAGAACATGTTACTGTTTGAGGTGTTTTGCGAAGCATTCGCTGAGCGAGATAAGAGAGATCGAGATATACAAACGTCAAGATCTCGAGGTTTTCGACTTACCTGTAGTGGTTGGTGTTTCGCTTATAGCTGGATGGGTGAGAATTTTATCAGTTAGAAAAGCAATGCCCCATAGTGATTTATAATTTATTGCCTATTATATATACTCCGCAATTTACACGCTCGTATGAATGGATTTACTCATGTTTACAAACATATATGATTGACACATAACGGACTGTGTGCATTCTAATTATTTATACGTAGATTATTGGCGTACGTAATGTAAGGGGGTAAAGTTTCGAAATGGACCGATTCACCATAAGCTGCCAAATTCTTCCAAATACTGATAGTATTTGCGTGACTGATAGTATTCGCGTGATGAAATACAGCAATACATTGTATTAGTAATGAGCTACCACTCATACCCACTAAGCATTAAAGTGTCCTATATAGTCCTGTCCTAATCAAACCCCTCAGAGTCTTCAAGCATCGAGAATTCAACATCTGCTGATCCACAATCATCAATTCTATGAAGGTTGAAAATTAGGCGTCAACCCTCTAGACACTGCGCGTAGCGCGCAAAACTGTTGTGGAGTCGAGAGCGATTCTGCAGTTGCCGGGAGTGGAGGTGTCCAGCCACCACTCACGCATGCTACATAATTTAAAATTTGCGCCTGAAAGCAGAGCGAGATTTACGTTTATATAACTCTGAAATATCGAGTCACTTAAAGACACCTTTTCTCATGAGGAGTAAATTGATGGGATCTCATGTCATTCGATGACAAATGGGTTTCTTGGGTTAACAAGAGATTTTCCACACTTTTTCGTTGTTGTGCAAATTATCTCGTTTGTTTATCAAATGAAAGCAAGAAATGACTGATTGAAGTATTCCCCTTCAACTTCAACAACTTTCTCCCACTTCTCCGGCAATTCCACTCAAATCGTCGACAAGCATGTGAGTCGTCAACGACGGAGACGTCTCAGTTGCATTCAAAACACTTTGCCGGTCAATTTCTTGTGAACGGCCGGCTTCTTGCTTGTGCGTGAAAGATCCATGTTCAACCTTAATTCACTGAAACGACCAAAATTGCAGTTCTCCTGACTGTTCCGTCACCCTAAGCCCTGTTAATATGGCGGAAAGTTTCAGCAGCTTTTGAACCCAAGCGGTACTTGCGTAGCATCAACAATCGCTTTGCTTTCGCGACAGTTCCATCATTGATAAAGTTTATATTTGTCATGCATCAAAATAACCGCAAGGAGCTGCTCTGAAACGATATTAAAAACCAAAAACTTATGGATGAAAAGTAATCAACAAAACACGAAAAACTCTGGAACATTTCTTGCCAACACTAGATTCCCATATATTTTTGAAAACATTTGTATTTCTGTATACACAAATGTGTTCCTTTGTTTTGTGCAAATGTAGATGTTTGTGTGTGATCATTTGCGTATATGCGACTTTATTCAACCTCAATTATTCTTATATGTGCACACAAGTCTACTGATGCATTAACAATCGAATACTTTACGGAACTGCGCAAGAGAAGAGAATCTGAGCGGAATTAATATATTTTTTCATATCTTCTAACAGTATTAGAAGATTAAATCTTGTAATTCTAATGAACTTCCTTTTAGATCTTGCTCTGCTCAATGGTGCTCTCAGTGTGGGACCAAAAGTGGACAATGTTAGAGTCGTTCTATTTTTTCTTCATATCACTGAGGTAATCCTGTGCAGTGCTCAAAAAAAAGAGAACAGAACTCTAGTGAAAGAAGTGGTTTTTTTTACCTTTTATTTTGAACTTATAGCACGATAGGACTGGGCGATCTCGTACCATCATCACCACGTCTTCTTATCACTATGTTCGGTTTTATACTTGTTGGTCTTTCATTAGTATCAATGGTGATCAATCTTTTGCAAACAAAGGCAAGTCATTACTAGAATGAGGTGTTTTTAAAATTACAGTTATCAAAAAACTCACTATTGCACATTACATGCATAAAAAACGATGTTTAGCATAGATTTTGAAGAAAGGAAATTTAATGAAAAAGGTCAGTAGTTTTCTTTTTAGTGACGTCATCTTCACTAGACTCAACAGAACGTTTGTTATAGATATCTAGGCAAAACTGTGGAAAAAAGAACGAAAAAACTCTTCTCAATACAAATGATTTGTCTCTAACTATATACCGAAATATAAACATCACCGATCCGGCAGCACTAAAATTTTTTTTTGAACTCTTTCTGTTTTCAGTAGGATTTTTCTATGAATACTGAATGTTGCAGAACATTAGAGTCATAAGAGCTTACTGTTAGAATTTTTAGATGAAAAAAAACTTATGAAGCTGGGCCAGTCACTGAAGACGACAGCATAATAGAAGCCGTACTCGAACTGGTTTCACCGCTCAATGATGTTCAAATTTATCGTCAGATTTCTGAAAATGAGGTATAATGAGAAATTCTGCAGAATGCTATTTAGCCTAGTAGCTGGGTAGTAAATGAAGATTAACTGGGATCATCTTGGAAAGGTTCCACATCAAAACTGGAAAGGCCCAGGAAATTTCCCCATGAGTACTCCTGCGTCATCAGAAGCCGTAGAAGTACATGAATTGTAGGACTTTTTGATAAGTTGCATTGTTGGTAATGTTCTTTGAGCGACTAGAGTGCATGGAAAAGTTCTTATACATGTTAAGACGACTTATTGCCAAACAGCAACCCAAGTGGTGTTGGGGACACGACAAATTGATTTGAAAATGGTTTAGAAGCATTTCTGTTGTGATGAAAATAAGCATCAGTGCTCGATAACGACTATGAGCAGGTCGACACAGACGAATCTCAGCCTACCAGCTATTCGACAGGTCTGTGCATTGAAATCAAATAGTAACGGTTTACCTTTCCTTTCTGCAGTTAGTTTAATAATATTCGCTGTAATAAAACAGTTTGTGACTATCATTAGATCAGCGGCTCACGTAAGGCACAATGATTGAATATTCTGTTAACCGCTCCGCGTCCCAGGCAAACTCACGAATCCTTCCATCTTTCGGGAATCAACAAAATGATTCCAAATTTGTTTGGGAGGATAACAACACTGACTTGATAATTGACACGCCTTCGCTGGTCATTATGATTCACTTAGTCACTTTTGACGATGCGTAAGCATTCCAGACAGCCTTGAAGGAGCGTTTCATTGGAGTGCGATAACTATGTGCACTGAAATCGGTCTATATATCTTGTCGGTTCCGGAACAAGCAAGGACCACTGGTTGCTTTTGAGACAGTCATTTCCAGTTCCAAGAAGGAGAGAAGGGAAAAAAGGAATTACAATCGAGAAAGGGCAATTTCCAAGGGATAAAATTCAAATAACTGTTCAGTCGTGTAAGGATACTATAGTGTCCTTATGATGTGGGAAATATTTTAATGAAGTCGAATGCATGACACATCCCCTAGGGATTGATCGAAGAGTAGCTTCATCCTTTATGTTTTTACTTAATCAGTTCATAAACAAGTGAGTTGCACAAATAGTATTTAATGTTGATGTTGTACGTGAAAGTTGGCAATGTGCGTAATGTGAATTGATTGATATTAACCCTTTGGGGTCCATGGTCCCCATTGAATTGATGAGCTTGCGATACGCGTTACAACGGCACCACGATTAATTATCATTTTTTGTTTAGGAACCCAAATGAATACAGTTACCATTCTATTCTAACACATATTTATGCCATGATATCGATTACTGAATATGTTTCTCACTCAAAATTAACTTATTAAAGTGTCTTTTAGATTGTGCTTCGGTCGGATGGAGTACACTGGGTGATGGATGAGTCACCGGTGAAAAGTCCGGACGAGGTTTGTGATTTGCTAGAGTTTTTGCACCGATTTGTCTATAAACAGTATTAGTGGAAAGATTTTGGCAATCCCAGCCACTCCTTATCTATTTCGCTTATCACTACATTTTTAAGGTAACACGACTGGTCGAGTTCGAAACTGGTTTACGAATATGTGAACAGATAGGTACGAATCACACTAGTGTTTTTAAACAAAGGGCAACTATAGCCATCTGCCTGTGTCAATTTAGCGATGGGTGTTGACCATAAAAACATTTATTTATGAAATGCTTAAAGGCCTAAAACGTCTTTCGCAGATCTTGAACTCTTACTTTAGCAAGTTTTGTTGCTACCAGATGTCTTGTCAAGAAAAGGGAACAAAAAAGCGAACATATGATACTGCATCGGCTCAGCAACAAAAAATGAATGAAAATATTCAGGAGACACCAATGAAGACAACGACAACGAAGAGAATCTTGTTCAAGAGACTGACGTACTGCTTGAAATGGAAGAAGACTGCAACTGATGAGATTTCGTCTTCAAAAAGTTCTTTTCATAGCAAAAATATGGTATTTAAGATTACTGAGAAAGAAAAGACAAAGAGATGAAATGTATGAATAAGTGGAAATCAATTGAATGACAATCAAGATCAGCTGTATCCATGGTGCTCTAGAAAATGTTATAAACTCATTCAAAAGACTTTCGAATAGCAAAATATCATCACCGCTTTCAATTACATGACCCGTCAACACCTTGCATGAATAACAACATTCTTTCAAATCAACGCGTTCCAGTGAACCTTTGTTTCACAAAGATCTCCAAATTTTGAGTGTAGGTGCAGCTGCTGCTTGACCTTTCAGTTTTCTCCACAAATATCGTTGAATATCAGCCGTGTAGATAGATTCTCCCTAAAATCTCTAGATAGCGGTGTTGGGGCGTTCAAAGGTCTTCACCACAGGCAACCCTTGCGTATCAACCAAAGCTTTTTCTAAGTTAGTCTGTTGCCAATGTAATGACGCCGAAAAGTCGGAGGCTTGATGGGTACGGCGCAGGGTTGAACTAGTTTAGTGATCAAATGAACTGAATTGCATCTTCGACCAGTGCCACCTCTCTCCCTGTACGAATATTCGTGTAAAAAATTAACTCATTTGTTTACTATACTTTTGACACAATGTTAAAATAGCACCAGTCAACTTTCTTGTAGATCATATTATCACCAGTATATTAGCTAACCACCATGACTAGTGCAATAAATCGCGGTATTTTTGAGGGAGTATTTTTGATTCTTCAAGTCCATTTCTAGCGTTCAACAACGCAAAGCGGTCGCAAATGAGTAGTGCGAATCTTACCTGGTTTGGTGAACAACTACTGGTAAGCGAATTGCGGAACACTTCGTGAATTCTGGCCCATGAATGCGTTTCCATAAAACGATTTGGGCTTCGAGCTAAGAGTGAGCTATACTAGATTGCTGCAAAACGTAATTGAGTGACACACTGAGAAGCTAATTTTCGAAAAAAATGAAACTTCCATATTTTAGTTGCCTCTAATGTGTGATGTATTAATTTATTGGAATTTATGCAATTTCCTATTACCTGATGATAACGCCGCAAGGTGCTGTTTATAGACTGAACATAATACTGATCAATTGGGAACATTGGCAAAACCACGGATATCTGTAGTCATTGATTTCTTGCGACATGACAAGAATTCACTAGAACCTTCATGATCAGATAAAGAATTCTTAAGGCATTAAAATTAGGGTAAGGTAAAGAAAAGTAAATGGTGGTGCTTTTCAACCCAGAAAGTAATCTCCATTTTCTTTTATAGAGATAGTTGATTTCGTTGAGAAGGAATTTTCTACGTCAATGAAATATTAGGTTTTGACTTGGGCTCTAAGGAATTTTTTTCTAATTGTCTAGCAGTGTCGTCATGGCGATTATGGCTATACGATCATAGAGTGGATTCTTATGGGTGCAGTGATCGCGTTGGCTGTCGGCATTTGTACAATTGTATACGGCACAAAAGTAAGGTTTCTGGCATATATTCGCATCTTGGATAAATACTGAGTGTTAGCGTGAGAAGATCAACATTGATTTCTGAAATTTCCTCCTATTCAATGCTGAATCTCCTTCGTATGAGATGACGGCTAATTATGGAAAAGAGCTAATTTATTGCCATTAATATTGATATGTAATAAGTGAGAAAGAAAAGAAAAACGTTGTACGCCCAAATACATGAGCATTCTTATAAATGATTGTAGTCAGGAAGGCTAAGCGAAGGCGCACTTTTCACGTTGTTTTGAGAATTCTTCCTGATTGCTTTTTGTCTTGAAAATACTTTTTCATAAGTTGAGAACACAATGTACCAATAACTTCAATTCAAACGTGCGTGCTTTCAAAGACAATAACATGTGTGAACGCATTTCAAAGCCTGACGGGAGAGTTGTCGTTAAATCGAGTGGTTTATGAGTTTATGGCTGCTTGCATTTGTTGTTTCGGTTCTTTCTGATAAGGAGGGAACAAGTAAGAAAACGATCTCATTCGCTCGAGAGGAAGTTTTCATAGGAGTGTTAGTAACCATTCGAAACCTGAGACGCTACCGCCCCACGTCGCCGGTGCCCACGTCGAAAATTATGTTTCATACTTGCTTATTCCTTCATTTTTATCACGCGTACAGTTCGCTGGAAGCCGGAAAGCATATCAGTATGTAAAGAAATTTTCATAGTATCTTTGTCAATCTTTTATTTAGAGTTTCTTTCGAAGCGGTGAATAAATTTCCATGAATAACAAAATGTCAATCGTTCCGCCTTCCTCCGCCCTTGCCACGGCTTTCGCCTTGTCAAGTAGCCTGTAAAAACGCTGCCAAAAGTGCAGAAAAAGGATATCGCTAGAATCAGAAAACATTGCCCTATCAGATAATTATTATTAGTCTAGAGAGAGTTTTGCGCGGTGAGGTTTAAAGCGCAATTCAAAGACTACAGGAGATCAAAGATCGTAAGAGCCTCATATAAAGCAAAACATTTTCGAATCTGAACCTTGTGCTATAGTTCGCGTACAAGTACTCTAAAAAAGGAGTTTTGCTTAAGGAAATATAAGAGAGATAAGAGAAAAAAAGCGTGTTTTCATGGGAGATAATTTTTTTTGAATGTTAAAATGTTATGAAGGGATATTTTAAAAACCGACGCTGTGGGGCTGTAGCAACAAGTCTCAGCTTTCGAATGGTACCAACACTCCTACGAAATATTCTTCTCTAGCGAATGAGAGAGATTTTTCATTTATTCCCTCCTACCACATGACAAGTTGGCTCAACTAATAATGAAAGGATCTATTAAAAGATGAGCGTGGTCTTAATAAAGCACTCAAAATAAAGGTATAATGTGATTAAAATTGTGTTAGGTGAAATTTCGCTTGATATAGAGTGTAAAACGTTCGTCTTCGATATCTCTCTGCAGGGAGAGCAGGCTCCTGAGAGAACTGACTAACAGAAAGCTCGAAAGACGACGAATTCTGCCCGAGTGACGAGTCTGTAAGGACGAAACACGTGTATCGGGCTGTACAAGAGCCCTTACCAGACCACATGACAAGTTGGCTCAAATAATAATGAAAGGATCTATTCCTTCCTAATCTGAAAGAAACATTTTTCGTCATTAGCTGTAATTTGATAATTATTAAATCAAATAGATATTCAATGCTACATTAGTACATAAGAAAAGAGATTTAGATCTCTAGAAGGTGACTTTTTGAGCTTTTTTTCTCGTGATTTGAGTTTCGCGGAGAGATGAGGAGTGGTTAGTGATGCAACCCAACAGGAAGCAAGGTCATCGCTCGGCCTTATCCCAATCCTCTCTTGCACTACGCATAGGACACCTTGGATCAGCTGTCTTCAAGTTAGTAAGAAGAATCGAGCATGCTACGACATCTGTAAGAAATTGAAACCTCTATGCAGCAATCGAAACAACACTCAAGATGTTTCGAAAACCTTTGTGGACGGCGAATGCAAGAAAATAAATCAACTACAACCAGAGCTGAGATCCGCATAGTAGATTTGATGACAAATCATTTAGATAATTAGGGATAATTCAAATTTTAAATAAACCTTAGTCACGTAAAATCTCTAAGCGCTTCTAGAGCAATACAGCAAATATTAGATCTTATAAGTTTTGGCACTAGAGCAATAAACACCAAATTTATTAACCAGAAGTAGCTAAAATTGCTTGACAACACTATTCTAAGTATAAACCATCAGTCTCAGCACATCTGCCATCTCTCAAGCAACAAATTATTGCCGCCTTGTGCAGAATTTTTTGAGCTTTCTTTTGGTACCTTGTCCATACGTGCTACATCATAACCACTCAACGAAGTATTTATCGCAATTGCTGTTTTAGGAGCACAACTTGCGACGAATTACACGAACCGCTTTTGAAAACATCAGTCGTGAAAGGCTCAAGGATTTGTGCCCAGGTGAACAGTGCTTCGGTTTTTTGCCGAATTTAGCGCCCACAACACCAACTTGAAGGATTAGTTGCGCTCCGGACGTCCATTGACAAAGAGGAAGTCGATCGAACTGGGGTGGCAGTTGCTGGATCATATGCCGTACAGCCTGACTTATCGCCGTCTGATTACCACCTATTGCGATCGCTGGAGCACTTCCTGAGCAAGAAAAAGTTCCGAGACATCAATCATTTGCGTTAAGGATTGACAACTTTCTTTGATTCCAAAGATATGACGAGTTATGTGGGTGCAATGCTAGTATGTTGTCTGACATACGGCACAAATGTATTCAGGCTAATGGGCATACTCTGAATAGTTTTGTTAAGCAATATTCAATTACTTCTGGTTAATGTACTTGACTTTTATTGCCTTGTTACCTGAACTTACAAAAAGACCTAATATTTGCTATAACTTTACACTGCTCCTAACTTCAAAAACTTTGGTTATTGGAAAATATGTGAAGTGGGCAAGATTTATGCAATGTTTCGCGTGACCACCATCGACGCTTAGACGGCAGAGTCCAACATTTGTTTGAATGGATACGTTTACAATGTTAATTGCCTCAGGCAGCAGCGTTACCACACAGTTCTACACAATTTATACATGTTGTTTCAATGCTCATGTCGTTCCGGCCTTTATTTCATCACATAAAGCTTTCCTGTCAGATGTTCCTAGTCAATAGATAACTTTTAGACCACACACTTTGTGTTTGGAGTTGCTCGGAAAAAAATCCATTACGTCTATCGAGCAAGTTTTCTGACGAGAAATTTGAGTGGTAATCGAGTGTCATTCGCGTTATGATTGCTTAGTGAATTATAGCTAACGGACAGAGTATACCGGTATGAACAGTACTGATAGAAAAACAGCGTAAATCGTAAAGCATTACCAAATTTCAACAGTAGTGTGTGTAGAATGGACCACAATGCCATGATGTAATTAACATTATAAATTTCATTGCTACGCATTGAGAGACAGAATAAAGTCTCTACAGTTGTCGTCCTCACAGCTTCTCAATTTTTTTGACGTTCGGTAAACTGTTGTTTATTGCTTAAAAACCACCAAGTCTGAGATAGCCGAAGATTAAGCGTGGTGCTCTGGGTTGATAAACGAAATTAACCGTGCGAGAAGGCATGTGCCTGCGCTGGTACACGACTACTTACAAGCCTTTTTTGCTGATCGAAATCTTTTTAATGAATTTTTGACAGTCATTCGAAAGCTCAAATCTCTGCAATTTCATTGATGTGCTTGGTTTATGCTGCTCTCTTCAGTGGCTGTCGCAGCAAGAATAAATTTATGTCTTACATTCAGATTGCTTTGTTCGTTAGCTGGGGACGGTGGTTGGGTCTAGACAATCTCAAGCTAAACTCATTTCTGTAAAGGTTTGCGCAGAGCGCTGTAGTAGCGAGTGAAAGTTTACGTTTCACTCCCAAAGTAGTTAGCTAGCCGCTTGAACATTGCATAAAGATCATTAGTGCTTATAAATAAGGTTCATGTGTTCTTTTTCGCCATACAAAGTAGAATTTTCAAAAAGGAACTTTTCCGAAGCTATCTTCACTCTAAGGTCGTTCCAAAAGTTCTCACACTGAAGCAATAAACACGAGATTTTTCAGCCAGAAGTGATCAAAATCTCATGATATTAGCCATCGCGCAATTGCATACCTTCTTGCGAGCATTTTGGAATACAATTTGTCTACAGTTACTTTAAGGTGGAGCTCTCGTGGAGACGTATTTGCTTGCTATTCATACACGAATGGCACGTAGGGGAAAAGCTAGTGAAGCGGCGGACAAGACTAAGGAGCTTTCTGTGGATGGTCCAAGCGCGCCCGATCCTCCAGACTATTCTCACCAGTTTCAAACTTCGCGTACTCCGTAGCCGTTCTTTCTAAAACCGTATCATCGCCCTGAGCTCCATTACTCTTGCCACGCCGCTTCACTATCATCTTGCTTAAGCGCCACTCGTGCATGACTAGCAAGCGCATCGTTTCTAAGACAGCTTCATTTTGAAGCAAGTTACATACTAAAATGTTTACAAGAAAATGCGAAACTGAGCGATTAGAAAATCGTGCAATTTTGACTACTTTTAGTTCGAAAATTTGGTGTTTTTTGCGGTAGTACTAAATCTTATGGAACGACCTATTAAAATGAACGACCTTTATCGCTGGTCATAAATCCCTATGTCTCCATGAGAAAGATACATCCTTGCAAAAAGTTATTTATTTTCAACTGTTCTTGAAGTTTCAGTGTGCCAGATAATCATTTTTGAGCCACGTATGTCAAGTGGTGTATCAAATGGACTGACTTATACAGCCCGATACACGTGTTTCAACCTTGACGGTCTCATCAGTCGGGCGGTTCCCTTCGTCTTTTGCCAATCCTCTAGGGGCTCTCAGTTCACTATACTAAGATTAGGGACGACAAACATTTGACACTCTATGTCCGGTGAAATTGTCAGCGAACGCACAGTGTTGTACACTCGATTGCTCTTGGCTGGTGTCATTAGCATATCATACCTTTGCTTTCGAGTACTTTCTTAAGGGCGTCATGGTCGAAACACGTGTATCGTGCTCTATAAGTCAGCCAAATTGACAGACCACATGACATGCGTGACTCAGAAATGATTATCTGGCATATTAAAATTTGAGCTGTGGTCTTAAGAAACTTTCGAAAGGAAAAGTATGTTCTTGAAGTTTTTACTCTATCTTGTCTATGTTTTTGTAGTCACCCAATAGTTGCTAAAAAATAAAAATAATGCTAACTTTGATACTGAATTGATTTTGCGAAAAGACCTCTTATAGCATTATGTTAGTAGAGGATGCTTCCTCTACCAGTGGAAAGGAGATAATGCTTGCAATTGGTGCAATTGGCACGCTGTTTGAACTTCACAGCTGGTTTTGTTAGCAGTTTTACAGTAAAATTTTGAATCTAAGAATACCTCATCGCTACAAGAAGATAAATTACTACTAAAGGAAAGTCAAAAATTCTTTATACTAAGAGAAACGCCGGTTTCAAAAATCTTGCTTTTCGTAATGGACGAACGAGAAATATGTAGTACTTACCAGTTTCTCTGAATGCCTGTGGCTTTTCACACGGAGCACTTTGTAACACAAAACAATTCGAGCCCTCTTTGCATATGTGAACTTCAAACAATTCGTATTGATCAGGCAAAGCCCATAGACCTAAGCTATGAAAGTGGAAAAGGGTACACATGGGAAACAAGTGGGCGGATAAGGTGCGTAGCTTACATGTGGACAGCCACAATTACTTGCTGAGGTCATATTGAAGTTATATTGAAAGGTTGGAACTCGAGGAAGGTACAGAGAGAGGCATTGAGAGCAATCAAGTAAAAAAAAATGCGTAGAACAAGAAAAGTCAGTGGGCATGTCCTGTGGCGAAGGCTGCAGCAACGAATATTGTAGATAGTAAAGTACACGAGGATATATAAAGACGAATTCTCATAAAATGACAGGAGAATTCTGTTATATAATGCTATATAGGTCTTAACTCCTGAGATACACTAATAATCCAAACTTATTGAAAGTTATCACTGAACTGTTATCTCGGGCAATATACATCTCCATTTTTGGCCAACTATTCATTGTTTTCCAGTTTCCAATCGCTGTGGCAATTTATAGACACAGTATAAATGAAAATTATCGGAACGTCAAGATCTATACCGCAATATCCTTTGTGTGGGGGACCGAAGGCGAGTGGTTGTGATGCTCGTCGCGGTACGGCGGAGGGCCGTAGGGCTGACCTCGACTCTCCCCCCATTTGAGCATGTGGAGAAAATCGTGATGTGTCATAAACGGAGAATAAAACGCTAATCAAAAACAAGGATAGCGCATCACTTTGCGATTCGCGCTGCGTGCAGCAATTTCTATTGCAGCTAACGTTAGGCGTGGTTGAGAAATAGTTTAAGATAGTAGGATTGCTCCTGTTATTTAGCGATCAAACTGCAGAAATTCATGACGAGAAAAGTACTCTATCTTTATAGAAGCAGAACATCATTGATATCATTCTCCCCATGGCATTTCTTTCGATTAGCCTGCGAATCACTGGCATAATCTTACAAATTGAACACATCCCACAAAACGAATTATCTTAATGCGAGTAATTTTAGCAGTACTCGGATGGAAACTGCCAACTGAATTTAATGATGGAGAGCTTACCAACAAAGGAAATTGTTTACCGATATAATAGACATGAATCTGGCAGTCAATGCTGAAACGCTAACTGGAAAGTGAAATGGTTTTTGAAGAGCTAGAATTAATAAATGATTAATAAATGTAAGATTTTGAATGTGCAGCATACTTCACGTAGTATAATGTTTACTTAAAGCGCCCAGAAATCAATCAAGTAAACCTATATTACAATGTTTCTATCGCCACAAAGCGAACGATTTCGCAACTGCCATTGCGCAACATAACTACGCAAAGGCATTCCAGCTGAGGCGATAATTAGCAACTGCTCCATAGTTGGCATTAGACCTAAAGTCGGTCTGATGTTGCAATGTGATGAAATATCAATAATACACAGAACTTACTCCGAGACACTCCACTTGTAGGTAATGTTTAGTTCGCATAAGACCGACTGTTCTTAAAACCTCGCAATAAACATTTAGAATAATTCCAAAAAAAAAAAGATTCTAAAGCCAGTTTGGTACGCCAGGGCCATACATCGGTGTTTCGGAGGTTTCCACCTCTTCGTAAGTGACCCCCGCCCCACATTAAGCCCTGCACTGTAGCAATGAGGACTGTAGTATGTGGTGATGATGACCCTGGCGTAGCAACCTCGTTTAGGCTTTAGACATCCGCCAAATTTGCTTCTAAGGTCACTCCATATTTGTGAATAGAAATCATCACAATCACAAGGCAAACCAACAATATGAACAAAAAAGCTTCATAAAAAGTTCAACATGAAAAAGAACAGTGACTAAGACGAGGAGCATACGAAAACTCTGCTCTATGAAGCTTTGGTTATTGAATAGATTTCTTCGTCAGATTGATCAGACTGTGTACAAAGGGTTGGCACATACACAGCAAAAACCGTAAATGAAAGTCTGGAATAATAGAGAGAATTCGTGAATATGTTGTGCCTAACTACTGCCGAGGTTACTGTGGCTATATAATTGTTTTGTCAACTTTTTATTTCAGTAACATAAGCTACGAATGTTTTATCAGGCTATTACAAATAATGCCATTCTTCTTCATCTGATGATAGGTCATAACTGCATCAAAAACTGATTGCACAAAGCCGTGTATAAAATTAGGAGTTAGATAGCAGTTGTCAAAGAATATCAACATTCAGTGAAACCTTGGTTGTTCATATACAGCTAGCTATAAGTCAATTTCTATTGGAAATGTTCATATAAGGGATAAGGATAAAAGGATAAAGCTTTCGCACGAATCATTGGCAGATGTCTGCATTCACCACCTCAAATGCACATCTGGCAATGACTCGTGGTGGCCTCCCGCTGAACACAGTTAGTGCTGCTTATCCTGCCATACAAGTCTGAGATCAGTCTGGTACCAATTTACCGACCCCGGAGTGATGGATGGCTTGATGAGCCATGAGCGCGAGATCAAACCATTGACCGCACGTACGCCACATGCGCTCTCTGCATGAATAACTTTAGCAAAATCAACGTCGATGCTCCTTCAACCCTGCTTTTTTGGACAAAAAACCACGTCCCTGGGGAAAGGATTAGCTTCGTGAATATTTCCTGCTGCTGTTTGTCCATATTAATCTAGTCACTTGATGATCTGAGAAATACTCATTCAACTACTAAGATTGGCTTGTGAAGAAACTTTTATAGTACATCCTACTGAGGGAATAAAAGATAATGTCATGCAGTCGGAATGCGTTATCTCAGCTTCACAGCTGATTCAATGCTATTGAGGCTAGAGCACAAAGCTCTCGGCGTTGTTCAATCTCTGAGGGATGCGCATGCGTTCACCTACATCTTTCGTTTGAGGTGACAGAATGCATAACGCTTTAACAATCACTTGTGGTGGCTTGTCAGTGGATCACATCAGTGCTGCTATCTTTTTAAACAAGTCCGGTACCAAATCACTGACCTTGGAAAGATGTAAGGCTTGGTGAGCCTTGAGCACGAGATCAAACCATTGGTCAGCGATGTGTGTCTCATATAGCACCTCTAACCACTGCGCCATATGCGCTCGTTTTTTGCTGTCACATAGTGAATTCCTGATTTCTTAAACTTTATCTCGAAAAAGGTAAATTATCATTGATTGAACTCTTATATACCTATTTTCATAAAGAAAAGCGCCCTTTTAGTTACGAACTTTGTGGAATGTAATCGCGTATTGCTGAGTGCTTTGTGATTTTTTTTGTTTTTTTTCACCTGACAATTATTGTTGAGGCATGCGTGTGGTCTGCTATGGGCACTTATACAGTGTAAAACACGTGTTTCGGCCTAGCAGCCTCGTCAGTTGCACGGTATCTTTTCGTTGACGAAACACGAAACACGTGCTTACTGTTGAATTGCAAACAAGGATGTCATAATTATTGATATTTCAAAAATTCAGCAAGCTTCTTTCGCACTGCAACTACGAATAAGGGTTGTAGTTTCTTTCTTAGAGTTGGAAATAAAGTTCTGAAGCACTCTAACAAGCATAATATAACTCCCATGGACATCATGAGAATGGTGCAATTTCTTGTATAAGATTTTCCCAATGAATGCCTACATTTTATCAGTCTTTCGCTTTCACTTTGCTTCAAGACTTCAAATGTCCAACAATACAATCGAAATTGGTGCTTTACTGCGTTATCATTGGACAAAAATGCTTCACAGCAAGCTCAGTAGATGAAATCAACGAAGTTGACGGGGAAAGCAAAACGAGGAAATTTGCTGCTGGACGCTCGCCTCAACGCTCCTTAATGCTGAGATCTTGACCACGTAAACGAGCCTCGCTCAGAACGTCCAATAATGTTGAACAACGAAGATTTGATTGCTGCTTGAAAGATGGACTGTCGTTGAATGTTCGCGAATTGACAACCGAACATGATGTTTCTCATACAACAACTGCATTAACTCCTCTCCACCAGCCTTTGTCCAGAAAAAAGCCACAACAGGATTCGCACGAACTCACCGAAGACAAGCCGCCAAACTAGCCGAAATCTGTCACCAACTGTTCAGCAATCCACCACAGAATGACCGATTTTGGAAACGCATTGTGACTTGGGAGAAGAAGTGGGTGTCGTGACTTAGTCAGTCACAAGCGAGACAAGCAAAAGGCTCAGAAGGGTCAAGCTACGCCGTCAATCGCGAAGCACAGCCGATTTGGCAAAAAAGTCGTGCATCCGTGTTTAGTGGAATTTTGAAGAAGTCGTGCATCTTGAATTGGTTCCGAATGGCAAGTCCATCAGCGAAATCTTTATTGTCAACAGTTAGGCCGAATCTACGACAAGCTCAAAAAGAAGTACCCGATTTTGGTGAACCGAAAGCTTGTTTTGGTGCAACAAGGCAATGCCAGACCGCACACTGCCAAGAAGACCAGAGATAAGTTCGTTGAACTGTACGGAGTCGAGGTTCTGCAGCATCCCGCCTACAGACCAGATTGGCTCCATCCGACATTGGCCTCCACCCATCAATCCAACATTTTTTGAAAGGTCGCCGATTTAATCTTTCGATGAAGGTGAAGAAGCATTTCATGAGTTCTTTGATTCGAAGTCGAAGAAATGGTATCCCGACCAAATCCGAAACGTGGCGGAAAGAAAGTCGTAGATTACAATGATCTCTAATTTCAGAGGATAGTTATAATTGTTTTTGTTTAGCATTCATACATAAATTTTAAGTTTTTTTCAAATGTTGCACAACTTCCTTTCCAGCCTAATATGAATTTTATCAAAACGGATGCTAGCTTTCAAATAATTTCACTGGTGTTTCAAATCTGACAACCTAAATTTCGCTTTTTCAAGAGTTTTTTTTTTGTAGGATGAGCATTTGTTGAATAGCTTGAATGGCTTCTACCTGGTTAATACGCAAACTCCGTTTAATCCTTGTGTATTGTATCCAACTCATTATTCACGTTCACAATCACAAATAATAAAATATTTTATATAAGATCTCAGATATTCATCGTTAACGGGTGTAATAATGAAATTAAATATGCTATTTATTTCACTTGTAGGCCACATCGATACTGTACGCGCGAATTCGACCAGGTGCAGTGTTGAGATGTGGAATTCTTCCTGATATGACAGCTTCCGGCTGAAAATAGTAGACACTTTGTAGGAGCTACTCATCAGCCCTTAAAATGTCTTAAAGCGTAGAAATACTTCATAGTTCTTGTAAAGACGTAACTTCTACATGCACATAAAATCAGGATAAGTAGTTTCTCCACCATTTGAAGACCATTTCCCAATTTGGTTCTGAATTAAGCATAGGAGAGCGCATGTGCGCAGTGGTTAGAGGTGCTCTGCGTCGCACAAATGGTCGATGAGTGGATCTCGCACTCGTGGCCCCTCATGCCATCTATCGCTCTGGGATCGGTAGACTGATACCAGACTCGTCTGGGATGTTATTCAGCACGGACTCGATACTGCTAAAGGTCAGATGTACATTCGAACGATCACCTCAAACGAAGTTAAAAATTTGAGACAAACGCATGGCGCATGCCTTAGGGATTGATCAACACTAAGAGCTTTATCCTCTCGTTTCGAGTGTTTTCTTAAGACTACGCTCAAATTTCAGTATATCTGACAATTATTATTTAAGCCAACATGTCATGTGGTTTCTTATGGGCACTCGTACAGCACGCTACACGTGTTTCGGCCCTGGCTGCCTCGTCTTTATATTTAGCTTTATCATTTTTTATTAAGGCATAGAAAACATTTAGCAATGACCACTCTCATACGAATAATTCGCGTATTCTGCCCCATACAAAGCATTTCAGAGATCACTACATACAAATTTGGCTTGGATAAAGTACGGCAATAGCTTATCGATGAGTCAAGTCAGTGCTACTCTTCTTCCAGGCAAGTCTGACATCAATAAACTGACCGATGATAGATCGAGGGCTTAATAAGCTCGTAATGCAGGATCAAACCAACGACTACGTGTATTACAGAGTACCTCTGACCAGCGCGCTGCACGTGCCACTGAAGTTCACTTCCCGGCACCGCATCATTCTATAGTCTGATAGAATGTTTTAAGCCTTTCAGGGTCTGTTGAAGGTACCTCGAGTGCTAAACGTAGATTCAGTGTTCTCGCACACCTCGACAATAGCATATGATTTCTATAGTCATCCAATAGTTCTAATAGCAGCAATTCCAATACAGCGCTTGTTTTCTGAAAGTGTTTTTTTCAGTGCGTCGATTTTCGCCATTTATTTTGCTTAACGATAATTTCTACGTGTTTCGTAGTAGATTTCTAAAAAAAACGTTGTTTTATCGCTCTATGTTAAGAGTTGATTTTCATTTCATATTATCATCTAAACCTGCTACAAATCCTAGGGCGAAGCATAGTCTCCGTTTCACCCCTCCAGCGCTTTGCAATGACGGTCTTGGAAAAATCAACCTCATCTTCATAATTGCCCGAATTCAGGCTATCAGTTACTTATTAGCAGTTATTAAAAGATCATTCACAAATTCTAGCCACCTCGGTGCTGTTTATTGCGTATGTTGCTACATCCAATCCACAGAGCCGCTGATACTCATTAGTCGAGCAAAAATTACGCCGAGTATGAAACTCGATCTTATTTTCGCTCTTACAGCGGAAACCGTTTCAGGAAACAAGCACAGTGTTGTGATCATCGAGATTCATGCTATAAAATGACTATTGAAATTCCAAAGGAAAGCAAGAGAGGCTTTTTCCTTAAGGGTTGAAAAATGGATTGCGATAATAGAATAGTAACCATTTGCCTGACAAGATTTAGTGTTCAGAAAGAAACAAAAGAACTCAGAATTACGACTAATTGGATGTTCCCCATGTCTGTTGTTTTCAGAGAGCTTTACAGCACTTGGAACAATGATTAATGTTGCATGCACCACACCAACCTCAACGAAATGTTCAAAAGGCACTGGATTTTCGTACGCTCGCAAATCAGTAGGTTGACGTTGAATTACGTTCTGAGCAATAATTCCTCTTGCAGCAACCACAACATCATCAATAATAATACCTTCTTCTAAAAAGAGAACTGAAATAAACAAGATATTTACCGGCTGTTTATATTTCAAATGAAGTAGATGTTACTTGATTGATTGCTTCTGATGGAAATCTCTTGCTCGGTATTTCTTTGAGGCTAGTGAATAACACAATAGATTACATACACACGCAGTTCCAAAACTTCCTCACGAAAAGTGCGATCGAATATCGAACAGCATTGTACAGTTGGAGTTCATCCGCCCAAACGATCTCGCCTAATTTAGAAGGAGTTCGCTGTCATCAAGTCCGTTTGAGAGTGGGCTTGCCCCACGGTGAAGATTCGCGAGCTTCAGGTGGAAGCGGTTCTCATTGCGAACAGTTGGGAGAACAATACACCAAAGATGTGACTCTTTTTCGCACCCTGTGAAAGTGAGCTGTTTTCTCGAGTTACTCCATAGTCAATGAAGATACACGTGCCATCGACCAAGATGCCAACATGTTGTGCCCTACTTCAAGTGTGCAATAGAGGTGCTAATTCACGTCGTGTGCCATACTCGGAATGAAAATTCGGCTGCGTAGATATGATTTATCCCAGAATTCATTATCACCAGTAACACTTGTCGTCCCGCTGATCGTCGATTAACTCGAGCGGGCACCAGTAAACCATCCATTTTTTCCTATCTCGTGCAAGAGTAGCCCAATGAGTCTTCTCGCTTTAGAAATGCGCTGAGCACTATGACTTCCTTCTTGACTTTTTGTGAAGCAATCGTACCCCACTGGGTCAGTGGTCTTCCGGTGTGCACTTGAGATCCCGAGAAATCCAGTCGGTAACGGCTCCTGTCCAACGGCTGTCGTCAAAGCGCATTACGTTTTTTGCCTACCTCATTCCCAATATTCTGGCTTGCAGAACGGCGTCTTGAACTTCCGATAGTTGATATCTCGCTTTCTGTACTTTGGATCTTTTCGCTCACTGGTGAAATAGGACATGCCCCTACCGTAGACCTTTCGACCGTGCGTTTAATATTGACAAGTATTCTTTCATCCTGCTTATGTAGCGATCAATTTTCTGACACATACTTTAGGGCAGGGATGATCGTCAAATTGCCAAAGGTGGCCAAGGAGTCCGATGCTCTTTGTTATCTGCACTACATCGCCGATGCTCCTGAACACTTCCAAGCCGCTTGCTTCCTCCTGCTCAGTTCTAGAGCTAGATCTCTCATTATATTGACTTCCCGACCAAGGTCGCAGACAACTAACTTTTACGCGTTAAATGGGTCACAGCTTTTCTTTTATGCGTTCCGCTGGCCTGCAGTCATTATCCACGAAGAGATCGGGTTCACGTATGGATTTAGTTCCCACTTGAGGATTTCTAGACTTCATTTGCTATGTTTATTGCTTGCCGATTGATATTTGCCGATATAGCCTCATCGATGCGTTTTCAAATCTACTTCACAAACGGCCGTCAACACTATAGGTTTTTGCAACTCCAATTCTTTTATAACTGTAGCGACTCCTGTGACGGCAAAAAATACCGAGATTAACCCGTTGGAAATCAAAATATTTACTTTACCATAAGCTCGTACTCTATGATATCACTTAAACATATGTCGTTGATAAAGTCAAAAGCTCTTAACACTATCGTTCCTTGAAGGATGCTCCATAATTCGATTTCATCAAGCATTGTTTGAGGTGACTGAATGCATATCTAGTCTTTACAGTGATTCGCGGTGGCCTATCGATATATTATGTCAGTGCTGTTGTGCTCCCATACAAGTCTGATACCATCCTCGTGCACATATCTGGTACCAGTTCACCGGCCCCAGAAGGATGGAAGGCTTGATGAGCTCTGGACGCGGGATAGAGTCATCGGTCAAGTGTGCGTCGCACCTCTAACCATTGCACCACACACTCTGCTTTTTTCTATACTTTTCGTAATGAATTAGCAACTTACTCACCTAATACAGATTTTGTGGTGGGGCTTCGTTTATTGGAAAGTGTCCTAAAAAAAATTTCCAACTTAAGTTTTTAGTTTCGGCTAGGAATTTTTGCCGTTCAAAAGAGTGTGTGGCCTGGAGAGAGTGGTTAGCGAAGAGGTGCAGGAATGCCTTATCCTGGAGTTTTGGCATCGCAAGCAGTGTGGAACATTTTTTTGGCAGGCAGCTTGTTGTTTTCTCACTATCGATCTTCAATTGGAAGATCTGTTGTGCCATTGATACCGGTCAAAATTAGTTGTTTCATGGTAGATAAAGCTAATTACTTGGCTAGAGTAGAATGCTTCTGATAGTAATGTTAAAACTTTTCAAGTGTTATGAAATAGAAAATGGTCGAGTACTTCATCATACCGTCTTCCTTTCGAAATCGCCGTCTAATCGATGGATGAACCGAAATGAATTTGTAAGAAGCATCGTTGATCAGATTACTGCAGAACCTTGGGCAATCAAGCATCCATCTGAAATCGCGCGGACAGAAGCTGATGTCATTGTAAGACATTTTTTAGTGCCCATATATAAGAAGACTGCTTATCAGACTTCTGAACACTTTTCGTCTAGTCATCTCTATGCTCAAGAGGTAACATTTGAAGTGGTATTTTTATACTTGGGGAGGAAAAATAAAAATATTTGAGAAGTATATCACAAATTTAGTGGGTCGTGTTAACGTGTAAGTATGGTCTATAATACAAAACTCTTATCAAAATCTTTCTTTCAGTATTCTTATAATCCTGTTTGGGATGACTCGAGTGAAGTCTATAGATAGACAGCAAGCAGACTGGCCGACAATTACCGATGTCGCGATTTCTCCCTTCGTGAGCAATATTACGGTCTTGCTGGTTTTCCACTCACTAGGAACTTTGCAATCTTATAGATAACGAGTAATGAGTGGAGCCGTGTGTTGATGAGAAGTGGCGAAAGGAGCTTTAGTTGTTCAGGTCTTAAACTATTGGGACCAGGTGTTGCTCAATTCTTCACCGACGAACGAGCGTATCGGAACTGGAAGAAAGAAGAGGTGGGACGTCCTTTTCTGTTTCTCCATGATGGCAGGAGAACGTGGCTACTGAAGATATCCGAGTGTTTTCGCGGATGATTTTCTGCATTGTCTTTCTATAAGCTGTAGATGTTTTATCCGGCGTCGAGAGACAGTCGCCTTGATCCTGTAAGTGGGGAGATTTTGGTGGGCTTTACGAAAGTTCCTCCCAGCCTTTCAGCTTCGGTCCTTGTTGTTATCGTTTCTCTGCAGCGTTTCGCAAATTGTTAGCTGTCAATTGCTTGAGGCTCGTGCGATTTCACTTTGGCCAATTCTCGAGTGTTACTGGAACAAACGTCTCTTGGCAACTTTCGGCTTCTCGGTTTTCATAGCACTTTGTGAAAATGCTGTTTTAGCTATTTCGATCCTTCATCGATGTTGTTAATGACGGAATCATGCCAAGAGGACACTAGTAATTTGAATAAAACCCCGTTTATAGTAGTTGTGGAATTTGGTTGCTTGAATTTAGCGGCCTTCTCGCTTTTTGTAAAAAATGGAATGTTGTGCAAGGGAAGCAATAATCTGATCCCGTGTAGGATTTTGAAACAACACTGATATTGATCCAATGAGACTTTCGATTTACTAAGACGTGCCTATTTCGCTATGATACTCGTCATTAGGAAACCTCGCAAACACGCTGAGAGTGAGGCTTCAAGAAATTGCGTTAACATGAATGGATTTAAGTGTCATGGTAAAATCAGACAGCCTCTCACCCTCTTAGTTCCATTCTAATCCGTGGAACCCGATATAACGTTCTTCAGTCATTTCCTAGCTCCAGTTTCCGCCTCAAAATTTCGAATGATGACCTCGGGTAATGTACAGTCTCTTCTAAAAAACTTTTTAGTTTCATTTAGAACGCCTCGCTTTCGTCTTCATCAAGGCTTGATGTTGGTGCGTTAACAGCGAAGATGGTCAAAGGTGGCGAGAATCCACATTGCTTTAACCGTAATCGTGCGATGTAGGATGCAAATCCTTCAAATGAATCGACATCATGATCAGATTTGTGTTGATAAAAGCGTCAACGCCACTGACCTTTCTATGGCACGTTCCAAGAAAAAGTCCTTATTCAGTGTTATAAATGACGTGAAATGGGTGGAATCGTTCAGTCTCGGCCAGGCCAAAGATGTCGTACCTTATCGTTCTTGCTTGCATTATTACGAGCTCTTTAGAGGGTTGGCATGCAAGTACACGAGAGTCATAGCTACGGATAGTTACTTTTGTTCGCTGCGACTTTAGCAGCTTAATTTGGCTTTAAGATGTTAACAGCCTATCCGTACTCGTCCTTTCCAACGCTATCGTATTGCAGGCTCTTTCATGGGCATAAACTGTTTAGCTTTTTGTACGCCGTAGGGTCTGCTGAGCTCTGAACGTAGGGCTGGTACTCACGGGTAGGTCGCCAATTTCTCCCAATGGACCAGAAAGGAGCTTATTCTTTGAGCGCAACTGCTAGTCGCCTATTATGTACATTTCAGCCTCTTGATTGCAGGTTTTAGCCAATTCGACTTGTGGAAAGTAAAGCAAACCAAAAAGGCGTCGCAGAAACACGGCATTACCTGAATCCACCTGCGCCTCAAAGAAGCGCAAGGTAACTTTTGGTTTGCGTTCAAGCTCCTACCTATTCACCATCTAGAGACACGCTACGTACTCTCGCGACTAAACGAACAGCAATTTTACTATGAGGGAGATATGAGGAAAAAATAATAGTAATTGAAATACTTTTCGTTTAGAGTGTTTCCTTAAGACCACGCTCAAATTCAACTACGAGATACTTCAAATAGTTTTCGAATAGTTGAATAATTTCCGATTGTTGAGGCATGAAACAGCACCAAATTTGTGACTACACAAATCAGTTTGCGTATCGTATCGCCTTCCGAGAGCAAACAACAATGACTTTTCTGAAAACTGTTTCTGCTACTCTATACGTATAATAGGAGAGGGATCATCGCAGGAACAATGCAGATATTTGGATTTGCGCAAAAAACACATATCAACTTCCTCTCATTGTCAGCTTCTATGGTATTCTTGTGTTAAGAGAATCACTGATGGACCCATAGAAACGAAAATTCCCCTGGTCACTTGGGTACGCCTTGTGCACTTTAAACGAAATATCTCACAGTAAATAATTGCAGGAAAAAAGCAGGAAAAAATAAATCAATTAACACCACGCAAAGTTTTGCTCCTAACTCTGCGAGTCATCTATGACTCAAATCTTCCAGTGTTAGAACGAATACGCTTGAAGTTCGGTGATTGAGGTGCCTATAAGAGGGCTGAAGAATACTTTTTTACTAATTAATCCATATCACACTTTTTATTCTCGCTGTGCGGATCTCAGTACTTCTACCATCCAGTTTGCTTACGGTCTTCTTCTTGAACATTGTAATATACTGGTTCACCACATCTCGTTACTATCTGAGAATGGACTGGCTGTGGCGTCCATGGTGCGCTGTTTTTGACTGCCGAAGAGTGTTGAAGGATGGGGATTAGTCCGCGCCTGCAACGAACATCACTACCACTCGGCCAAGGTCCCTCCTCCTCGAGGCGAAGAATAAAGTTGGAGGAACTTCAAATGCGGAAATTTGTGGATTTTCAGGAGGAAAAGTTAAGACTCCAGTAGCAACATTTGTCATGAGAGTGAATTCCACGTTTTTGTATCAATATGAATTATCTGCATCTCTATAAGACGATCTATCAACCTACTTGCACAACAAGCAACCGCAACAGAAGCAACACCAACATCCAAAGAAGAATGTCATTGTGAAAATCCCCAAGAATATGGTCAAGTCTTCGCGAGTTTTTCCTGAAGTATTGTTTCTTAATGCGTTTCTCTGATGGTTTCTTTCGTTACTAGATTTTTTGACATACCTTTCACACCAAAATTTCAATTAAGACTTACCTTTGATTATAGGCTCATTAATCTCGTCCTCAGAGTCTAACAGAATCCGAATCGTCATCACTACTGCTAGGTTTAGCAATGTAACCTCAAAAAGCTTATTTTCAAAAAAATATTTACTTGCTGAAGTCTGAGGTCGAATTTTTGCTTATCACTCAATTCCAGTAGATGCAATTGGAATATCATAATTACTGCGAAAAAAGCAGTGAAAACATAAGAATTCGTGAAAATTTTAAAAGCACCATGGCTTTTAGCTGAAATGGGTTTAAGGCAATATTTGCTTATCCGACCAAAACCCGCTAAAGGTTCATTAATAGCAGTGATGGAGAGAAACTTGAAGAATGAAGGGTCGTGAAGCGGTGGCTTCAGTGGTGAAATGGTCGCACGCGCACACGGTATAGGTGAAACGCGGATTTAACTCCCGTCTAAGATCGAATTTTCTGTTCACCACTCAATTTATTAGGTAAATCTACTCCTGTCTGTAAAAAGTAGTCTACAGTGCTTGTATTTAGTGAGTGGTAGAGATAATAGTGGCAGTGATAGCAGTAATAGTGCTAGTAATATTAGTAGTTGCCGTTGTAATAGCAGTAGCATCAGGTATGCCACACAAATAGTAACTTACATATCTTTATGAGACCTATAACTTGGGTAATTAAACCCCACTGGGTTGCCTGCAGCGTTCTGCTCCACGGGTACGTCAGAACCACTCCTATGAAGATTAGATTTATTCAGAACGTGAAATCAATTCAAACATAGTAGAAATCCATCTCATCGACTGTTTTTAAACCTCGCTTTGAACATTTAATATAGTCTGGTGAGAATGTTTAGAGCCGTCTAGAGCCGTTTTCGAGGTCGTTACGTCAGAGCCATACGTAAGTTTCGGTGATGTCGCCCACCTTATCAGTGGCCCACGCCCCAAACTGAACCAACCCTACTTTATAGCAGGCATGGAGAGACGTTGTAGTAATAAAAAAATAAAGCTCTCGGCGTTGATAAATCCTTGGGAGATGCGCCGTGCATTCACCTCCAATTTTTGGCTTCCTTTGAGGTGACTGAATGTATATCTGACCTTTATAGTGATTAGCGGTAGCCTCCCGCTGTATCAAGTCAGTGCTGCTCATCCTCCCAACAAGTCTGTGACCAGTCCGATATCGATTTAGCGACCACAATGGATTGATGGTTTAGGGAGCCATAGGCACGAGATCGAACCATCGATCTTGTGTGCGACGCAGAGCACCTCCAACCACTACGCTACACAGTAACCACCATTCACTTCAGCCGTGATCCACCGAGTGAAAAAACATGGAGACAACACAAAATCATCTGCTATCACCATGAATAACGCCTCTCTGTCCCTGCTATAAAATACGGTTCAGTGTGGGCCAATGATGCACGGGGCTGCACCGCCGAAACGTACGTTTGGCTCTGACGTAGCAACCGCGAAAAGGCTATAAACACTCTCACAGACTACATAGCATAGTGATATGAAGAGTGTGAAGGAAGTGCCGAAATGACTAGTGATGCTGTGTCTCAGCAAGCGATAAGCAAGGGGTTAGTTCGATCCTCTGCCCAACACTCTCTTCCAACCAGTGACTGTCTTAGAAGCGTCTCAGCTCAATTACCTTCGAGACCGCGAGAAGACTCGTCTCGCCCAGGGTTTCCCCTCATATTCATAAGCAAGACAAAATCTTCAACTGACAGAGAAAGTATCACGTGAGATACCCGAAGACGGTGGAGGACGACGAATGCCAGGAAACGAGTAGACTACAAGTGCAGGGATCCACATAGTAAATCGAGGAAACGAGTCTATAGTACTCATATGGGAGGAAAGAGAGAGGGAGGTAAAGTCAGACCATTGTTTTGCTGAAGCATTTCTAATAAATATAACTACTTACCGCTGACACAATGAATATTAAGCATCCCCAACTCTCTGGCTTTCCAGATTCCCTTTCTTGAAACATCAGGAATTCGTTCAGATAGCTTTAGAGAAGGTCAAGAATCGAGGAAAACAGGTACTGGGCATAGGTTCTATTCCATCAGGCGACTGCTCGTAACCGGCACAATAATATGCTAATTTTGGGCATAATCTTCGCGAAATGTAATCCGTTTTTGATGATGTCATACACACAGATTGGAATCGACTACCTTTATTTTGAACAAACAATTTTAATAACATCTACAACAAGAATATGCAAAAGAAAAGAAAACACATGGTATCGACAAACAAAACAGTCCCTAGACTCTCCTAATTTTACGCGGTCTTGGACCAAGTTCCTTGAGCGGTGTGTGATCTGTGATGCTTACAACGTTAACTCCAGCGACCGTCAAGCCTTTCACACATGTCATACGTCCTGGACCAAGACCTTTCACCTGAAAATATAAGTACGAGGTCTTCTCACATGTTTTGGCAGTAGAGCAATAAACACCAAATTTATGAACCAGAAGAAATCAAAATTGCTGCCTTCAATATTACGCTGATTGTCGAATGCGGTCAAAATCGTCGGCAAACTCCTCGACAATCATAGTCGGATTGTCTTCACTGCTTCGATGACGGCCTCTCGATCAACTGCGTGGACGTCCAGAGCGCAATTGGTTCCCCAAGTTGGTGCTGTCGGCACGAAACTCGGCAAAGAAACGAAACACTATTCGTCTGGACACAAATCCTCGAGCTTTTGCACGCTTAATGTTTTCAAAAGCGGTTTGTGTATCGCGTCCCAATTCGTACTCGTAAAGCAACAAACTGCGACAAGAGATGACAGAAATGTGTTCAGGCTTATGGCGCATACTTTGAATAGTGTTGTTTAGCAATTTGAAATTCAACTGGTTAATAGACTTGACGCTTTGTTTAGACCACGCTCAAATTTCAATAGATCCTTTCATTATTATTTGAGCCAACTTGTCATGTGGTCTGGTAAGGGCTCTTGTACAGCCCGATACACGTATTTCGTCCTTGCAGACTCGTCAGCCGGGCAGAACCCGTCGTCTTTCGATCTTTTTATAGTCAGTTCTCTCGGGAGCTCTGCTCCTTCACAGGGAGTGATCGAAGACGAACGCTTACCAGACCACATGACAAGTTAGCCCAAATAATAATGAAAAAATATATTGAACTTTGAGCGTGGTTTAAACAAAGCACTCGAAATAAAGGTACAACTATGATGGAAGTACCAGCCAAAAAGCATTCGAGTGCGCAACATTCTGGGTTAGGTGAAGGTTTCACTCGACGTAGAGTATAAAACGTTCGTGTTCGGTGACTCTCTATAAAGAGTGTAAGGCTCCCGAGAGAACTGACTATAAAAAAATCGAAAGACGACGGGTTTTGACCGGCTGACGAGTCTGTAAGGACGAAACACGTGTATCGAGCTGTACAAGAGTCCTTACCAGACCACATGACAAGTTGGCTCAAATAACAAAAGACTTGACGTTTATTTTTCCGATGCCAGAACTGATAAAAAAAACCTAATAATTCCGAACAACTTGTTCATACTAGTAATTAGCGTCTTTCATTTTATGAGAATAAGTTCAAAAATGAGTAAATATAAGTTACTTCTACTCGAACTGTCCGAACTCCTCTCCGAACCAATCGTTGACCAGCTGCGACTCCCGTTGTTTGACCGGCAATTGTTGTCTTTTTACGTGCATGTTTGAAGCCTTCGAGCCGACATGACGTGTAGATAATTACATGGTTCTTAAAATATAGCCTTTTGGCGCGGAATAAAGCTAGCCCTTCTATGGTACCCGTAAGATTTCTACCTTCTTATCCATAACTGTCACTAAAGTGTTATTCTTGGTAGCTTTGATGTACACAATAGGCAACTCGCAGTAGGGGATACCATCGAATTGCATCTTCATCGTTTTCTGCGGTGGGAAAACGTGATTCAACGCCATGTAAATTCACCGTAGCAAGCTGTCCTGCACCAGCCGTGCCTTCCATAGCTTCCTACAACACAAACTTTAAGTCCTAACAACTTATTCAACAGCGCTGTAAGCTTCACGAAGAGTTAAGTACCACTATCTATCTGGGCTAATCCAACTTGATATTCACATATAGCTCTTTGCGGACGGCAGTATAATCGATACCGCCAGTGGCGAGCGATTTCCGTTATTCAGCAAAGTTTTTATTTGTTTTGGGAAATACTTAGGTTCTTCGTATCATTCTGATAGAACTTGATTTCTGATTTTTTTCTTTAAGTCAAACACGAGGTGTTACATTGAACTTTATTTCAGAGCTGACGTTTCGGCAGTTCGCGTTCTTCGGAGCCTAGAAAGGTCAAATTTCCGCCTTTTTTTCCACGCTCTGATGAAGGCGAACTGCCGAGACGTCAGCTATCAAATAAAGTTAATTGTAAAACCTCGTGTTAGGCTTAAAGAAGAAAATCAGGAATTGTATTGAAACATGCCGAGGTTAATAGACAGTCGGTCTTGGGAACATGATTTCCTCTAAAAGTTTGTGTATTTTTCGCACATATGTAACTCCTACATGCAGAGAAAACTCCAAATGCGAAACGCAATTTCATTCTCACTCTCCTAGTGCGCTACGAAAACTTTTTTGAGAAACAGTTGAACGAACAAATTTGCTGAGATTAGGGCTATCGAATGGGCTTAGTGTAGTCCAATAAAAAGCGATTCACAAGTTTACATAGTCTCATCTTAGGCGCTACAGAATACAACAAAGGCCTTTTGGAAAAAAAGGGTCGGATTCCTCGAGTTTTGAGCTCCCCAATAATAACTCAAATTTCAGATAAGAAGCTTCTTTCAGCGGAAAAGACCTCTGGAAAATTAAGGGTCAAAATGACCCTCATCGTCCACAAAGGATTAAATTTACAAAGAAAAGAACTGCAGACCACATGACATACTTTGGAGGCTCCAGTAACCTTTGTTCCCGATCGATGAGCATCTCTGATACTGTCAAGGAGAGCGGACGACGTTGAGATAGTTCGAGGTTGGAAAGCCGACAACGATGAACTCCTATCTAAAAGCAACCTAGAGAAGTCGCAGAGCACTCTCCGCATTAAGGCAGACATCTAAAACCTAAAGAAAAAAAACAGTTTTTATAGCAAAATCAACGTCACAATCTGAAGGCTTTTACTTTCAATCTCTTGCTCACTTGTTATGAGGTTCTAATTTATAATTTGATTCGATTTCTATCATAAGCACATTCCTAGTTCTAAAATTATGCTACTCTAAGTAACATACTTTCTGCGTAAAGTTTTCAAATTAACCCTCACAAGACCCTGGAACCACAGCCTTTGCGTCTCTAGTCCCCAACGTGTTGCGTCTGAAAATGGCGTCTAAACCCAAGCCTGATGCGTCTAAAAATGACAGACCCCATTGTTAGACGCAACCGCCAGGAGTTAGGCGCCATTGTCAAACGCAACACATCCAAGGTTAGAGACTCGGAGGCCGTGGGTCAACGGTCGCGTAAGGGTTAAGGATATTCGCTACTTCATAACGAAAGGATCTGATACACGTTTGACCACCGATGTTCAATCGCAAATATAGATAAAGAGGAATACTCCAACTACGGAAAGAGGCCGCAGGGTATAAAAAACAGAACACATACACCTCCACATAATTTATTATCAAAATTTCCACGACAAACTAAATGAGATCCGTACATTTGTACACATCCTGAAGAAGACCCAAGTAAACCAATCAATAGAGAACTTTTCACAGAAGGCACGAGATAACAGCTTTCCACCTGCACTACCTCCAAATGTAACTCCTGTATTCAAACGCTCCAGCAGCCGAAAAAACAATGTCTTCGTCATCGCTCAAAACCTTAAAATAACGATATAGGCCGTATGCCTAGGGGAAAAAAGAGGCATATTAACCCTTTGCGGACAGTGAAGTTTATTTTGACCCTCACATTTTCAGAAAGTTTTGTCCCTAAACAAAGCTTTTTATCTAGAATTTAAACATTAATTCGAAAGCTCAAATTTCAGGTATTCCGAAACTTTGCTTGATTTCTAAAAACGCTTTTGTAGCACGCTGTAGGAGCAAATATACGCCTTATTTGTTCAGCTAAAATCTGTGGATTGCTATACTTATTTATTGGACTACAATAAGCTCATTCGATAGCCTAAATCTCCACAAATCTGAAGTTCAAACTGATTTTCGAGAAGATTCGCATAGCGCAATGTGAGGGCGAAAATAAAATTACGTTTCACATCCGGAGTTTTCTTTGCACATTGGAGTTACATATGCACCAGTACACAGATTTGTAAAGGAAATTATGTTCTATCAGATAGGTACAAGGTACCTGAAGTATATCTCGAAACAAGGGAGAAAAAAACTCTGCTGAAAACGAAAATCGCGCGCCACTAGCGATATCAATGATGCTGCCGTCCGCAAAGGGTTAATCTTCAAAACTGACCATATAGTCGTCGGCCTTTACACGTTGCTGCGATTGCTGAAAAATGTCAACATTGTGAATAAAACAATGAAACTCCTCTCTCTCTCTCTAATATTATATACCTCGTAGGACGTGCTGGATCCTGTTAACGAGGTCTCGTCGTCAGCTTGACACATACCGCCTATAGCTTACATGGCATTACGATAAGAAAAACCATGAGGTCAATGGCATTTGAGAACTCACTTGAAATTTTTCGCGATGGATATCCGTTATTAGTTATACGATTGGACGAATTAGAGACATGGCCAATCATTGGCCTTAGTGTCTTGAGACGCAGCAAAAGATAATGGAGAGTGAATGGAGACGTTGAATGAGACGACTCCTATAAATTGAGTAAGTCGAAAAGAAAAAAAAAGCCATATAAGGACATGAACAAACAAGTATTTGACTTCTCAGCGAGTCAATCTCAAAAAGAAGCTTTTGTAAAACTTCTTCCTTGGACAGTGCAGTTCCATTCGGGATTGAACTTCTTTGAAGAGATGTTGACCCTAAATAACACCAACTTTTATAGACATGTGATCAATATAATAGGTCGCTCCATAAGTTTTAGAGTACTCATACATTAGGGAGGCGACAAATTTTTAAGCCGATCTCATACGCTGGACAGAAACTTTTCAATGAAATGGTACTAACCATTAGAAAGCTTAAATCTGTGGCTACAACTCTACGTTGCCGGTTTTCAAACACTCTTTCGTAACACTATAGCATCCAGAATAAGATTTTATTTCATACTCCCTTTCGCCTTGATTTTTATCATGAGTATAAATCGCTGGAGACACGAAAAGCATATCAGCTTGTAGAAAATTTTCCGTACTATCAAAATCTCCGTTTTTGTCTCAGGTTTCTGTCGATGCGATGAGATAATCTCCAATTGAATAACAATAGCCAAACGCGAACCGATTGCCTCGCTCTTGCCTCCCTTGAAGAAAAGCCATAGCGACGACTATCAGCAAGGCAAACGCCTGATCTACCGCGTAACTCGATATTGCTCTGCCACACTATGCGCTAAAACGGCGGCAACTACTGTTGTTTACTGCGGATTTTCTAACCGCACGGATAGAAACTCTAGCAGAAACGCATGACTCTGATACAACGGAAATTTCTCTACACGCTGATATGCTTTTCGTGCTTCTAGCAATTTATACTCGTAATAAAAATTAAGGTTAAAGGTGAGTGAGAAACAAAATTTTTTTCTGGATGCTACAGCGTTATAAAAGGGTGTTTTGAGAAAGCGGCAACGTAGAGTTGTAGCTAGAGATTCAAGCTTTCTTATGATTGATAACGCTCCTATGAAAGGTCCCGATTCAGGGAATGAGATTGGCTCAAAAATTTGCCGCCGCCTAACACGTGAGTGCCGTTTTAGCACTAAAGCAATAAGCGCCAAATTTATTTATCAGAAGTAACAGAAAATTGCATGATTTTGGTATAGTTCAAATGCGCATTTTCTTGCAAACATTTTGCTACACACCTTACTTATACTTGCTTTGTAATAAAGTTGCTCTAGAAACAAATTCGCTTATTACTCAAGTAAGAATGGTGCGTAGGGGGAGCTCTGGTGAGGCGGCGCCCAAGATAAATGGAGCTTTGGACGATGATAAGCTTGCAGAAACGACGGCTACGAGGTGTCGCAAATTTCAGAGTTGAAGGTAACAGTCTGGAGGATCAGTCGTGCTCGGACTGTACACAAAAAGCACAGTTAATCTTGTGCGTCGCTTCACTAGTATTTTCCCCAACGCTCCATTCGTGCATGATTAGCATGCAAATTTGCTATCAAGAAAGCTCTATCTTAGAGCAAGTATAGGCAAGTTGTATACCAAAATGTTCACAAAAAAATGAGAAATTAAATGATACCATAATCATGCGATTTCAATGACTTATGGTTAATAGAATTCAGTGTTCATTGTTCTAGTGCCAAAACTTATAGGGCGACCTTTTAGCCTTACAATATGGACCTTTTGCACAAAGACATCACTTTAGCGCAATAAAAACTGTGTATTTTTGAAAAATACCTCGGTTCGTCGACGTCGATTGAAACCGAGCGTCTTCAGTACAGTCCACATCAACATACTCTATATTATAACAGAAAAAAAACTGAAATTCCACATAACAATGAGAATTCAAGTGGTTTTAAAGAAAACTGTGACTGCAACATATGTGGTACGATCTAAGATATGACATCAGGAAATTATGATTCCATTCACTCTCACCTCTATTGCTGTCTTTATGAGCAGGCCCATTGGATAGTGTAGCTTTGCTACCGGATGGAACCATGCTTCGAAATGATGCATCAATCCCATCGGATTCTTCACCATTGTCGTCAGGTGACACACACTAATATGACCATAATACAAGCGAGAAGTAACAATAGAAGCAAAAATCATTTCATTTTGAAGTAATGAAATTCATACCGAAGAATTCTGCTGGTATTGACTGTCTCGGAACTCTCTTCCACCTTCAAGAACCATTTCGTATGAAACAAACTCGCCTGTTTTCAGTCGAACCTTCGGCGCAAATATGTTGGGTCGTGGCCAATTCTAACAAAAAAAAAATGATAAAAATCTAGCCACCCTATATAAGCTGAAAAGCAATGAGACCAACACCAGCACACATATTTAGATAGAATAAGACCTGCTGCTCAGCAATTTCTTCTGTAGTCTTCTCATCTAGTGGTCGAATCCGAGGAACTCCTTCTCTGACAATTCCGACCATATCTAATAATTCTTCCTCCCATATTTCGCATGTGGTTGGAATTCCCTCAATCTCCCATCTAGACCAACAATAATCACAACTAAACTACGCATAATGTCTAACAGTAACTCACTTTTTCGTCGAAGTAGCGCTGATGGACCGCAACTCCTCATGATCAACAAGACATGCGCGCTGCGCATAGACATTTTCATTGGCGTAAGGAAGGAAGTGCTCTGGAAAAAGAATCTTCCACGGTCACGCTAGACGAAGTGTGGATAGATGAAAACTTGGGTAAATGAAAAATATGCTTATTTCAATAACGCGTTCAACTGCTTTCTCAAAAACTAACAGGGAATGTCCGCGTAACCACAATTTCGATAGGAGGGAACACTTACTGAAGCACTTGTAGGATTTCTGTTATTACTGAGCAACTTCAACAAGCATCAGATCTACTACAAATCTCAGTGTGCTCTACCAGTCAGGAAACTTTTACTAACAAGTCTTGAATCAACACTAATTGGATAAAAAAAAGAATGTCTAAAGCCTAAACGAGGTTGGTACGCCAGGGCCATACACTGGTGTTTCGGAGGTTTCGGCCTCCTCGTCAGTGACCCGCGCCCCACATTAGTGACGTTACTGATGAGGAGGCCGAAACCTCCGAAACACCGGTGCATGGCCCTGGCGTACAAACCTCGTTTAGACTTTAGACATTCTTTTTTTTTTGGAATTATTTAGAATGTTTACTGCGAGGTTTCAAAAACAATCGATTTTATGGATCCACTAATTGGACCATTTCCGTTATCCTCAGCCTGTTTGAGTCCCTTGCTAAGATACATTTCCTTTGCTTCTTTGCCTGGACGAGTTTTAGTAATCATTTGATAGCTCTAACCTCGAAAACTTCAATGGTGTACTTTAGTTTCAAATGGCTTTTCTATTGCGTTGTGACAATAAAAACAAAATTATGTTTAACACTGAAGCCTTCTTGCCTGGACGATTTTTCTTAAAAATCTCAGTAACCATTTAAAAGCGGAAATCTCGACGACTTCAAAATGTTATTAATTTTTAAAAGGACCTTATTGCGCTGTAACATCGGAAATTTGAATGAGATTTCCACATAACGCGCATCGCACGCTCTGGTAAGTGGATGGGATTTCGCAATATTGGCATAAAGTCATCGCGCTTTCAGTACAGCACACACAAACTAGCCGACAAGAAACACGTGTCGAGTGCGAAACCTACTTTTCTTTAGGCAACTGTAATGCACTGTAAACTAATTTTCATAAAGCAAGTAAACCATTGGGATTGTCGAGATTTCTGCTATCGAATGATTCTAGAAAATTTGGAAGGAAAGCTTTATCTATCGAAAAATTTTCGAGTGTGAAACATATTTTTATTTTTTACTGCCAGAACGTGGTAAGAAGCTCGCTTCAAAAATAAAGTACACCACTGAAATTTTTGAGATTTATGCTAGCGAATGATTGTTGAAAGTTCTAGAGAAAGCAAAAAACGCGTTTTTTCCAAGGGGCTGAAATAGGGGAGGATAACGGAAAAGTACCCAATAATGTATCCGAGGGCAGATCATTATTCTGCACGACATATTCATATACGACCCGTCTTTCACATCTGAGATTCTAATTACGGCATTTTTTGCATTCGATTCGTCTCCTCACATCCACTATCCGTAAAATTCTTCGTGTTAGCGTAGATATTCCAGTGTTTGAGTAATAGTAGTTTTCCACTTGAATGCTGCTGACTACTAGTGCCGATTCTTCCTGAGTCCTCAACTAGCCAAACTAAAGCGTGCCTCACTTGGATAGCAGGGACTGAGCTGTTCCCAGAGAGATCTGGTACCATATTCTGACCTCGAAAGATTAAGAGACTTGGTAAGCCTGCGACGAACTCAAGCCTTGTACTCGCAATGAACAGCGTCCTCCGGAACCAGATCGCCTCCTTCCTCTTCGGAGTATTGAGTTCGAAAGCGTTTCGTAATAAATTACTTGTGGAAGAATGAACGACATAGAGCGTCCTGTAAGTGGTGTCTCCGTAACAACTGTGTGAAGGAGCAACGCTGAATTGTAAGTGGGTACAATCCGGTTATCCAAATCCATTTCCTGACCCATTGTGGCCTTTTCAGCGTTCTTTCAGATTTTCAATAGATAATCGATAGCTTGAAGCTCGGTGATCTGCAGGTGGTTTTTTGAAAAAGCCTTCTTTATGCGCTGTAGCGGAGAAAATAAAGTCCAGTTCCATATTCGGAGAACATATCCGCGCATATTTTCGTTATTACTTGAAAAATTCGTCCTCCGTTTTATAAGAATATCCAGAATTTCTGCGTTAAAATTTCAGAAAAAAGCTTTGTTCCATCGTTCTATGAGCTTAGATTTTCAAATCCACAAAAGCCTAAGCTTCGTGAATTTCGCAGTGTATTTCATGTCTAAAATGGCTTCCTTACTATGTTTGAGAATAAAAATAAAATTATGTTTCACACTTGAGCATTTTCGGCTCAACAGATCTTTTCCTTTCAACTTTTAATAATCATTCGGCAGCTCAAATCTCGAAGATTTCAATGGTATGCTATGTTTTTGAAAAATGTTCCAGTGCGCCGTAGTAGCCAAAAGAAGATTGGGTTTCACAAATATCATTACTTCATAAATAGTGGGGTGCTGCGAACTTCCATCCTCATACCAAAGTAAAGAGTGGGGCCCGAGTGTGAAATCCAATCTTTATTCGACTGGTGCGGGGTATTTATCTTTCTTAAAAACCAAGCAGGCCACTGAACCTGCAGAGATTTGAGCTATCAAATGATCTACGAAAGTCTGAAAAAAATTAGTTTTATCTGCGAAAAACATTTGAGTGTGAAATGAAATTTTATTTTTACGCTTAGAACAAAATTTCAAGGTCATCTAAGAAATCAAGTACACCATTCGACTCGAGACTCAAGCTGTCGAGTGACTAGCAAAACGTTAAAAATAGGTGAAAAAAAAAGTTTTTTTGATTACAGGTGCAGACAGGGGAAGAGTGCGTGCATGTATGTACATATGTGTGCACATATGTACATGTATATACGTAAGTATACAAACGCACGTGTATATACCCAATATGGATATGCATGCGTATGTACATATACATATACATGTATATATATACATATATATATATGCATATACGCTCATAAACGGCTCAGATATATACACGATATAGACGAACAAAGACATCAAAGAGACCCAGTTGAGTTACTCAAAGATTTACAGTATTACAAATGATGTTAGCAGTCGAACATAAATGAAGTCTTACTTCAGATAGTGCAAGATCACTCCCGGGCTGGGCATAAAAGACGAAAATTCTTCTCACGGACATATACTTGATGAAGAAGTATAGAGACGATAATCAGCAGTCTATCTAGCTTGTACACTTTGTAGTGGGACCTTTGGTAACACATGAGGTGACTAGTCCTCAGATAAGCATTTTGAGACAATAATATCAAAACGATAAAACTAACGCCTCAGATAGTCGATGATATCAGCATTGCTTTCGCCTTCCATTTGTCGCTGAGCTATTATGGATTTGATGATTGGAGGAAGTCGCATCCGGACATCGTGGCCATAGTGATCTCCACACATCTCTATTGATACACGACTAGAATAAAAAGGGAATAAGAGCACTGTGGAAAAGTCGAGTGGTACGCGTTTCGCAGTACAAACACCAAGCCATGAGAAGCGATTGAGAGGACGAAAATTTATGAGACCCCCTAAAATATCTACATTGCCATGACCTTTAAAGGACTACATGGTACGTTTCGTGCAAAGCCGCATGACGTCAAATCTCATTCAGCTACTGTAACGGCGACATCGCATCTCGTGGGAAGGCGGGCAGACAGCTCGACATTCATGCACGGTCATGCAGATGCTGACCGCAGGTGACCGCCGCGCAAGCGACGGAGATTCTGCCTCCCTACTAACGGTGGTCCTCAGAGGGATAATGTATGGAAACTAACCCATCAGCATGCTGAATCCCATGAATATAAGCAGTACATGTATGTCCCACACGATACGGTCCTATGCGATCTCGTTCACTTCCAGTGGCACTACTAGAGTTCACAAAACCGCTTCTGAAACTCAAAAGAAAATAAATAAGCAGCAAGTGGTGGGAACGATAAACTAACCTATTACAAGCCATAAATATGCCCTTTCCATATTGACGACGTTTCGATCCCGACTTGTGACGAAAGTGGGCACCTCCTTTGAGCTCAAGCCAATGAAGGAACCGCTAAAAATTTGAGTATTCATCTCATGGACTGTTTTTTAACCTCGCTATATATATCCATTATGATCCAGAAACGCTTAAAACATTTTCGAGGTCGTTACGTCAGAGCTATACGTACGTTTCGGCGGTATCGCCCGCTTCATCAGTTGCACACGCCTCACACTGATGGGCTGATAGAGTGGTGACAACACAATTCCACGTGTTATCACCATAACGTCTCCCCATCTTTGCTATAGAATAGGGTTCAGTGGGTTCAGTGTGGGACTCGTGCCACAGATGAAGTGGACGATACCGCCAAAACGTACGTATGGCTCTGACGTAACAACCTAGAAAAGACTTTAAAACATTCTTAGAGACAATCTGAATACTGTCGACAGAGTAATTTTACACTGGAATGATACTTCGGAACCAACTTGGCTAAACCCTTCGTTAATGTGGTGCGAGCTGTATTTAAAGGAAAAGGATAAAGCTCCTGGTGGCGATCAAACACTGAGGGATGCGCCATGTATTCGTCATCATCTAGCATCGTTAGGGGTACTTAAATGCAAATTTAGCCTTTAAAAGACTCGCAGTGTCCAACTGATGTATCAAATCAGCTACTCCCTCAGACAAGTCCGGTACCAATTCACCGATCGCGGGGATAAAAGGCTTGATGAGCCTTAGGCGCGGGTTCCAACTATTGACCACATGCCTGTCGTAGAGCACCACTAACCACTGATCCACCATGCCCAATGAAGTGTAAGCACTACAAGGAAAAAACATTGAAAAATCTGTATCACACACTTAATACTTAACGCATTTAGTGATGTCATCTGATCTGGCCCTAAAATAAAGATAATTTTAAAATTGCAAGCCACTAAACATGCCTTAAATTCCTCAACAGTGCTGAAGGTCAGCTGATGAATTTGTGGATGAATGTCGTGTTCGATACTCAAATGCTCATGAAAGGATGTTCTCGACACGAATTCCATGAAGCATACACCACAGCAATAATATTTTTCTTACTGGTATCACCGAACGTCTCGTCTTTGGAATTTCCAGGACGGCACTACAAGTACCAGTCACCATTCATATCAGTCAAATTGATAGATCTTCTCAAAAGTTTTGGTACTAGAGCTATCAACACTAAATTTATTAACCAGAAGTAAATAAAATTGCATGATTTGGCATCGTTCAATCGCACATTTCCTTGTAAACATTTCGGCGTGCAACTTGCCTATACCTGCTTCAAGATGGAGCTGTCCCGGCAAAAAATTCGCTTCCTACTCATGCACGAATGGCACTTAGGGGAAGATGCTAGTGAAGCGGCGCGCAAGATAAATAGATCTTGAGGAGATGATGAGGCTTCAGAAAGAACGGCTAGGAAGTGGTTCACGAAGAAAGCTGGAGAGAACAGCCTGGAGGACAAATCGCGCTCGGGTCGCCCAGATAAAGTTCCGTTAATCGACTGGATTCCGAGGACCCAACATGGGCGTGTCTAATTGTAAAGGGCTCTCACCCCCAGCGTGGGAGCGGCTTCAATTCCTCTCTGCCACTCGGCACCCGTCCATCAGGAAGAAGGTTGTTGGTTCGATCCCTTACCACAACACTTTACTGTGGCTTTTTTGTGCTATCTCTTTGTTTTCATTACAATGCGAATCATTGACACACCAAGTCAACCGTATCTCATATAGTAACGCAGTAAGATAAGCGATCAATGTACATAAATTATCATCACCATTATTGCCCTAAGTTATGTTATATGTGTCGAAAGGTCGATGCTAAGAGTATCCCGTATCTCGGTAATGAGAGAAAGGATCCGAAGCTCCGACCTACGTCAACGATCAAAAATCAAAGACGCCGTTCCACACGCCAGGATATCGAAATCAAAAAAGGGCCGGACATGTATGCGCTTCAACGACAACCGATGGACGAGAGCCGTCACCGACTGGATTCCTCGGGACGTCAAGCGCTCTAAAGGAAGACCACCGACCCTTTGGTCTAATTTCATGAAAGCGATAGAAGAAAGATATGATGCTCAGCGAATCCCTAGAGCGAGGAGGACCCACTAGGCTACTCTTGCACGCGATAGGGAAAAATGGAAGAGTTGCTGGTACCCGCTCGAGTCACTCGACGATCAACGGGACGACAGGTGATACAAGTGATGTTATATGTGAATATATTATGTTGTTCTAAGATGTAGATTGCTTTTAAAATGGCGATAAATGAGTTATATAAGTGATCGCTTATGTTACGGCTTTACTATATGAGATATGGTGTGATTTGATGTGTCAGTGATTCGAGCATGTTGCAATGATCACAAAAGGATAACACGGAAAAAACCACAGTGTAGTGGATCGAACCAGCATCCTTCTTCCCCATGGACGGATGCCGAGTAGCAGAGAGGAGGTGGTAGCGCGGTTCCCACGCTGGGGGTGAGAGTCCTTGCCAATTAGGCACGCCCAGTTGGGTTCTCGATAGTCAAACGGTTAATCTTGTGCCGCTTCACTAGCATGTTTCCCTATTCGCCATTCGTGCATGAATAGCAAGCGAATTTTTTCCCACGACAACTCCATCTTCAGTCAAGTGTAAACAAGTTGTATACCAAAATGTTCGCCAGTAAATGCGCAATTGAAAGATATCAAAACCATAGAATTTTATCCACTTCAGGCTGATAAATTTAGGGTCTATTGCTGTAGTGCCAAAATTCATGAGAAGACCTGATATAAAATGAATACATCACATCTTTCGTTTCGAGTGTTTTCTTAAGACCGCTGCTCAAATATCAATATGCCTGATAATCATAATTTGAGCCACGCATGTTAGTGGTCGGTCAATGAGGGCTGACTTATACAGCTCGATACGATCAATCGCGAGATCGAAACACGTGTACCGGGCTCTATAAGTCAGCCCTCTTTGACAGACCACTGACATGCGTAGCTCAGATAATGATTATCAGGCATATTAAAAATGAATACAGCATAACCTTCGCTTGATTAAGCCAATAGCACGAGGATATCAAAAAGAACTTTTTCGGCTAACGTTTCGATATCTTTCCACATCAATCGACTCTTGCCATCGGCTCTGAAGAAGTCGATGACCTCTAAGTAGCCGAAAAAATCTCCTATTTTTTTCCGGTCAATCTCGCGCTGATGGCTTCATCAACACAGGAGATAAGAGTGGTTGGTGAAGCCGGGATTAGAGGAAAGCCGGCTCAGAAAGCAGAAACAAAACGAATTTACGCCGTTGGTTCGATGATAATCGATTGTCCGGAGTGCTATCATCTTTCCACAACCGTACGGACAACGATTTCGTACACCGGCAGTTGGATGACGTCGACGTACATTGTCGATAACTACCGGTCCATGCTGTAAACAGAAAAATTCATATCAACATGGAAGGAGAAAAACCAAACGTACTTATTTATAGGGGGCGACAGTTACGATGATCTCAGTAAAATCCAGCCCTTAGCCAGAGAACGCATTGAAAGCTGAACTTCATCCGGATGAAAAATGCACTCTAACCACCCGGTTCGATCCGGTCCTGAGTCCAAGCGATTCTTTCTGATTACAGGGGAACAAATGAGAAACCTACTTCATTCTCTGGAGAAGAAGTTTGCATGGGAGTGTTAGTATTCATTCGGAAGCTAATAGTCCAGGCTACACCCCCACATAACCGGTAATTCAAAAACCCCTTTTACAACGCTGTGATTTCCACTTAGAACTAGGTCTCAAACGCGCATATTTCTCGCCGGACAGAGGTCTTTTTCTAAACTATTAGTAATCAATCGATAGCGTAATAGTTTTTGACTCGAATGCTGTGCTTATGTCCTGAAGAGCCCGTTTCTTTCGAGGGCGCGACAGGTAAAATAAGTTGAATTCCCGTGAGCGAGCAAGGTCGACTTTGGCCAATTCACGTGCGTCTGGCTGAGGCAAGCAATAGACCTTGCACCAGTCACGTGGCTGTCTCAGCCAAATTGCTATGCCATTGCTGAAGAAGACAAAATCTTCATGCAGCAGCCGAATCAACACGAGAGATATTCGAGGACCTCCATGGAGGACGAATGCGAGGAAACGAATCAAATCCAGAAAATGCTGGAATCCGCATCAGTAAGTTGCGATGACTTCAACCCTATGAAGACAATGCGCGTCGCGCAGCGTCAAGTCTCACTCAGCTACTGTAACGGCGGCGCCTCGCATCATGAGAATGAAGACGTTCGTGGGAACGCAGACGCAGGCAGTACGACATCCTCGCACACAGACACAATGCGGTGCTCAAGAACTGCCGCACAAGCGGCGGAGCGACTTCGTCTGTCAATCAACGCAGGTCCTCAAAGGGTTTAGCATTTTCGTCCCTCGCACCCCTCGCGCAGCAACGAGCATCACAACCACTCAGCTATAGCGCACCTAGTGGTTAAAATGAAGGGTTCTGTAAAAGATTAGATAGAAAAGGACAAAGCTCTTCGCGTTGATCGATCCTCGAGAAACACGCCACGCATTCTACTCCATTCGTAATATCGCTTGAGGTGACTGGATGCATATTTGGCCCTTACAACAACTTACCATGGCCCATCGACACATTAAGTAAGTGCAGCTTATTCACCCTGACAATTCTGTTACGAATATGTCGGCCCCCAGAGATGGAAAGCTTCGTGGGTCGTGGGCGCGAGATCGAACCATTGACCCTGTGTGCGACGCAGAGCGCCTCTAACCACTGCGTCATCAAATAAATAAAGAAGAATCAGGGAAAATACTGAACGTATCGGACCTTGACGTCGACGAGCTCGTAACTTTCGACGTCGACATCGTCGACCGTCGCTCCGATCAAATCGGCGCCGAGTCGAGGAGGCTGTGCAGCCATTGCGTTCCTCGAGAAAACTGCGCCCCCACGAGCGCCACAATCACCGCGCGCACGTGACAACTCGTCCATCGCGCCTCGACTGGCGACCACTCGTCCATCACCCCCTCGTCCCAGTCATCACCCGAGATTTTTCTTTCCATTTTTCCTATTTTATTTTACTTTTTTTTTATTTTATATGACCCATTATCACAATTTTTTTCACTGTGCGGTTCCAGTACTTCTAGAATTCAATTCGTTTATGGTTCTCTTCTTGAATGACGTAGAATACTGATTGAGCGAGTCTCCTTGCAATCTCGAGGATAGCCTGCTTGCGTGACGTTCCCTAGGGCGTTGCTGCTGACTACCGGAGAGTGTTGGTGTGGTGGAGCTCAGCTCCGCGCGTGCCGCGATGAGCGGCACAACCACTCGGCCACGACACCCCTTACATCATTATTTATTGCCATCCATCATTTCATTATTAAATTTCATCAGCACCTTTGTATTCGACTTTTATTTGAAACCTTGCTTGAAATTTGATGCAACTTACAGCATATTCTAATCCTTCAAGAGCCACGAGAGTCATTTCGCTTCTCACCGCGCGACGTCAAATCTCACTCTGGTACTGTATCGGCGCCGTTGCGTCCCGTGGGAAGGCAGGCTGACAACCAGGCATGCTCGCACAGACAATAGTGCCGTTGCGTCTCGTGGGAAGGCAGGCAGACAGCCAGACATGCTTGCACAGACAATAGCGCCGTTGCGTCTCGTGGGAAGGCAGGCAGACAGCCAGACATGCTTACACAGACAATAGCGCCGTTGCGTCTCGTGGGAAGGCAGGCAAACAGCCAGACATGCCTGCACGGATGAGGGCGGCGTTGCGTCTCGTGAGAAAGGAACGACGCAACGCCACCTGGCTATCAACGCTGCGCCTTGGAAGACTGAACCTTTTATGAGGTCTGTTAGGGCACTTCTGATGCCAGAGACATACATTTCGACCCTCTCGACTCGTCAGTTTTAGATTGGCAAGAAATTTTCTGGATTTTTCGTCTGTGTATTATTTCTCATGCATCCAAGTTTTTGTTTTCGCTATCGTTCAGAGCAGCCTCGCTCGGTTATTTCGAGATAAAGCCTTATACATCTGCTTTAGGATGGAATTGGCCCGCGAGCAAAAACGATCGTTGGTGCTACACGAGTATCGTTGCGTGCCAAGCAGCACTTGAACCCAAACAATACTCGTGTAGCATTAACAGTCGTTCTAACTTTCGGGATAGATCCGTTTCAAAATAATTGTAACGGTGTTATGTATTGAAATAACCTCAAAAAGCTGCTCTAAACGATAGCGGAAAACAAAAACCTAGTTGCATGAGAAATAATCAGCAAAACGAAAAAGTCCGAAAAATTTCTCGCCAGTCCGATAACGCGGTGTCATTCGGTTCAACCAATTCCGTTCAAGGGAATATGCCCTGCATAGGGAGTCGACGCCGAATTAGTTACACTGCCTGTAAAGTGAAAAGATTACCCTATACTGCAATGACAAGAAATCACTGCATATTAAGTGTTAAGATCACCTGACATTGCATTACTGTGTTGTTAGTACATTGCATTGTTATCATGCAGTGACTAGCCATGAACAGTCCATTGAATCGCTGCATTGTAGGGTAATTTTTTCACTTTACAGGCAGTGTAACCAAATCGGCGTCGATCCCTTATATCTGGGAGTACATTCCCTTGTAGGGATTGGCTGAAACGAAATGCACCGTGCTATTGATGAGGTGAGAAGGCCGAGACGTATGTCTAGCACTGAAAGCGCCATAACAGACCTCATGAAAGGCTTGAAATACGCTCTCAGTAAATTGTATTCTTACTCCTGAGAAAAAGTTGCGCTCGTCTCAAAACCGCAAGCGTGTCCATTTTTTTCCCAAAAAAATTTTTTTTTTGTCAAGGATTTTATGAAGAGTTCTTGCTAAGCAATTTATGGTTTTCCTTCGCTCACACTCAATATCGCTGGTCGATCATGGGACAATTATGCCATCACTTTCTCGCTCGCATATCCTCTTTCCATCTACTGCTAAGTTCAGTTGCTAGAGCAGTCGTTTCGAGATTTTATCGCCGATGATGTCCCCGCCAGGGGAGCCGCAACTCTTGTTGTTTTCTACGGGCCAGATGGCAAATTCTCCACTTTATTCTTATATTTGGAAGGATTTTTTTTTCTACCTCTGTTTGAGACAGAAAAATCCCTTAACGAACTGGATTTCGCCGAGGAGGATAACTCATTGATTATCGCTGCCGAATGGTCTTGTTGATATCTGCGTGGCAGCTTTCATACTTGTCTCAAGAAGTGATTTGTTTATTCTTTGTCTTGAAACTTTCGAAATATTAAATTACATTAACAATTTCGATTTATAAGTGAGATTTCACAGAGGAATTTTGACTTATTAGGTCGTTCGAAAAGTTTGGGCACTAAAAGAGTAGCACCAAACTTATGGACCAGAAGTAAGTATAATTGCATGATTTTGGTATCGTTGAGTTGCACATTTTCTCGGAAAACACATTGATACAGAGCTTGTTCATTTTTGTTTCAAGATGGAGCTATCATGGAGACAAAGTCGCTTGCTACGTAAGCACGAATGGTGCGAAGGGGAAAATGCTAGTGAAGCGGCGCGTAAGATTGATGGAGCTTGGGGCGATGATCCGGTCTCAGAAAAGGCGACTAGAAAGTGGTCCGGGAAGTTCAAAGCTTAAGAGAACAGTCTGGAAGGCCAGTCGTGCTCAGGCCGTCCGTAGGAAGTTGATCACACCAAGCTCCATCGATTTTGCGCGCCGCTTCATTAGCATATTACCCCAGGCGCCATTCCTGCATGAGTAGCAAACGAGTTTGTTCCCAAGGCAGCTCAATTTCAAAGCAAATATAGACAAGTTCCATACGAAAATGTTCACAAAAAAACGCAATTGAGCGAATCCAAAATTTTGTAATTTTATTTGCCTCTGGTTCGTAAAATTGTTGTTCATTGCTTTAAAGCCAAAATTTTTCGGACGACCCAATATCATGTGCCTCATAAACCTTCTAGGCTGTTGAATATCTGTTGAAAAGTAGTGGGAATGAGGGCGTTTATAGAGGCCTTAAGGAATTCCTGGTTACCATAGTGAATGCATGTAAATATGTTTTGTTCCATCTGCTCGAAGCACCACAAAATTACAGGTTTCAGAGTGAAAACTCACGCAGTTCTCCCCTCAAAATCGATGGCTGACTTTTCGGCGACTTCTCCCTTTTTCAAAGCCATTTCGTCAGGTGTACGACTGGCTACCCAAATAATCCAAAGACCGAATTTGTATCAATCTCAGTATAAAAGTCAGTAAATGTAAATATCACGGACTTATCTCTTTTAGCCGACTCGAGATTGATAAATGAAGCAGTTAGCAGTAGTAGTTGTTGTTGCTAATTTAGCACAAATACAGTAGTAATCGTAAACTGACGTTTCAACGACATCGCCTTCTTCAGAGCCTGATTTACAAATCAAGTAACCAGTACCAAAATAGATAGATTTTGGTAGTCTTACACCTGACAAAATGGCTCTGAGTGAAAAACGTGTTCGCAAAACGACAACCATCGATTTTGAAGAACATATACCAGCCTCGCTCAAGTTTCAATGAAGGACAGTCCGTGAGAAAGTACCAATGTTGAGCAAAAAGTTTAGGGAAATTTTGAAACATCCGTTTTTATGCGCAGATTAACAACAAAACCCAACAATACCTAATCTTCAAGTGTGGATCACCATTGTCCATGACTTTCTGCCATCGTTCTGCAACATTCCGGATTAACGCGAAGAACCATTCCGGCTACTTCGAATCGAATATCTTGACATGCTTCTCCAACTTCATTGAGTGATTTAAACCGATAGCCATTTCGAAAGTTGACAACAGTCCGCTGCGAAACACCAAGCTCTTCAGCTAAATCACGAGGGCTCGATGAAGGGTCAGCACCTAAAGCGGCTTACAAGTCATTCTTGTCTAGAACAGATGGCCGGCCAGGAGGAAGCATGTCCTCGAGATCAAAACTACGTTCTTTGAATCGCTCAAAACATCTGCCCGCAGTCGCTTTTGCCGCCCGTACCAGCATCTTCGCCCTCAATAACTCATCGACGGCTTTAATAATCGTCAACCCACTCGGGATTGTGCACCCACAGCCCCTGTATCTCTAACTGGCAATGTGGACGGTTCGCTCTACCTTCTCTGTATCTCTGATTTCCCAGTGTGCTGTTTCTAACAGTGACAATGGGGCGTTGGAGATGCGGGCGAGGTGGAGCAGACCGTCCAGCGTTGCCAGTTAGAGATAAAGAGCAGAGGCCGTGGTCCACGGTCCTAGAAAAGGCTAAGTTTTTTCTCTCTAATAGTGGCGGGTCACCACACGCAAATAATACTGTTCAGTAGGAATTTTGGAGCTGAAATTAAGTACTGGATAGTTGTATATTCAACTGTCAACAAAAGTGACAGGATATCAAAAAAGTGAAACTGTGAAAAAATTGTTGTGTGAAAATCGAGAAAAACCTATCTTGATTAGCTGACGCGAGGTTGGTAAATTAGTCGTAGAAGTTCGGCTGACGTTTCGGCGACCTGCCTTCTTCAGAGCCTGGGCGTACGTAATATTAATCTATCTCAATGATTCGGATGGTCTTATTTATTTGCTGCCTAGGTCAGGTCACAACATCAAACGAAGAAAGGGCGCGAGATCTCTTGTGATGGTGTTTTGGGCGTTTATCCAAAATGCCTCAATAGTCTTGCGCGTGAATGTTTTTGATTTCTGCGCTAGGATTGTGACAGTCACATCAAAATCGTTGTTGTTGTGTTTTTGTGCCCTATGTAAACCTAAAGGTTTCGTTTTATCTTATCTATTTTAGATTTACTACCTAGATGTTCTTTTATGCGGATGAAAAGTGGTCTACCCGTTTCGCCTATATAATCTTCCCCGCATGTCTCACATGTTAGCAAATAAATTGTGCCCGATCTCATACAGTCCCCCTCTTTTACGCTAGGGCAGATCATACAGTTATTGGTTTTGAACAATCGATCATAAAGTCTATTTCGGATCAGCCGATGGCGTAGGGTGGGAGACGGGATTTCGATAACTACAACGGAATTTTCAGGACCGCATCTTTTAGGCACCTTTTAACCGCGCTACCAATTTCGTTTGATATAAATGGCAGTTTGAAGGGAACTCTATTCAGGTGCGGAGTATTGTTTTTTCGGGACCTAATTCTACTTTTTGAATATTCCCAAGTAGCCAATGTTTTGTAGCCGTTGGAAATGGCAATTTTCGTGTCAAGTCTGAGCTCGCCGGTCAGCTAACAAGATAAGTTATCTCGATTTTCATATAACAATTATGCCAAGGCTTATAGAAAGTCGATCTTTTGAATTTTTTTTAAAAAATTTCTAGAAACTCCTTGTTCAACCGTGTAGTTCCATCATTGCCACTTGACATCATTCTCTCGCCAACTCCAGGAAAAGGAGAAAAAAGTGGTCCTCATGAATGAACGGAGCCTGTTTCTGTTTTTTTCTTCTGGTAAGACAAAAAAAAAAAAAACAGATAAAGGGGTACCCCCCCGGGAAAAAGATGGATTAGAGGGCAAGGAGTGGAAGAGGTCGAGAAGGAAAGAAATCGAGAACACTATGAAGACGAAAGAGAAAGTGGAAAAGACGAATAAAGGAAGGAATTGGCCGGACGATGGGAGCAGAGTTGAAGATGGTAGGAGTGTAGGGAAGGAGTGGAGAAAGGGCCTAGTGAGATTGAAGTAGGAAGAAGTAAAGCAAGAATTGAAAAACGGAAGCCTATCCACCCCTCCCTCCTAACAACGCGTACAAAGGTTGATTCTTAAATGAGGAAGTACGTACTCGGTCGCGGCGTTTGTGCAACAGGAAGACCGCAACACCAAGGAAAAAGAAGGGTGGAACAAGGGGGGGGACAGGAAGCAATGGAAGGAAGAGAAGTGGGAGGAAACCTAAAGGGAAATCGGTGGGAAAAAAGAAAAGGACCGGGTGGAAAAAAAACGACAGATCGGGGAAAAGGTAAGAACGGGGAAAATAAAGGAGGGGAAGTTCGCGGGGGGAGAGTGAATGAGATGATGCAAGGGAACAAGCCAAAAGCAGGAAAAATGGGGAAATGGGAGCGAGCCCGAAAATTTCCCCTAAAGAGAGAGAAAACGCGCCCCCAGCGGGAGGCAGGCTCAAGAGAAGGACACACCGAGAACGGAGAAGATCAGAGAAGAAGAGAGAGGCATGAGGAGTCGAGCAGGGAGGAGGCATGAAGGAACCCCACCCAGAATCGAGAAAGGACAAAAAAAAAGAGGACAAGGGTTTATAAGGAAGGGGAGAGAGATGTAAGTGAAACAAGAGAGTGAACTAAAAAAAGTATCCCCCCCCGCACGGGAATTCGGACGAGCAAGGAAAAAAGAAGGAAAGAGGAGAGAAAGAAAAAAAGATAGAGAGGCGAAAGAAAGGGAAAAGAAAAAAAGAAAGGTGTGAAGAAAAGAAAGGAAAGAGGTGGAGGGGCCGGGGAGGAAAAAAGAAAGAGATGAAAGAAAGGGAGGGTCAATCCCATGAGAGAAGAGGAAAAAAAGGCTAAGAGACCTATCACAAAGAGAAGAACGTGACGTTATTTTTTTCCCCCTCCTTTTTTCCCATCTCCTTTTTTTTTTTTTTCTCACCCTTCCTACCGTTTTTTTTTTCACTCTCCACCTACTTCCTTTCCCCCCCATCAATCAGCCAATTGTATGAAAAATAGGGGTGAGCCGGTGGAAAAGGTCTCGCGGGAAATGAGATGTGTATAACCGATGATCGGATTAGATTACTAAGCTTTGGTAAAAGGGGGGCCCCTCCCCCCCCCCCCCTTTTGAGGGAGCAGAGCTCCGAGAGAACTTACTATTAAAATATCGAAAGACGACGGGTTCTGCCCGACTGACGAGTCTGTAAAAACGAAACACGTGTATCGGGCTGTACAAGAGCCCTTACCAGACCACATGACAAGTTGGCTCAAACGATAATGAAAGGATTCACCGCCATCAGTTGACTTATTTTTCTGGAATCCAAGCTGTTCGCTTGAGATTCGATCTCGTGGTAGAAATACTTCCTATGGAAGATTTCGGAGATGACAGCCACTTTAGAAACCCGTCGACCGCCTAAGAGACGAGTTTAGTGTGAACACTAGCTTCCGGACGTCTTTTTTAGCATTTGGATTTCAATAGTTCTTGTGAATTTCGCAAAATATTCCCACTCATTCGATGAGACTGTGCGAAACAGCGCCCCATCGCCACGTCGGCTTGCCCGAGTTGCCGCGCCCGCGTGCGGTGTTGCTCGCGCGCGCGGCGGCGGCGGCGTTAATGCGCTCGATGGTATTAGCGGCGCTGGTCGCGTCGTTCATCGACGTTTTATTTTGCTAGCTGACGTCACACGATCTACACCTCCTCGCGTGTGTTCAACTATGGATTTCCCTCAAATATTTTTTTATTTTTGCCACTTTTTTGTGTCGTATTTGTTGTAACGGGCGCATGTGGCACAGTGTTTAGAGGTGCTCTGCGTCGCACACGGGGTCAATAGTTCGATCTCGTGCTCATGGCTCACCATGCCATCCATCCATCCCCCCGGGGTCGATAAGTTGGTACAGGCAGGTCTCAGACTTGTCTGGGAGGATAAGCAGCACTGACTCGGTTCAGCGGGAGTCCACCGCGAGTCATTGTAGAGGCCAGATATGCATTCAGTCACCTCAAAACGAAGTTAAAAATTGAAGAAGAATGCATGGCGCATTCCTCAGAGATTGGTCAACGCTGGGAGCTTTATCCTTTATCCTTATTTGTTGTGACGTCGCATTTTAATGCGAGCCTCGACGAGAGCATTTTGGTGGCATTTGATGAGAGCCGCTTTACCTCTATGTCGTGCCTAGTTTTGTCCGGGATCGGATGATCACTTCTTTTCTAGCAAATTTTAAGATTTAGTGGTAAATCACTCTGATTTTCTTGCATATTTTGTCTTAAACTCCTTGTTTACTGAGGCATTTTTGATCTACTAGGTTGTCTCGTAAGTTTTGGCATTAGAGCAATCAACACCAAATTTATCAACCGGAAGTGATCAAAACTGTATGATTTTCGTATCGTTCAATTGCACATTTCCTTCCGAACAATTTGGTATACAACTTGCCTATACTTGTTTCAAAATTGAGCTGTTTTGGGAACAAATTCACCTGCTATCCGTGCACAAGGAGCGCATGTGGCGCAGTGGTCAGAGGTACTCTGCGTCGCACCGCAGGGTCATTGGTTCGATCTCGCGCTCATAGCTCACCCAGCCATCTATCTCTCCGGTCTCGGTTGAATGGTATCGGACTGGTCTTAGATTTGTCTGGGAGAACAACAAGCAGCACTGAGCCGGTACAACGTGAGGCCGCTGCGAGTCATTGAAGGGGCAGATATGCGTTCCAGTCATCCCAAACGAAGTTAAAAATTGGAGACGAATGCATGGCGCATCCCTCAGGGATTGATCAACCGCCGAGAGCTTAATCTTTTGTCCTTTTGTTTACACAGAAAGGCTCGTAGGGAAAAATGTTAGTGAAGCGACGCATAAGTTTGATGGACTTTCTTATGAACGGCGGGCGGCCCAATGTGACTGGTCCTGTAGACTGTTCTCTCCAGTTCTGACTTCGAGAACCACTTGGCTCTCCTTTTTGCAATCGTAACGTCGTCCCAGCCTCCAATACTAGTGAGCTCCGCCTTCGCTAACATTTTCCCTACGCGCCATTCGTGCTTGAGTAGCAAGCGAATTTGTTCCCATGGCAACTCCATTTCAAAGCAGATATAGACGAGTTGTACACCAAAATCATGCAGTCTTAATCACTTCTGGCTGCGAGTTTGGTGCTTTTTTGCCGTTATTTTGTCACAACTTTCTCTTATATTGAGACATTCCTCCTATGTGGAACATTCAAGTCATCCACATTCGTTTCCACACATGTTTCTGTCTGCTAAGCAACGCTTTTGGATATTTCTTCTTTCTTGATATGCAGCTTATACGTGAAGACTCATAAGATACTGACAATCAAACAAATTGCCGAATCAAATAAATGCCTAGAAATTCTTTGGTTACAACGGAATCTGGTGTTTAGTTTGTGTAGGGCTTTTGAAAACTAGTACGTATTCGTACTTAGTTGGATTCTTCCTGATTTTATGGGGGCAAATGAAAAGCGATCTTATACACTGGAGAGAAACTTTTCATAGGAGTGTTAGTGACTGTTCGAAAGCTGAGACTTTAGGCTACAGCCCCACGTCGCCGGTTTTTCAAAACTCCATTTTATAACGCTGCAAAATGTTCACAAAACTATGTCTCAGGCGCGCATTTTTCTCACCGGGCGGGGCTCTTTCTTTGGACCATTAGTAATCATTGTTAGCGTAATCGTTATTAATTCCAACGCTGTGCAAATATTCAGAAAAGACAGTTCCTCTGAAACCCAGCGGATAAAACATTGTTCAATGCCCATGTGCGGCCAAGGTGGCCCTCTGGCCAATTCGGCAGCCACGTGACCTGTGCAAGATCTAACAGCCAAAAGGCTTTTTCGAAAAACCGGCTGCTGCGTGGGGCAGTAGTTTCAAGTCTCAGCTTATCGAATGGTGGCTATCACTCTTATGAAAACTTCTTCTCCAGCAAAACCGTCTAAGTGTCCTGTCATGCCGGGTGATAGGAAGTAAATCCATGCAGATAGATTGCAAGACTGAAGTTTGTGACTCTAAAGTAGTAGAATTTCGGGTTTATTGAACTTGTTCAGTAGGTGAGACCCTGACCCTCCTTTTCTGTGTACTTTTGAGCTACGTCGGGATCAGGACACCGCAGTAATTGCTGTGAGCGTGTTGCTCAACGAGGGCGGTAGTGTGCGGACGTTTAATCCATTACGAGGCGTGAAGCGCTTCCATATTGATTAGCTACTATGAGTCAGTCGTATAGGTCTGTTAATATCTCAGCTAGTTAGTAACTTGTAGCTATGGATTTGAACAATGGTGTTGTTGTGTATAGGGGGCACCATGGCCGAATGGTGCTGATGCTCGTCGCGGCGCCATAGGGTGGATCTTCCCCCCCCCCCCCCCCCCAGCATTCCGACAGTCAAGAACAAACGTCCTCGACGTCACAGCCAGGGTATCCTCGAGATTGCAAGGCTTAACGAATGCTCTATGACGTTCAGAGATTACGAAGGAACGACTTGAATGCTAGAAGTACTGGGATCCGCACAGTAAAAAAAAATTGTGAAGACGGATAGTAAAGTGCCAGAGTGCGAAGTTGTGTATCGGGCCGTCGTCTGTAGCTCGTCATCGAATTATCGTGACTCTAAGAAAGACGTGGATGTCGAGATATAGAGGCCGAAGAAGTTTTCCTAACTTTTCGTGTAAC